>CM076581.1:670066255-670388015 GCA_034641835.2 Pinus albicaulis
TATTTTCACATAGATAGCGTTTGACTAGTATTAAATGATAAATAACTAATTTAACAAGACTAATGCAAAGCATCAATGGGCTCATTCAAGTACATGAAACTACCTTGATGTCTAGCTTTGACATCTTAGAAAATTTTAATGGTATATATGTTGCTTGTGTTTGGGGAATTTTGCTAAGTTTCGAGTTTTATATTTTCTTGGAAAATAATTATTGATATTTGGAAAATGTGTGATTTTATATTGGTATTGGAAACGAAGCTAGTTTTGATCTTTGATTGGAAATGAAATCAGATTTGATGAAGTTGGGACCTATTTCTTTTCACATAGATAGTGTCATAGTATTAAATGATAAAGAACTAATTTAAGAAGCCTAACGCTAAGCAACAATGGGCTTATTCAAGTACATGAAATTGTGTTAATGTCTAGCCTTGATATCTTTGAAAATTTTAGTGGTTTGTTTGTTGCTTGTTTAGAGGATTTTGCTGAGTTTGAAATTAGTCTCTTGAATGCTTATGGTTCTCATATCATGCATATATCGATAGATCGATAGATCCAGTTCTATTATTATAATCATTATTGTTTTCTTTATATATTTGGTGGTTTGAGGAAAGATGTTTTATTTCCTTTCACTTTGTGGCATGATTTCGACATCTTCACCTTTTAGAATATAGTAAAATATTTTTCTTATTATAGATTTTTCTTGGAAAAGAATTATTGAGAGTTAGGTGCAAATGCACAATGTTGTGTAGCATTAGTGTGATAAATATGGGATAGTGCAAAGCATAGTTTTAAAGATTAGTCTAAGTTGACTCGTACCTAATCAACTCAGTCAAGTTGATTTTTGGTTGAACGACTAATTGTTGGTTCAATGGACAGAAGGTCTTGCAGGCACAAATACCAAAGGGAAAAATGGAGCCCATCATGGGGTACTCTTTGTAATTCTCCACCACTGCTACCTTTCCTCAAACTCCTCTCCAACCTCAATATCAGTGCTAGTAGTAGCATGACAAATAACACTACGCTTAGCAGAACTAGAAGAACGTGTTTTCCAAACTACACGAGAACTACTTCCCTCACGAGTCACCATGTGCCATGCTTGGTCTCGGTGGTTCTCTTCCTTCTACTCCCGGTTCAATTACCATATCTTCATTGGAACCAACACTCCAAACTCCACTAGACAACGATTCACCATTTTGTAGTAGTGATTCGCCATTTGTACCGGTGATTCGCCATGATTAGTATAAAAAATGGGACAAAAAATGAGGATTTTGGACAGAGGCATGAGGCCTTAAAGAGACTTCAAGAGCCAACAATTTTTTAGTGATAAAATTTGTTCCTTGGAGGCTCAAAAAAGATCTTAGCCACCTTTTGGTATAACAAAATATTATAGGTGGCTAACAGGTTGGTCATGCCATTCAACTTATGCAATGCACCAACTAAATTTATGAGGTTAATGAATGATATAATATGCCTTTTTATATATTCATTTGTCATTATCTATTGGGATGATATAATGGTATACAATGCTACTTGTGAGGAGCACATCGCACATTTGATACAGGTGATGGAGACATTAAAGAAATAGCAACTGCTATCAAATCTTAATAAGTGTGAGTTTTCATAGAAATATTTGGTATATCTGGAGTATGTGATAGGTGGAGGAGAGCTAAAGATATATCCTGCTAAGATGGAGGCCATCATGAAATGGAAAGATCCTACTAATGATTTTGAGGTTAGGAGTTTCATTGGGGTAACACAGTACTTGATGAAATTCATAGCCTCATTTTTAGCAATAACAACACTACTCCACACCATAATAGCAAGTGACAAGAGTTTCCAATGGGGAAGGGATATAAAAATGACATTTGAGGAGCTAAAGAAGACAATCAATCAAGCACTAGTTTACACATTACCAAAATTGTAACAACCCTTCAAAGTGGAAACAAAGGTTAGTGGGTATGCTATGGGAGTGGTCTTGATGTAGGGAGGAAGGCCTATATGTTATCATTTTGAAGTATTTCATGGAACCCTAACTACAACAAGGAACTCTATTCCCTAGTGCAATTTATGAAGAATTGGAAGCATTATATAATGGGAAATAAGACAATGATCCACATATATCACCAACCACTACAATACCTACAACCCTAGATTAAGCTACAACAAACCAAACATTACAAGTGGATGAGTTTTTTACAACAATTTCATTTAGTGATTATGTACAAGAAGGGTAGAAAAAATAAGTTTTCCAACATGATTTCAAGTCCATGCACATAAAATTTCATATCTTTGGTAACTCTGATACACATGGAGCCATTCACCCATGATGCATACATAGAGGCATATTTAGAGGATGATGACTTTAAGGACGTGTTTCAACAATTGTAGAGTCATAGTTACGTGCACGATGGAGATAGCACTGTTGAATACCATCTATAATATGGGTTACTCTACAAGATGAATAAGCTATGTGTTCCTGAAGGTGAGTGATTATAGTTGATTAGAGAGGCTCACACCTACAAGTTTGTAGGGAAGAAAATGGAAAACTTGCATAGGTATGTGTATTGACCTAAGATGCAAGAATAAGTAGCTAGTTACACGAGAGGATGCATGCTTTGCTATACCAACAAGCATAGTAGCAAGAAATAAAGTCTATATCGTCCCTTACGTATACCCACTCATCCTTGGGAAAGAATTTCCATGGACTTTTTGGGAGGTTTACCAAAAAATAGGAAGGGGCATGACTACTTCTTGAGGCCTCAACAATTCCCCGTAATTTTGAAGGAAATTAAAGGGGACATCCCTATAAATTTTTCTATGTTGGTTTTGTATTATTTAGCTTGCTTTCTTTTGAGTGATTTTAATTTTCCGAGATTTATTTTTGATTACTCCATTGCCTCTGCCTCTCCAACAACTTTTCAACGGTTGAAATTTTGCATGATTCCATCTTCTGAATTGAAAGTTATGATATTTTGAAAGTTTGTAGTATTTTTACTACCCGGGTAACTTGGTTCATCTTCAAAACCCCATCCCCATGTCAAAATAATAACATGTATATAGGTATTTTATAATATATTTTTATAAAAAATGTATAAATAAAATATAAAGAGCTATGTAAATATAATTTTAATCTAATAATTTATTAACTAAGTTTATTATTTTATTAATTTTAATAACTTTTAATATATATATATATATATATAACAAAACATAAAAATATTATAAACCTCACATAAAACCTTCTCCATAAAGACTAATGTATAACCTCACATTATTAAGATTGTATATAATATGTGTTAGGTTATATACTAAGTGGGAGGTTTAGGTTATGAAATTGTTGAAGAGAAATTCAACACCCCCCATTTTTAACTTATTTAGTTCAAATAATGGGGACCCTTTCCTTGATTTTTTTGGCTAAAACACCTTTTAGATTTTCAGTTGGTTAAGTGTCCTACAATTTTGCCAATTTTTCATTTTCGTTGGATTTCTATTTTGATTGTTTCATTGAATTCAAATTTTAGCAAGTTTTTTATCGATACTTGCTTTGTATCATTTGGTTACACAATTTTCAAATGATGCTTTGCCAAAGTTTGATGATTTTACCACCTGGGTTAAAAATGTACAAAATGTATATTATTTTAATTTTTGTAAATAAATTATTAATTGATTGTAAATACTAATTTTTTATTAATTTTTGCTAACAGTCCTACGAAATTACCACAACCAAATTGTAGAACGATTAAAGTGATGTGCTTCATATCTAGGAAGTTAATATACATTTCAATTTGTAATACTCTCGAAATCCCAAAATTATTCATTCTCCAAAGAGGCTGTAATTTTTAAGGTTAGGAATTTTTATTACCAAGTGGCTGTAGTTATGGATGGGACCCACTCCACATAAACTCCACTTCACCTTATACCCCCCACTCCAACATTCCTTGGCATACATCATAATATCAAAACCCATATATCGGAGCTGCACTTTAAAAAAAAAATTACGACAAAAATAAACCCCGATAAAGACCTCACTCTTAAAGTCAAAGCTCCATCGAAGTAATTCCATCAGAAATTTATTATATCATAACTTCTGTTTTGAAAAAGTTACGATAAAACTCATCTCCGACATGACTTCCTCGATGATCGCTTTATTAATATAATCACATTAAAGGAGATTTTACCAAGGTTTATTACATTTTTCACACATCTTTATATAAATGAATATACTCATCTATTGGACCCACAACCATCATTTAATATATCGACATGTGAATTATCATAAATTTTATTATGTGACACCTCCAATATCTTGCAACTCCGATACATCCTATATTTACATTAAATCTCTTTAGAATAATTTTTTATTGGAAGCCTGTTACTAAAGCCCCCTATATGATTCCCCCAATAGCAAAACCTTCCAATATAGCTCACTCTCTCTCCTCTGATACCATTTAAGTATTTTTCATCTGATATTCCATACTCCATGTCTTATCGGGACCTCAAAGCTTTATAAACCTTGGGACACTTTCATAAAAACCTCCGATATATTTTAGCATCCAATCCCTGATATGACGTGGATCTCGATTCTTTTGATCTTCGATGATTCACTTCACCTCCGATGTCCCTCATCGCTTAGATGGTCTTGGTCTAATTTTTTTTTAATAATGTTTGTATAAAGTTTATTCATTAATGTTTGTGATTTATTTTAATGTTTCGCATATACTATTTGATATTATTTTAATAATATTTAATTTATTGTTTATTAAATTAATTAATTCAATTTTTTTTTGTAAGCTGAGTAGTACCTTTCATTCATTCATTATTAAAGCATGTTGCATCATAATGGATCTTCCGTTGCCTCAAACTTCCCATTGGGAAACCAGGTCCGTTGGCCATCGGAAGGCATTATAAGCCAACCAAAATTGGAAGTCTTTGAGTCTATCAAATTTGGTCTGGTAGGGTTTACTGTTTGAAATCCGCAAAATATTTCTCATATTGACTATAGGACTAGATATCGACACGGGAAACATAAAAAACTATACAAAAAAGCATTGGCGTAACAGAAAACACATCTTAGTCCTCGAAGAACTCAATTGGTGCATGATATTTTGCACTATACCCTAGGATATAAGAGTAATGAGGGCACCAGAGGTAATGCTCAATTCGTCCTAACCTGACATTCTGCTGCTAGATTTGGAATTGAACTAGATGGAAGTATTTCTGTATCTCCTACAAAGTAGGATCAATATGCATTTATTCAGAGGTGTGCATGATGGCCTTGGCCACGAGATTCTTCATCATCCAATAAAGGTGGATGGTCTGTTGATATTGAGTAAACCTTCCATGAGTGTTGCCTGGGTCTGGAACTATCAACTCATAGTCTTCTTCCTATGCCTCCTCCTCGGCTTGGTGAGTAAGCTTTGTCTCCCACTTATCTATAACCTGACGGACCTGTTTCAGCATTCCCTTGACATAAGCGTACACAACATCCTTGTTATGCTGAGCCTGAGATTTGCAGCATGCCTTCTTAGGCTACTGTGAGGAGGATTATCCTCTCGAGACCTGTGAAGCCCCTTTTCCAATTCCGCTTGTAGACTTCCACATATGGTTTTCCTTTCACAACTTTTGCGCAAGTCATCTCTAACATAGTTACTTGGAAAATAGTGAGGTATCTGAGCCAAAACCACGTCTGAGTAGCCACCCACACCATTATGAATGGGACGCATCGCGTGTAATTTTCATCTAACATAATATTCAATGATATAAACATAATAGGTAAAACATTAGCCCTAGGGAGATAAATAAAATCAAACGAAACAACCAATCTCCATCGACATTCCTTCCCTATGTTATCCACATCTCCAGAACCATTACGCAAGAAAGCGTAGTTTAGAGGTGATTTACAGTGCACCCATAGGGACCCTTGGCCACCACCACAGTCCTCACTCCAAATTGATATAGGACAAAGATATAAGAGACCAGAATATCAATGAGACATAGCATATTCAACAATCGCAAGGGCTCCACATAAAAAAATCTAGACCCTTCATAAATTATTTCCAACCCGCCCAGATGAAATCATAATATTCCCATTATTTGGAGTAAGATGCCATATAGAACAAAGACAGACTCCGAAAATAATAATTCAGAATAGAATGTATGCCTTCCGGCATTCTCGCTATACGAAAGAGAAATAATAAAATACAAGCCTATCATTCCATATATAGAGACCACAAACATACATGAAACCTCCATATTTTTCAGACTGCAGTAGGGTTGAAGAAGAGAAAACAACACATACCCGTTACCCTTTGCCTCGGAGTCAACACAGTTGCCACCCTTCTGGTCGTAGCAGTTTGTAGAGCATACACTTGGGGAGATGTCCATAAGATTGCTATCGTGCAATATGACAATGAAAAACCATTACCATACCATTAACCAAGAACTGATCGTTGCTGTCTATGATTTACTCTATCAACATGAGTTTCCATCCTTCCAAACCATACCCATGTGGCCAATTATATCCATACTCGCTCCACTTGCCACAGGTCTGACAAGGCCTCATACTTTCATAAATAATATTAATTACCTCGATCATTGTCCACGATGAGATTGATAGCTGGATCACACCCTAATCGAGATAATTAATTCAATTTTTAATTAATATGTAAATTTATTAATTTCTAATTGACTTAATTAATTCAATTTTTATATTTGAGAATTATATTGGATTTTGTAATTAATGAATTTTTTTTTAGTTTGTAATTTAATTTAATGTTTTTAAATAGAATGTATATAATTAATTTAACAATTTGTAATTAATTATAAATTAATTAGTTTTAGTTGTACATTTAATTAGAATTAATATTTAATTAAACTTTTAAAATTTTAACACAAGCATGACATTTTCTAGAATTCAAATTATTTTGGCACCTCATCATTGGAGAGACATAACTAGAGATTTACTCAAAAAAATTAAGCCCACAATAGCTCATTAGAAAGATATAGCAAAGGAGGATAATCTGTGATGGTTAATTTTACAAAATCTCATAATTTAGTAAACCATAAATCCAACGGAAATAAAAGTGAAGAATTTGACACAAAATTAATTTTTATGTTAATTTGGACAAAATTTATTAGCTTTGGAATTCCTCTGTCAACATTTCTCAAAAGAAAATCAGACTGAACATAAGCAATCACATCTTGAATTCTGTTTGGATTTTTTTTTTTTTTTTTTTACAATTTATTGCGAATGAATTTTTGTTTTCTATTTTGATTTTATTCTCTAAGTTTCAATTGGTTGTGGCAGGAGAACAGTGGAAGAGATGAGGAAGAAAATATTTCAATCAATGGAATTAATCCAAAAATAACAGAAAATTAATTTCAACCAATGAGAATTACTGGAGCAGATTGTTTCTTCAACAACTCTCCTATTTTGAATTCATTTATTTATTTATAAATAATAGTTTATAGAATGTGCAAAGGGCTTCTCTCTTTTGCAATTTTTGTAATTCTTAAAGCACTATTGTAATAGGTAGAGACGATCAATCTCAGATCTAGGAATTATTGAAATATGTATGGGAGTCGAGTTTGCACTACTGCAGCTCATTTTTTTGCAACAGAGTTTAAGCATTGTAAAAGGACCGTTGGAGCTCAGAGCCAAATAAATAGGTTCAATATATTGATATTTAAAATACTATGTTTTTATACTGATTTCATTTAATAATGGCAGAAATGTGTCATTTTCATTCATATTTGTGCACTATTGTCGATGTGAGTGCGCCTCAATAATATGATGTTATTTATCTTTGCTCTTGTGCATTGAAACTAGATTTATGAGTACTATTTACTCAGAAATTTTCCATTTAATCCTGATTTAATTACTAGTAACATTACGTGAACTATTTTCTAATTTCATTGGTTCACATTTCACTGTTAATAGTTTAATGGTTATTAACATTATGAGAAATAATTCCTAATGTTAATGATTAATCATTCCCGTTAATAGATCTTTGGACATAATGTGCTTTGGAATTCATAATATCAGTTAATTGAACTACTTCGTTAGCTTGATATTCACTATAAGCCAGACATAGTTAAATCCCAATTATTTAATTACTTTGCTCTCGGTTGGATTATATCTATATCTTCCTAATCGAGATAGACTTAGTATTTATTTCATCTTGCTTGCATCTATATTTAATTCTACATTCCTAGAAGTCCTCTTATCAAAGAGGAAAAATTTAATTGTGGCTTGGCTGAGCCCCAGATAAGCTTAAGGATCACTTTGTTGCCTGATCAACAAGAGGGTTGATTTGATGTCTCTTCTCTATTGGTAAGTGAAACTCATACTTTAAGCCAGTAGAGATAGATAGAAGGTAACTAGACCTAGTTTAACCAGTTGGAACCACCATTCCAAATGGAAAATGAGCTACTCTAAGGTCCCAACTGGGTGGTCTCCCTTATTATGTCGAGGTAGATAATTTTGAGGCATTAAATTTTTTGGCACATGAAGGAGGGCCATAGTAAATTGTGTCTCCAATGATGTTGTGCTTTAAAATTTTATTTTATTACTATGGATCCATTTAAAAAACTTCATTGGAATTTCTTTATTGGACCTCATCCAACTTCCACTCTGTTGAAAGCAGTCCATACCCTATCTCAGGTAAAATAAAATGGTAAGAAATTGATCTAAAGTTGTTTGTTAGTTAATATTGTGCTAATATCAGTTTCAGAATTAACATGAAAGTGATTTGGTTTGATTCTTATAGAAGGGTTCATACATGAGCTTATGATTGACAATTCAATAAAATTGATGAGATTAAGTGTATTTCATGAACTTAAAAGTATGGAAAATCAATTCTAAACACAACATATAAAAACACAGCAAGCACGAATAATAGAGACAAATACGCATGTTTTTGATGAAGGAGTTCACCCTACTAGGCTACATATCCTTGGTCCAACTTCATAGCTTGGGCCTTTGTATTAGCTTCAATTGTGTAAAAGTGTTGTTTAAAGTCTCTTGTTACCTCTGAAACTTTCTCCAATGGCTCCAAAACATCAAAATATACCAAGAATGACTCTTCCTGAGTCAAAATTGGTCAAAAATTGCCTCAGTTATGGAAAAATCAAATTTTCCTAGTTTTTCTCCTCTAAATCTGGAAGTCCGCCAGTTAACTCCACTAAATTTGGAGATTCCTTGCATTTGGCGAGTCTACCAAAAACTCCGCTAAGATAAGTGCGCAGTTAATTAATTATAAGCATAAGTTTAAAGTGTGGTTAAGGCGTGTTTAGTGCTAATCGAGCTTTACCGTTGATTGCGGATTATCGTGGATAATCCACGAATTAACGTTAATAGCCACTTTTTAATCTCGTTTAAAAACTTCGCCGGATTTTCCTTGGGCTTCGGTTCTAAGCACGCAGGCACATGTGGGATGGGGCTAGCCCCCTTCGAACCCCCAAAATCTGCGGTGGAAATCTTGAAATAGTGGCAGAGTCCTTTTGTTAACAAGGACTTGTGGTATGGTATGGCGGTAAGTCATTGGAGCTCTACATGGGTGGTCGTGGGTTCGACCCCGACCCCCACCATAGAATTTTGTTGAATGTAATGTGTGATGAACCTTAGTCTACGGACTTTGGTTATTATATATGTTTTTTGATATAAGTTGCGCCTGTGACATTCGATTCAAAATTTGTATATAAATAATTACGCCCACTTTGACTGCGGTTTCGACCTTGCATAAAAATAACATGCCATCCACCCTTGCTGTTTTTCAATTTAATTGCCTTAAATTGATTACATAAATTATCGACCGGAGTTGGTAAAATTGTGAAGTGCAAGTGCACAATATATGCTAGAAGCCTATTTTATTCATTTAGTTTATTGGTATGATGATTGGATTTGTAGAGATTAATTCTAAGGATGTTTTTTTTCTTATGTTCCTAATGAAATTGATAAATTTAAATTCCAACTAAGTTCTAAAAATAAACATGATTTCTACTGTGTAAAAATTGAAACAAAATTTCTCTATATTATGAAGAAATCTTAACTAATTTATTTGTTAGTCTCTAAAAATTCTTA
Source organism: Pinus albicaulis (assembly GCA_034641835.2). Classification (NCBI taxonomy): domain Eukaryota; kingdom Viridiplantae; phylum Streptophyta; class Pinopsida; order Pinales; family Pinaceae; genus Pinus; species Pinus albicaulis. The sequence continues at coordinate 670,076,337 of CM076581.1, forward strand.
TTCTCTAACAGTCTTGTGAATGAAGATAAAATTGAATTCTAGAAAAGGGAATTTATACATTTTTATGTTTTTGAAATGAAATTTTATGACAATGAAACTTGTAAAGAAATCACTATATCTCTTGAAAATAAATCACTCATGAACAGAAAAGAACACACTCATATGTTGAAAGGAAATCACTCAATCATTACAGTTTCGAAAAGAAATCACTCATGCTCTTGAAATAAACCACTCATGAACTTTGTTGGGAAAAATACTAAGAGGGGGGGGGGGGGGTGAATCAGTATTTAGAGCTTACTGATAATTTTAACTTTTTCTTTACTGAATTCCATACGCAGCTCTAATGAACCCAACCTGCGTATACAAACACATATACCAACATAAACTTGTGTATACTGATATAAATTTATTGTTAGAAAAATTTTAGAAACAATATTTAACTCAGCTTATCAATTATGCATATATTAGTTAAGAAGTGAATATGTGCAGTAACAAAAGAATAAATCATCACACAAGAGCAACACACATGAACACCAAGATCTAAGATGGAAACCCAATTCGGGAGAAAACCACTGCTGCTGTCATCTCTGTCTTCAATATTTATTATATGGAAAACTGCTTACAATATTGTATTGATGCAGACTCATATTAGTACACAAGCATCTACCTATAGAAGGTTGCAACCTTCTCTCATTTTCCAACTGCTAATGGAAGGGAGCTACAACCCTCTAATCTCGTTTATCAGCCACTACTGGAAGGGAGCTTCAACCCCCTGATCAGAACACCAACTTCTACTGGCAGGAAGCTTCTACTTCCACACTGAAGGCTTCAACCCTTAGAATCATTGCAGACCACGTTTCATCTTCATACTAGATCACACAGCTTCAACACAACCCTTCATATAGATCAACAATAATAAACTTCACCCAATACATTAATCAGAACAGTGAGATCAATGTAATTAGAACACTGTAATAACTAGATATTATAATCAATATGCAGAATCAAATTCAACCCTGAACAGTCATTATCTCAAAAATCATACGCTACTTTTCTTCACTGAACCCGCGTGTATACACGCTTTCCTTAACACCAACATACGTATAGATCTGTGAATACTGTTTTTCAGAATATGTTCAGTCTCATATCCAGATCTGAGGCTTTCAGTCAGATATCTTTTCAGTATAGTAGAACCCTTGATCAGTCAGTCATCATAAAACATATTTACTCACTCATTAATCAGATTTGTACATAATCAACTTAGCAGTATATACAACATTCAAGCAACCCAGATCTACATGCAGACTTCATTGACAGACAACAGAAATTTAACAGCAGTAAACATAAAACCTCTGCAATAAGCTTCAAAAATCCCTAACTTCCATATGTGCCTTTTCTGAAACAAAGCCGCATATATACGCGCTTTTAGCAAGATGAACTAGCATATAGATCTGTAAATATTAATTCTACAAAATGTTTTAGATCTATAGAACTTACCAAGATTTCTTCACTCCACTTCACCAAACATGCACCAGGTCTTAGATCTAATCATATATTCAATAGATGATGCAAGAACATAGAGATCCTGATCCATCATTGTATCCAAGGGTGCATCATAGATTCATATTTACCAATAAAAACAGAGTTTATCCCATGGAAGTATACTTCAGAGAGAAGTATTCAGTGACATCCCTTACACATGCACACCTTTGCACTATGATCTTCTTCTCCTTATATATATTTTTCCTTTACCAATACCATGAGTCAAAACCACACAACTGACGATGGTATTCTTGGATAGAATCAAATAAAAAACACAATTCTCAATACTGTGGGCTAATAACATGGTAAAGCCTCCTGGTATCATATTTTTAGAGTGCAAAAGGAATATGCGACTTGGATCATTCTTATCAGCGTGTATACGTGACTTGGCGTGTACAAACCCACGTATAGATCCTGCAATATGAATATCAACCAATCTTCTACTGGACATTACACATTTCTTCTGATAGACTACTGATCTTCTCCAGAAGACATAAACTCCATATTTTACTAGAGAGTTTCCATCAAGGACAACATATTAAGATATAAGAATCATATTTCCAATAATCTCCCCCTTTGGACTTGATGGAAACCATGATGGTGTTTGATCACCACAACAGATAGATGCATTAAACATAACCATTATTCAAACATCCAAAATAATCTCCCCCATTGACATCAAGGGAAAAGGGCACTAATTTGACCATGCTCCCCCTAAGGTCATGCTGAATCTCCAGATAGATTTTTCAGAATCTATAACTCAATCGAGTATGACCTTTTCTATCACCAATGACTCATACTTACATCAATGCCAAGTGGAATTACATAATTGACTCAACTACCCAACCAAGTGGGTTAAAAAATTAGAAAAAGTCCTTACATGACTAAATATAACAATTTACATCATGAGTGTCAACATTTCCTTATCATCAAATTTTAGAAATGACTTTTCATAAACAGGACCAAAATATCTCAAGGGAGAGATCATATATGAGACACTAATCAGAATGCCAAAAATGCATCTTTTTAAACAAGGTAGGTGCCCTCCCCTAAGCCTATGCATCCTGAATACCTTCAAAAACCAATTCATCAAAGCATCTTCCTTAGATAATGATATACAAATATGAATAACAGAGATTACCCAACGAAACCAAAGCTATTCTAAGTGCTGACCCAGAGAATTTCTGTTAGCAATACCCATACATGGTTTTATGCATAGAAACTTGCGTTTATACACGATTCATCTTTATGAAACTTGCGTATCAAATTTAAACTTATGAAATTAAGTAGATTTGATCAGAGAGGTAGAGAAAACTCCCAGCTTCTGTCTAAGATATTCAAATGCTTCCCTGGGAAGAGGTTTAGTAAATATATCAGCAACTTGTTCTTTGGAGGGAACATACTCCAATTTAACCTTTTGTTAAAGAACTTGTTCATGTAGGAAGTGATACTTGATAGGAATGTGCTTGGTCATGTAATGCATAATATGATTCTTTGAGATACTAATGGCACTTGCATTATCACATAAAATGGAGATGGGAGGTGAAAATTTTATTTGAATGTCTTGTAGAGTTTGCATCATCCAAAGGAGTTGTGTGCAACATGATGCGACAACCACATATTCTGCTTCTGCTATAGATAAAGCAATAGAACTTTGTTCTTGCTGAACCAAGATACTAATCGGGGCCCCATATAGAATGCACCACCACTAGTGCTTTTTCAATCATCAATATTTCCAGCCCAATCTGCATCTGTGTAACCATGAAGAGTGAGATCAAAATTCTTTGGATACCATAGACCAAAGTCTTGAGTCCCTTGTAGATATTTGAATATCCTTTTTACAGCCTGAAGGTGAGACTCTTTTGGATTAGCTTGGAATCATCCAACAATCCCAACCGCATGCGTAATGTTTGGTCTTGTCCCGGTTAGATAAAGTAGACTTCCAATCGTGGATCTATATTTTGGTTGATTCACCATGGGAGAATCATCATGAGAATTGAGGCTACATACAGTTACCATTGGCATGCTCACAGGTTTGCAGTCTTCCATCCCATAATTCTTTAGAATTTGCTTAAGATATTTTTCTTGTGATAAAAATATTCCATCTGTTGCTTGTTGCACTTGTAGGCCAAGAAAATATGTTAGTTCCCCAAGTAACGACATTTCAAATTCTTATTGCATAACAGAAGCAAATTTCTGACTCATGGAATCTTCATTACTTCCAAAAATAATGTCATCAACAGATACAACTACAATCAACAGTTTATCATTCTCAATTTTTGTGTATGAGTTACTATCAACAGATCCCTTTGGAAAGCCTTGTTGATGAAGATATTTGTCAAGACGATAGTACCATGCCCGAGGAGCTTGTTTGAGACCATATAAAGCCTTTTTAAGTTTGCAAACAATTTTTTCATCATTTCCTAGAATGAATCCTTCTGGTTGTTCTATATAAACTTCTTCTTCTAGATCACCATTGAGGAAGGCAAATTTAACATCCATTTGATAAACTTTGAATTGTTGAAAACTTAAAAAAGCAAGAAAAATTCTTATGGCTTCAAATATAGCTACAGGAGCAAATGTTTCTTCAAAATCTATACCTTCTTGTTGAGCATACCCTTTACAAACAAATCTAGCTTTGTTTCTAATAACATCTCCATTTTCATTTAACTTGTTTTTGAATATCCATTTTGTTCCAATTAAATTTTTATTATGAGGTCCATGAACCAATTCTCAAGTGTGATTCTTTTCAATCCGATCAAGTTCTTCATTCATGGCTTGAATCCAACATTCATCTTTACTAGCTTGATTGACATTCTATGGTTCAATAGTGGATAGAAATGCCAGATATCTAGGAGATCCTATAAGAGTTCTTCTTGTTTGTACACCTGATCCCTTTTTTCCAAAAATTTGAGATTCTGGATGATTCTTTTGAACATACCTAGATGGAGCCTTTTCAGATAGATCTTCTTCTAGTGCTTCATTCGGTTCACCTTCTATATTGTTTCTATTTGATGTAGGAAGATATACATCATCATCTTCTTCATTTGTTGTTGTTATTTCCCTTTTAGGAGCTGAGAGAGACTCATCAATTACAACATCAATACATTCAACAATCTTCCGAAGTCTTTTATTGTAACATTTATATGATTTACTTCTAGAAGAGTAACCAAGAAATATTCCTTCATGTGCTCTAGGTTAAAACTTACCAATTTTTTCATCATTGTTTTTGATAAAACATTTGCTTTTGAAAACTCTAAAATGCTTTACGGTGGGAAGATTTCCATACCAGAGTTTATAAGGAGTTTTATCACTGTTTACCCAAACATGGGCCTTATTTAGAATATTTACTGCAATACGTGATGCTTCTCCCCAAAAGGTATCGGGAGTTCCAGATTCATCAAGCATATCCTGAGCCATTTTTTGAACTGTTATATTCATCCTTTCTTCCACGACATTTTGTTGTGGGGTTCCAGCTACAGAAAACTGTCTTTTTATGCGATGATGTTCACTTAAATCAAAGAATTCATATAATATATATTCTCCTCCTCGGTCAGATCTAAGACATTTTATTTCTAGATCTAATTAATTTTCAACCAAAGCTTTGAAGATCTTAAATTTTTTAAATGCTTAATCTTTATGTTTTAGTAAACCGATCCAAGACATTCTAGAGAAGTCATCAATAAATAAAATATAGTATTATTCTCCACGAGATGAATTTTTCCTTCCAGGACCACATAGATTAGTATGTATAAGTTCAAGAGGCTTACTTGCTAATCCTTCTTTAGCATTGAATTGAACCCTGGTTTGCGTACCAAATTGGCATGATTTGCATATGGAAATTTTAGGTAGAGTGATGCTGGGAAGATCACGAACAACTTTGAGTCTGCTAGATTTTCTTATTTGAGAGAAGATCAAATGTCCCAACCTTCTGTGCCATAACCAATTTTTTGAATATTTACCCAAGTAGCATTGTTCTTGGCCACCTTTCAATACATACAAATTTCTTGGTGTTCTTGCTCCTTCTATCACAGTTTTTCCTGTGTCAAGTTCACGTACTACACATTCTATTGAAATAAAGACAACTTCATTTCATTGATCACACATTTGAATCACACTTAACAAGTTGTGCTTTAATCCATCCACATAAATAACATTTTTAGATTTCACCTTTTCTTTTAGAAAAATAGAACCTTTTCCTTTAATGACAGTAGGAGAGTCATTTCCAAAAGTGACATTCTTTTCTTTCTCTAGAGAATTGTATGAAAGGAGTTTATTTCTATCACCTTTCATGTGTTTTGAGCATCTGCTATCAATGTACCATTGGTTTTTTTCCCCTTATGTAAATAAAGCTATGCCATAAATTTCAACCTGTAAGTCCTTTCTCCAAACCTTGGAATTTGAAGGTATATGCTCTTTTGGTTGAAGTTTGCTCTTGCATTCAGATTCTTCATGACCAAAGTTATTGCAACAATCACATTCAATTTCATTTTGAAGAGGAGAAAAGTTGTTATAAGTATTCTTATTTATTCCAGTCTCATTTCTTTTATTTCTTGCTTCTCTGGTCATGATGGTTTTGTATGCAACAAATTGAGCAGCCTTATGACCAAAATTATGACATGAGAAACATTGTCCATTAAAGAAGAATTTTCTGCGATCATGAAACCTTCTATTTATGTTTACCTACTGATTGATATTTATGTTATTGTTCTTACTTGTATTAAAGTGGTCATGATTTACCTGTGTAGTTTCTTTGTTCTTTTGCTGAGAGACAAAATGTTGCAGGCTGGCTTTAGATGCTTTTGGAATGGGGTCTCCTAACAAGCTACGAAACTGGTCCAATTTTGATTATTTTTGATTATATTTAGTATAACGCAGGGGTTTTGGGGTGGGTCAAATCCCCGAATGCATTGTAATGGGTCAAAGGGTAAACTAGGGGTCCGAAAACCATGGGTTGCGGACCATAGGAACATTGAGGTTATATTGTTATAAATAGAGATGCATTTTGGATTGTAAAAGACAGGAATTTATGAGCTATTGATGCGATCTGTTGTTTAAACTATCTGTTTGGGTTTTGGGGAACAAACTCTTGCTGGCTGTGTGTGCGGAGATCATAGTCTAGCTGTGTTCGGACCCTACTTCTTTGTGCACAGGCTGGGAAGGGAATTGTAAGGAAAGGTTGATGAATGAACGAATGTGAAGGATTATTAGAGATTTGAATCTATGAGTACTGTGGTATGAATTGCTGATAATTGTTGTGTTATATATTTTTTGTCTTTTCGCTGCGAAGGTCTGTGTACTGAATGATTGAATCTAGATCTATTCCGCTCTGTTTATATAATGCTGTGTTGATGTTATAGAACGCATATAATTATAGATCGAGTGCACGTGGATGCAAATAGATACATAATTAACCCTGCGAAGAAACAAGGTAATCTGGGAATTATGGAACAGAACGCAACTCTGCTTGCCTTACCCTTCCTTTCTTAGGGTGCGGAAACCTGGTTCCAGCACCCACCCATACTACTTCGGGTTAGACTGTGACCTGCGAAAGCAGGTCACTACCGAAAGGGCCAGTAGTATAGGGGTTTGTTGGAAAACCTTGCACATCGAACCTGGTTCAGGACCCCTCAAGCCAACAGATGCATTTAGATAGCTTGGTGTTGAAGACTGAGATGATTCTCCAATATATCCAAGACCTGTCTTTATAAAAGGAGAAGGTTGTACCTTGATAATTTCATCTAAGGTTTCAGATCCTTTAGAAAATATAAGATTTAAAGTTTTCACTTTCTCAATTTCCTTTCTTAGACTTACTATTTCACATTCTAATTTCTCATTGTGCTTCTCCTTTTCTATAAGCTGTTTTTTTAGAGTATCTATGGCAATTTTGTTTTCTTCCAAACATATTTTGAGATGATTTATTTCTTCAAGAAATTATTTTTCTTCTAATGCATCCATAAAAGTATCACTAGAGTCCTTTTCAAAAGCCATGAGTAGTCTAATATCTTGATCAGATTCTCCTTCTTCATTATTTGATAGACCATCACTATCTTCATGAGTATAATAGCTTTTTTCTATTGATAAACCATTTCTTATTTCCTTTAGCCACTTCCTTTCCCTTTTCATGACTATATCTATGGGGACATTTAGCAGCATAATGACCAACTCTTCCACAAGAAAAACATTTAAAAGGAAGCTTACCTCTGAAACTTCCAGTGCCAAGTTGTAGCTTCTTTACAAAATTTATTCCATCTTCTTCTCAAACATACCCTGATCCTTCTTGTTATTCTACCTCTACTTTTGCAGCAACTCTGAAGACAAATTATTTGACTTTAGATGGACCTCCTTTTCTCATTTCACAAGAAGCCATGATCCCATGAAGATGAACAACAGTAAGAGTTTGTAGATCCTCCTTCTCTTCAATCGCAGACACTTTTGAATCAAATTTGGGAGTTAGAGATCTTAAAATTTTTTCTACCAGAGTAGTGTCAGATATGGTTTCACCCAGATTTCTCATACGATTTACAATATCATCTAGATGTAAAAAGAAACTGAAAATGCTTTCCTAATTATGCATTCTGAGTTTTTCATATTGAATTCTGAGAGTTTGGAGTTTAGCACTTTTTACCTTGGCATCACCTTCATAGCTTAGAATGATTTTGTCCCATATCTCCTTTGCTGTATTCAACTGCATGACTTTGACAAATTTTGATTTAGTCAAACTTCCTAATAATGCATTGACCGCCTTTGCATTGGTTTCATAGTTTTTTCTTGCTGCTGCATCTGTTGGAACTGAAGTTGGATATTGATAACCTCCTTCAACTATAGCCCATACATTTGCTCCAAGAGACTGAAGATGTGATCTTGTCCTTGTCTTCCAGAAGATTAAGTTGTTTCTGTTGAAGAGAGGAGGCTTGATAGATGCTGTCCCATCTTGATTTCTCATCATAGTTGATCTTCCTTATAGCGATTAAGCTTATTCATAAGGATCCGCTTTGATACCAATTGTTGGGAAAAATACTGAGAGGGGGGGGGGGGTGAATAAGTATTTAGAGCTTACTGATAATTTTAAATTTTTTCTTACTGAATTCCACACACGGCTTTAATGAACCCAACTCTCATATACACACACATATACCAACAGAAACTTACGTATAGTGATATAAATTCATTGTTAGAAAAATTTCATAAACAATATTTAACTCAACTTATCAGTTATGCATCTGTTAGTTAAGCAATAAATATGTGCAGTAACAACAAAATAAATCATCACATAAGAGCAACACACATGAACACCAAGATTTAAGGCAAAAAACCAATCCGGGAGAAAACCACCGCTGTTGTCGTCTCTGTCTTCAATATTTATTATATGGAAAACTGCTTACAATATTGTACTGATGCAAACTCATATCAGTACGCAGGCATCTACCTGCAGAAGGCTGCAATCTTCTCTCATTTTCCAGCTGTAATTGGAAGGGAGCTACAACCCCCTGATCTTGTTTATAAGCCACTACTAGAAGGGAGCTTCAACCCCCTGATCAGAACACCAACTTCTACTAGCAAGAAGCTTATACTTCCACACTGAAGGCTTCAACCCTCAGAATTACTGCAGACCACGTTTCATCAATTTTCATACTGGATCACACAACTTCAACACAACCCTTCATAAATATCAACAACAATAACCCAATACATCAATCAAAACAGTGAGATCACTGTAATCAGAACACTGTAATAACCAGATCTCAAAATTAGTATGTAGAATCAAATTCAACCCTGAACATTCATTATCTCAAAAAACATACACTACTTTGCTTCACTAAACCCGTGTGTATATGCGCTTTCCTTAATACCAACCTGTGTATATATTTGTGAATATTGTTTTTCAGAATATGTTCAGTCTCAGATCCAAATTTGAGGCTTTCAGTCATATATCTTTTCAGTATAGCATAACCCTTGATCAGTCAGTCATCATAAAACATATTTACTCACTCATTGATCATTTTTGTACATAATCAACTTAGAAGTATATACAAAATTCAAGCAACCCAGATCTACATGAAGACTTCATTGATAGACAAAAGAAATATAGCAACAATAAACATAAATTCTCTGCAATAAGCTTCAGAAAACCCTAACTTCCATATGCACCTTTTTTGAAACAAAGCCGCGTATATATGCTCTTTTACCAAGACGAACTAGCGTATAGATCTGTAAATATTAATTCTGAAAAATGTTTCAGATCTATAGAACTTACCTAGATTTATTCACTCTACTTCAGCAAGCATGTGCCAGGTCTCAGATCTAATAATATCTTCAATAGATCATACAAGAAAATAGTCATTTCAGGTCTAGAGATCCCGATCCATCATTTTATCCAAGGGTGCATCATAGATTCAAATTTACCAATAAAAACAGAGTTCATCCCATGCAAGTATACTTCAGAGAGAAGTATTCAGTGACAACCCTTACACATGCACACCTTTGCACTATAATCTTCTTCTCCTTATATAGATTTGGCCTTTACCAATACCATGAGTCAAAACCACACAATTGACGATGGTATTCTTGGACAGAATCAAATAGATAACACAACGCTCAATACTGTGGGCTAATACCATGGTAAAGCCTCCTGATATTATATTTTTAGAGCGCAAAAGGCATTCACAACTTGGATCGTTCTTATCAGCGTGTATACATGACTTGGCTTGTAAAAACCCACATATAGATCTTGCAATATGAATATTAACCAATCTTTTGCTGGAAATTACACATTTCTTCTGATAGGCTACTGAGCTTCTCCAGAAGACATAAACTCCATATTTTACCCGAGAGTTTCCTTCAAGGACAACATATTAAGATATAAGAATCATATTGCCAACAAACTTGTAAAACTACTCTAAAATAAATCACTGCTGCTCTAGAAGTAAAACTAATTTTCCTTTGCAATTTGACAATTCGAAAGGAAAGATTCATGAATCTACATCAATTGATAGAAGAAGACTTATGAAAGCATCTACATCAAATAAAAAAATGAAATTCTGGAAGTAAATACAACAAATGACAAATTGGAATTCTAAAAAAAACTACGGAAAATGACAAATTGGAATTATGAAAATAACTACATCAAATGATAAAATGAAAACATGAAAACAAATACATTGAAAACGTAAAATGCAGAACCTTCACTATTTGTAGGATACCTCCACAAACAGGCGGTCAAATATTCACTCCAAAATTTAGCTGCGCATCAAGTCTTCAAGGTACTTTTTCATTAAAAATGAATGAAAAATAGAGTTGTAAAACCTCACAATTTGCTTCAGAAATTTAACCTCTCCTCTTTGTTTCAATGGAGTGTTTATATAGGGGTTTCAATGTAACTTCATGGAGATTCATATGGCTAAAGATCATAAGTGAATGGACACCTATTTTCTATGAATTTGATGAAGCATAGTACATTCCAACCTCTATTTTCTTGATTGGGTGTTTATTTACACATGGGCGCAATGTTTGCTCACGCAACTGAAAATAGGGCTCCAAATAACCTGAAATATCTCCCAAATGGTAACGAATTCAGGAAAAATATTTAGTGAGAAATTAATTGGGCCCGTTCGAAACAAAACCCATGTTTTTTTTTTACGAGATTCGCTTTAGTTTGCTTAGAAAACACGTTTGAGACTGGTCAAAACTACTGCGATTTTCCCTTGATCTTTGCCTGGAGGTCCACTTATGTGAGATGGGTGGAATTCGACCAACAAAAATCCATATTGGAGCTTCTAGAAATAATTTCCATGTGTTAGATTTCATTCTAGAGTGGTGATACTACCTCAACCATGGAGACAGCTTGCGAAACTGTAGATACTTGAATTGTCAAACTATCATTAGTAAAACCATGAATAATTCTATTTAATTTATTAAAAATAATAGAAATAATAATAATAAACCATGTAATCATGTGTGTGGGAATTTGGTGTGTTTATGAATAAATATGGTTAAAAATGATAACAATGGGTGAATGGAATGATGTGAAAATATATGGTTTCATCAACAAAATTATGACAAATTGGAGGCTCAACATTCCCCCACACCGGAGATTTTGCATGTCCTCATGCAAACAAAGAATTGAAAAGTTTCATAATCTAATCAATTCCTTGTGTTCCTTTATTCTGTCATTTCAACTAAATCCTTGACCAAAGCTCCAAGAGAGCAATATTGATCCTTTATCTCAATAAGATGCACTTTTCTCCAAACCTTCATTATTTATTATATGAAACTTGTGTGAAAATAAAGGATGCCCACATAGTAGCATATCCAAGTACTTGTCACTATTTTAATTGTGCTCAAATTATTCAAGCCTTAGCAGGAAACCATATTGTGAAGAACACATCAAGACTTTTACTCCATATTGTGAAGAACACATCAAGACTTTTACTTCATCCCATTAGTATGGATGGAAATGATCATAGATTGCAACCCATAATATTTGTCTTCTTATCATCCATGCACAGCATCCAATCACATTTCAACTATGTGATCAAATAGTTTCTTGAATAACTAACAAACTAATGAATAAAGAATACTTCCCAATGTGAAGCTTTTTACAAGATGACTTGCACATAACACAAAATAAGAGTTGTTGTTGTTGAGCGTTATCCAACTTATCAAAGCCTAAAATATGCTTCCAAGTGACTTCAAGAGTGTGTCAACAAATGCTTATTGCAATCTTCTTCTTCTTGTGGCTTTGTACTCATCATTTCTTTGCTTCCATTAAAAATTTGAATATGAGAAATATGACACATAATTATAAGTGCTCCATGTACCTTTTGATCATGTCCTACAAACATGTACCATGAAGTCAAGTTTTTCTATTTGTAAAATAATTCTTTTTCTCAAGAACATCATGTTGATGGACCATTAAGGAAAGCATGGACGAACAAGAGAGTATTGAAATCATAGAAGAACATCATTATGACCATGGAAAACAATGAGATGATTGCATGGGTTGTAGGAATTTTTTGATAAATAACCAATCATAAGTTGTGGGATTGGTTGTTAAAAGGTATGACAAAACATAATGGGGGAAAAATTGGAGCTACATGTTTAAAATAGTTTTTCATCAAAAATTCTAGAATTTTTAACAAATTAAAAAGTTTAAGGCTAGTTTTACCTCAAGTTTAACTTTTTAAATTGGAGAAGAGAACACAATATGATGGCTGATTTGGTGTTGATTTTGCTCAGGTACTTTTCTCCATGATGCATTGACCTCCACTTTGACATTACTCCACAAAATGTATCTTTTTCATGTAGTAGATTTGCTTTCCAAATTTCTCTCAAATGATAAATAAGATTCTCTTGAAATTTTCTGAGGTTTCTATTATTAATATTATGCATCTTCCCACAAAAAATCTCAGCCAATGGGTGTACCGATCTCGAGAAAAATGAGAAATGGCTGTAGGTGAAAGTGGTCAATTTATTGCAAAATACACACTGCAATTTTCTGAAATTTTTTGTGTTCATTTACCGTACCTTAATGCATTTACCATAACAATTTCAAGCCCAACGGATGCACGGTTTACAAGTTATGATCAAATCAATTTCTGCCCCATTTCACCTTTCACACTGCCCAATGTTACAACAAAAACATATGCCGTGGACTCATTTTAAGGTCAAATTGAGTAATTCAAAAGGGAAACCATGTATTTTTACATTTTCTACCCCCACATACCTTTAGAATCCCATTTTGATGAAGAAAAGGTGATGTTGTGCAAAAATACTGAAATCTGTCATAATTTGTCCAAAATGGTGAAAAATGAAATCCGTATTTAAAACTCGCTGAAAAGTCCTCGAAATTTGCATTTTAAAAAAATTATTCCCACGTCATACTCAATTTACTATATTATGAGAAAACCCAAAACCTCATAATTTTTTATTTATGCTAAAATCTCTTGCAATATTTGTGCGAAATCTGCCTCTGGAACAAGCTGCTACAACAAAACAGGCTGCTACAACAATAGCTACAGAAACTGAAACTTTCCGCAGCTATTACAAAAAATGTCAATTTTTGCAGAAAATTATTTTCTCTGATTTTGAACTGATGATTTGAATTGTGTACTACATGATGAAGTAGAAACCATGAAACATACTACATATTGACTGAAATAGGCCCAAATTTATTGTTTTTCTAGAAAATGAAAATGAATGAAAAAGTGTTGTAATGATGCCATCATACTATTGTTGATGAAAAAAAGAGGAACATGCTACTACAAGAAACCAATAAAATGTACTGCTGCAAGTTGTTGTTGATTCCATAAAACCATTAGTCTTCATCAAAGCCAAAATTCATGGTACAATTCTTACCATGCGAATGAATGTGTTGAAGTCGAGCACGAGAAGAAATCATTGGATTACCGATCAATGATGAATTTTCGTTTACCAATGTGATACAACTAACCGATAATGTAAATGAGTGTCAATGTACCTGAGTGCATCTTCACAAGGACAAATGAAAGTGTTGAAGTCGAGTCACTTGCAAGATTTGACAATCAAGATACATTGTTGTATTCTCATTGTTGTCAACGAGGAGGCTTGCCATCGATGTATGCAAGTTCCAACGCACTCCAAATATTCTTGGATCTTGATCCCTGATAATGTGTTGAGGTCGATGGAACAAGATCTGTTGGAAGGTAGACCTTAAGGAATTCCACGTCATCCAAATCGAGCATAGAACCCAAAATGATTTAAAGAACCATAATAAAATATTGAAACTGTCATGAAATTGCAGAACTTATTGTGAAATTTTCTCACTCGTTGCCTGGTTTTCAAGCAAATCTCATGTCCAATTGCACCAGCAAGCTAGTTTTCACAATAGGACTTATTTTTCTCTTTAATTTTTATTTTTATTTTTTATATGTCATACTCTACCTGGCAAAGAAATATTGTTAAAGTATATGAATACTTCCAATGGAACCATGTCTGTAACAAGATAGATAAACTCATATGCAGGATTGAAAGATACTCTTTGATATGTACCAGTATATCAGAGACCAATTTCCTTGATTGAGATGATTTTAGAAGATACTGAAGAGTTAAGCATTGGGATCCGATGACTACCCTGAACCAAGATTTAATGTAATCTTGTATTCCTTGGTTTCCTGCTATCAAGTCATGCAAGTCTTCAGAGATGTGATCTTTGTTCATAGAATTTGGTGATAGGCATGCAAGACACTTTTCAATCTTAGGTTCCAAAAACTGCTCTTTATCAACATGCATCCATGATTCTTGGACCTTATCTAAATCTTATTATTTTGGTTTTTGTTCTTCAATGGAAGCTGGTGAATCATTTTGCAATACCTCAAAATTGTAAGTGGATTGAGGTGTTTCATTGTTGGGGATTCAAAATGGTTGTGCAGGTAGTGGAGTGGGAATGGATATTTGGGGTGCTTGTGTGGTTGGTAATAGGAAAGGTTGAATTGAGGTCGATTGATGGTGAAATTGATGTTGTGATGGAGGTGAATGGTATTGATAACATTGATATTGGTATTGAGGATAGAGAGGGAAATATTGAGGATATGGTGGATTTCCTTTGTAGGGCCTTTTACAACTTTGTTGCAAGGATAGGTTTTGAGGTTGGGATTGAGATGGCAAAGGTTTCCAAGGCTTGTTTGAGGTTGGGATTGAGATGTCCAAGGTTGCCAAGTCAAGGGTGTTTTCCAATTACTTTGAGATTGTTGTGCATAACCTTGAAAATTTTCATAAGGATATTGCATCATATTGGGTTGATGAGGTTAACATGGTCCTCTTGGAGCTACACAAAAAAGTTGCTCTTTTTCTTGATTCACTCCATTATCCTTCTGGAAAACTTCCTTCAACCTTGTTAATGATGGGAAATCTTCAGTAGTATGTGATCCTACACAGATTTTACAAATTTTAATGTTATCAAGTGGACATTCATGGAGAAAATGTTTCTTTGTATATTTAGGGAAAAATAAAGCAACATTTTCAATTTTTTGCTTGTTTTGCATTCTTAACATATCAGTTTGTTCATTTAAATTACCAAGAATGTTTAGAAAATTGTTAAGTTTAGTTTGAATTACCAATCCTGATGCCGACTTACTTACTCTTGCCATAGATGGATCTTGAGAGGATCTTACATACTTTGCTTTTCCTCTTGATATGTTCTTGCATAGTTCACAAATCTCTTGAAATGACAATTGATAAACATCTCCTTTTCCCACCAGATTAAGAATATCAATCCATTCATCCTTTATAGCATTTAGTAGGAGAGTTTTTAATGTGTTTGATCCTAAATTATGCAATTTATATCTTTTGATATTATAAGAAAATATCTCCATTAAATCTTCTAGGCTTTCATCCTCTTTTTGGTTCATCTTAAAGACTTAATTTCTAAGGTCATGATGTATGCAATAATATTTATATTTTTCCAAAAATACTCTTTTCATATCATCCCATGTCCTTATAGAATTTGTTCCTAAAGTCATGAACAATCTAAGAGCTCTATCCTTCAATGTTTCCAGAAACAAATTCAATTTTTGAATGTGTAATGAGTATCCATAAGATCTAAAAATTATTTCAAATTCAAAAAGAAACGTTCCCGGGTCTTCTGATCTCATACCTTTGAAGTTAGGAAGTAAAGATGGAGGGATGCTCTTCATATGACCATTGACATCAGTTTCTTGAATGGGAAATCCAAAAGGATCTTCCTCATTTTCATCATCTTCGTCCATTTCTTCAACCTCCTTTGTCACATCTTCTTCTACCTGCAAAAATAATAATTCATGTTGTGGATGTGTGGCTCTTACTGCAACACGTGCTATAGTGGGTGTGGTAGGCGATTGAAGTTTCGTTTTGTTTTTTTCTTTATTTTTTTTAACGAAAAGAAAATGGCTCCTATTTACACTTCCCCGGCAACGATTCCAAACCAGTTTGTCAATTTAATTGTCTTAAATTCATTACATAAATTATCAACCGGAGTTGGTAAACTTGTGAAGTGCAAGTGCACAATATATGTTAGAAGCCTATTTTATTGATTTAGTTTGTTGGTGTGATGATTGGATTTGTAGAGATTACTTCTAAGGATATTTTTATTCTTATGTTCCTAATGAAATTGATAAATTTAAATTCCAACTAAGTTCTAAAAATAAACATGCTTTCTACTCTATAAAAAATGAAACAAAATTTCTCTATCATATGAAGAAATATTAACTAATTTATTTGTTAGTCTCTAAAAATTATTATTCTCTAACAATTTTGTTCATGAAGATAAAATCGATTCTAGAATAGAGAATTTATACATTTTAATGTTTTTGAAATGAAATGTTATGACAATGAAACTTGTAAAGAAATCACTATAGCTCTTGAAAATAAATCACTCATGAACGGAAAAGAACACACTCACATGCTGAAAGGAAATCACTCAATCACTACTGTTTCGAAAAGAAATCACTCATGATATTGAAATAAACCACTCATGAACTTGTAAAACTACTCTAAAATAAATCACTGCTGCTCTATAAGTAAAACTATGAACCCTCTGCAATTTGACAATTCGAAAGGAAAGATTGATGAATCTAGATCAAATGATAAAAGAAGACTTATGAAAGCATCTACATCAAATAAGAAAATGAAATTCTGGAAGTAAATACAAAAAATGACAAATTGGAATTTTGAAAACAACTACGGCAAATGACAAATTGGAATTACGAAAATAACTACATCAAATGATAAAATGAAAACATGAAAACATGAAAACAACTACATTAAAAACATAAAATGCAGAACCTTCACTGTTTGCAGAGGCCCTTCACAAACAGGCGGTCAAATCTTTACTCCAATAGTTAGCTCCACATCAATTCTTCAAGGTACTTATTCATTAAAAATGAATGAAAAATAAAGTTGTAAAACTTCACAATATGCTTCAGAAACTTAACCTCTCCTTTTTGTTTCAATGGAGTGTTTATATAGGGGTTGCAATGTAACTTCATGGAGATTCATATGGCTAGATATCAGAACTAAATGAAACCTATTTGCCACAAATTTTATGTAGCATAGTCCATTCCAACCTTTGTTTTCTTGACTGGGCATTTATTGACACATGGGCACAAGGTTTTCTCACGCAACTGAAAAATAGGGCTCCAAATAACTTGAAATATATCCCAAATGGTAACGAATTCTCGAAAACTTCTCATTGAAAATCGAATTGGGCCCATTTTGAACAAAACCCATGTTTTGTTTTTGCGAGATTCACTTTAATTTACTAAAAAAACACGTTTAAAGTTGACTGATCAAAACTGCTATGATTTTCCCTTAATCTTTGCCTGGAGGTCCACATGTGTGAGCTGGGTGGAATTTGACCAACAAAAATCCATATTGGAGCTTCTAGAAAAAAATTCCATGTGTTGGATTTCATTCTAGAGTGGTGCTACTACCTCAACCATGGAGACAACTGCAAAAACTGTAGAAACATGAACCCGTAGGCTTCAAGTTTCTACCTTATGACACATGGATTAGGATTGGGAGGAAAATTTCAATTTCCCCAAGCAACATTGGCGAATATGATTGTGGCACTTGAACCCGGAGGCTTGTAACAGTGTCACTGGCTGAAATCTGGAGAATATTCCTTGAAGATTCCTGAGGTGCTGACTGGATTGCCAAGTCATTAGTCTGTCACATTTCTGCTCGATTTTTACCTGTTTGAAAAAACGAACATCAAACCGTAACTTACTCATACGAACTCAGATTTTGATGAAACAAGTTGCGTTGGAATCCTAGTGACGAAATCTATCTGATTGTTATGGTTTGGAGCATTTCTGAGAACTTTCATTTTTGAGCTAAATACTGAGCCTGTGATCATTCCTCCCCACTAGAAGCCTTTTGGACCCCAAAAGATACTATCAATTGTTCAGCAGATGAGGGTACAACTACCTCACCCTTTCACTCTCCATCTATTTGGCCTTTGAAGGATTTTGTCCCTTGAGTCCCACTCTAAGGTATTCGACATTTCCTCTTCTTGATGTTCTGATTCTTCTGTCAAGTATAAGATCTTGCTGAAGTTCATCAAGATATTCTGGCAAGAAATAATCTATTGATGATAGCTGAACATGCTCTCCTTGATCATCAATCAAAGGAGGCTCAAACAATCTCAAATTCTCAACATTAATGACATAATATATTTGCATATAAGGAGGAAAATCTAGCTTAAATGCATTAGTACCAATCTTTTCCAAAATTTTAAATGGACCATAATGGATTGGCTTGAGATTTTATCTTCCCCTTGCAATCTTTCTTTGTTGATATATAACCAACTTCATCTCCAACCTAGAATTTGTGATCAACACGGTGTTTATCATGCCTTTCCTTGTAGCTTCTTTGACTCTTTTCAAGTTGTTCTTGCACTGTGTGATGTACCAAATGAATTTTCTCAATGAAATTCCTTGCCTTATCTATGTCACTATGACCATCTATAGCGGCATCTTTCTCAAATATGAAGTCCAAAGATGATCATGGAAAGTACCCAAGACATGCCTCAAATGGTGATGTGTTTGTGGAAGAATGCTTTGCCCTGTTTTATGCATGTTGAATGTAATACAACTATTCATCCCACAACTTGGGATGTTTGCTACAATAACCTCTAAGAAGATGAATAAATGTACTATTTACCACCTCGGTCTGACCATCTATTTGCAGATGAAATGCTGTACTCTTCTTCAACTTTGTGTCCATCATGTCCCATAATTTTCACAAAAAATTCCCAACAAACCAGGAATCTCGACCACTTACAATAGAAGTAGGAAGACCAAAATGAACCCATACATTTTGAAATAAAAGATTATCAGTTTGTTTAATTGTAATTGTTTTCTTACGTGGAATCAAAAGACACAATTTTTTGAACCTATCTACCACAACATACAAGTAATCATGACCTTTCCTTGACATTGGAAGACCACCTACAAAATCCATTGAGATACTCTCCCAAGGATGTGAAGGAACCATAAGTGGAGTGTACAATCCAAGTTTTCTATTATTAGGCTTACTTATTGCACATAAAGAACATCCTCTAATAAAATGAGATACACTATCAGTCATGCGTGGCAAATAAAAATACCCTTGGAGATTTGTTACTGTCTTGCCTACATCGAAATGTCCAACAATAAATGATGTGCGCACCTCCCTTATGATACTTTTTCTTTTTCCCTGTGGTATACATAACTTTCCCAAGTGATACAAAAAACTGTTATGGACATGATAATCTATCTCTTCATTTTGGTTTCCTTGACTCAAGCTTTCATACACATCTTGAAAATCACTATCAAATGCATATTGTTCAATGTAACTTTCATGCATAACTGAATTGTGCTTGAGTATAATAGATGAATTTACAATATGCCTAGAGAGTATATCAACTACCTTATTGTAGATTCCCTTTTTATACCTGATAACCAAATGAAATTGTTGTAGAAATCCCATCCATATGAAATGTCTTGATTGCTACAACTTTGAATGTGATTATAAGCACTGAAATGGTTGATGGTCAGTATGGATAATGGTCTCTTTCCCCATCAAATAATGCTTCCATTTATTTACAATTTGTACCAATGCATATAACTCTTTATCATAGGTATGATGATTAGTCACAACTCCATTAAAAATTTCAGAATGAAACGAAATGGGCTTACCATGTTGCATGATAACTGCTCCCATAGCATAATTACTTGCATATGTTTGGATCTCAAATGGTTGTCTAAGATACAGAAGAGCCAATACCGATGCTGAACTTATATTTTGCTTTAAAGCATAAAATAATTTTTGTTGCATATCTCCCCAATGGAAGACTTTATTGACACTTGTCAATGTATGTAATGGAGCTGCAATGGAAGAAAAATTATAAATGAATTTCCTCCAATGTTGTGCTGCCCCAAGAAAGCTTCTTACTTCTGTAACTGTATTGGGCTTAGGCCAATTTAGAATGACCTCTACTTTGGAAGGGTCTATATTCAACTCAACTCCTCCAAAAATGTATCCCAAATACACCAAATAAGTCTTTCCAAACTCATACTTTGACATCTTTAAAAATAATTGCTCTTTTTTCAAGACATCAAGTACCTTGTTCACATGCATGACATGTTCATCTCTTGATTTGTTGAATATAAATATGTCATCTAAGTAAAAAATGATGAATTCGTCTAGAAATGGTCTTAGTACATCATTCATGACTCTCATGAAAGTAATTGGAGCATTTATTAGACCAAATGGAATAACTAGCCACTCAAACAATCCTTGTCTACTTTTAAAAGCAATTTTCCAAATGTCCTCTTCAGCTATTCTAACTTGATGATAACCACTTCGTAAGTCTAACTTAGTGAAATATCTTGCATACTTTAACTGATCTAGAAAATCATCAATGTGTGGGAGTGGGTAGCAATTATTTACCGTGATTTTATTCAATGCACATAAAACTATGCACATGCGCCAAGTCCTAACCGTCTTTGATACCAAAACAATTGGTGAACCACATGGCAAAGTAGATGGGCATATGATACCTTTCTTAAACAATCCTTGAATTTTATTCTTGATTTCCAAACTCTCCATAATTGACATGCGATACATACCAATGTTTGGAAGTGGAACATCCTGCTACAACTGAATCTCATGCTGAATTCCCCTCTTGGGAGGTAACCCATTTGGTTCTTGAAACATCTCGCCATGCTAACTTACCACATCAAACAAATCAGATTTTAATTTGTCTTCACTTCCTTCAAAAGATTCATAGTCAACATCATCCTTGTTCTTGATCCTGAGAATAAATGTTTTTTTACTTGCATTAACTAGCCTCTTCATTTTCCCTGCATTAACTAAAGATATATTTAGTTTTTTGCGATGATCTCTCACAATATACTCCACCCCATCCTTAAGAAAATGATATTTGTTATCATGGTGATAAAACACTACTTTCCTGTCATACAAATATGGACTTCCCAAGATAATCCTATTAGCACCTAATTTGAACCTTAGGCTGAAAGAAGGCAAATCAGGATAACCTCAAACCATGCTCAGGCAGGAGAGGGTTCTCTCTAGGAAAAATATTCAATGAAATATAAGAGTAAATTGATTTTAGGCTAGGTATAATAATTGGAAATGTTTTTATAAATTTTCAAGGTTGTAGGATTAGATGGGTTGGGAAGTTTGAAATTGGGGAATTAAATTAGAGATACAGGGTATTTCATGGGGCAAGATAGGCAGGGATTTTAAAAATTCAGTTTAAATAATGATGATGGAATGTGTAAGACTGGTGAGGAGCTAAAAAGGGCATAGGAGATGGATCCTTTTCAAAAAGAAGAAAACATTGAGTATTGAATGATTTCCCAAGGCAGAGCATTATACAATGGATTCTACCTATCTATCTTGAAACATTCAACCAGAGATATGAATGAAATGAATGGCAAACATAACAATTAACAGATGAAAACAAAAGAAAGAACAATGCTAAAATCCATACCACAGGGATCCCACAAATCAATGCTGCATTTATTTATTAATTCCCTGCCAAACTGTTACAAATGGAGCGCAGAGCGTCCTCAGTGATTTCCAACTTATTCCACCCTTTATTCCCCATTACAAATGACTCAGAAATTACAATAAATAGAATGAATTTTGAGGGGAGTAGATCCACAGAAAGAGGAGCTGTTTTACCAGCTTAGGAATCGAAATCTGAACATAGAAAATAAACCAACCAGATGCCCCTGAAAATAAGGGGAAACAATACATTCTGATCATCTGGATGCTTTGTAGTTGCTCAAACAGAGGAGAAGAAAGAAAAAATTGGAACCATTTCTCCTTTTTATCGTTGCTGTCGTGCTATAATGATCTCTGTGTTTATATTTAGCTCTCGGCTTTGACTATTTGTCTCTGTCTTTAATCTTTGAATAAAAACCAATTGTCGAAGAAAATGCCTTTGAAACCGATGAAAACCACTTTTACCGTTTCAATGAGGAAAAGTCCCTTTTGAGTGAAAAAGAGCGAAGGAAAGGATGGTGGGCCCAAGATGCGATTGAGAATCGCAATCGAAAATCGCAATCGGAAAGGGGGGAAGGTGTATTGGGACAATGCGATTTTGAAACTATGATGCGATAGTGTATAGTGGAAGTCTCATGGGAAAATCGCAATCGCAATCGGGAATCGTAGCAGGAGAGGAGTGGGCACATTGAAATGAAAATTTGTGATGCGATGGAGTAATATAATAGAGCGGGGGTAATAAACAAGGGAAAACGATGTCCGATGATATAAATCCCATTAAAGCAAACAAAAATTGAGTTTTTCTCTTTACAAAGGAAAAAACCCTTTTTCATTGAAAAGGCGGAAGGGATTTAAGGTGGGGCCCATGGACAGTCGCAATCGCAATTGGGAAGGGGAGCGGGTGTATTATGTAATGGGATTCACCAATTGCGATGGTGCGATGGCTTGTAGGCCATCCGATCGAAAGGGTGGATTGACAGTGGAGATGCGATCAGCGGGAGTCAATCGCATCGGCGTTTCAGAACTATGCGATGTGATGAATCGGGGGCAGGGATTGCGACGATGTGATTGCGATCAGATCGGAGGGATCAGAGATGGCTTAATCGCATGAGAGGTTTATGGGTCAAAGGGAATTTTGCGATGCGATTGGGCAATCGGATCGGGGAAAAGGGGATTTCAAAGAAACACTTCGAAATTATATGAAAAGGTAAAGTTACAAAGTCTAAGGGATAAATGAGAAAAGGGGTAAGGTTAGGCTTTTGGGGACTTTTGTTCACTTAGGCATATTTTCCAATCCAGAAGTCAGTTTGGAGAGTATAATATACCATTGGAAAGCTCTTTCCAGGCTTCTTTTGATGGACATACTTAGAACATGATTGTATACTGAAAATACTGTGGAAAACACCTCTGAACATCAGGGTGGTGGCTCTATGGAGATAACATCTTCTGA
This sequence comes from Pinus albicaulis, assembly GCA_034641835.2. Taxonomy (NCBI): domain Eukaryota; kingdom Viridiplantae; phylum Streptophyta; class Pinopsida; order Pinales; family Pinaceae; genus Pinus; species Pinus albicaulis. The sequence goes on from CM076581.1 coordinate 670,099,858, forward strand.
AGTGAAACTTATTACATATGAAGACATAAAATTACATAAAAGATGATAATAAAAGCAAAGTACCATGTTTTCACCTCAAATCATGGTTTTTAGGTGAAAATTACATCAAGCTCAATAGAAAAATTCTTTGATCTTTCTAGATACTGTGCCTTTGAGTTTATTTGACCTCCTCATGACCTTATTGATATTTATTGACACTTGACTCATTAATTTGACCATGATGAGACCCTAGAACCTAATGAGACCAACCCTATGACCTAATAATATGAATTGGGAGTGAAAGTGAATCATGATTGAAGACCATAGAGAGGAGAATCAACAAGTTTTACATGAGGGAAAACTGATGAAAGACCACTACCATCAATGAATCCATGACCTAATGGAATGATGAAAATTTATGGTATGGGACTCCTAATATGCAAATGCAAAAGAGTAAGTTTGATCACTGATGGCAGTATGAAAAAACTGACACTAACATTGGCTCCAATGGGGATGGTAGCTCCTTGGAGGTGCCAAGAACACCGTAGACCAAGTAGCCTTATCCATTGGGAAAATATTATAAAAATATTGAAAACTGACATAATGCAGACTGAATCTGACTCAAATTGTGGCTGAAAACTTAAATAAAACCAGCAAACCTTACACATATCATTCAAGTTTTATAGCCTTCACCTTGGGCCCCAAAATTCAATGATTGTGTAACTGAAATCTGACCAACAATGGGATGGTATATACAATGATTGTGACATAAATTTGGATCCATTATCTTCAACAGTGGTAGTGCTTCAACAACCTACCATTTACTAGTCCTCCGAGGTAATCTTGGCCATCCATATCTGAGAGCAAGAAAGAATTCTGTCCCTTGTATGCTGAAATCTTGTATGGTCCTTTCCATAGGTTGTAAAACTTACCATGCTTCCCCTTATCCTCATTTCGTGCGTCCCATCTCAACACCACATCGTCCAACTAAAAATTTTCTGCTTTGGTCTTACGGTCATAGATTTTCTTTATCTTCTCCTGCAACTAAATAGCGTTCTGAGAAACTTCCTCTCTTGTCTGTTGAAGGTGGATCATTTGATTGATCCTTCGCTGGTTATCATATTCCTCACTGCCAGCCTCTTGCAATAATCTCATGACCGGAACTGTAAGTGACGTGGGAAAAACAACATCAGTACCATAAACCAACTCAAACGGTGACATACCTAAGGATTTCTTACTGCTGAATCTATCTTCCTATAACGTGTTGATGAGCTTTCGATGCCACTTCCTCTTGTTCACTTCTAACATTTTCTTGATTATGTTTATCAGAGATTTATTTGATTATTCTACCAGGTCGTTGCCTTGCGGGTAGTATGTTGTCGAATGGCCCAACACAATATTGTATTTGTCGCATAACTCCACCATCTTTTTAGATCTAAATGCTGCTGCGTTATCTGCTATGATTTTGTGAGGGAAGCCAAAATGATACAAGATATTTGATTATAAGAATTGAATGATTACCGTATCAGTGGTCTGCCTTGCTGGAATGGCCTCGATCCATTTGGTGAAGTGGTCGGTACCTGTCAAGATCCATCGGTGTTGTGCAGATGATGCGGGATGGATTTCCCCTATGAAATCAAGTCCCCACTGCTGGAAAGGAGCATTTATTGAAACTGGTTTCAAAGGAAGCGGAAGCAATTTCCTTTTTCCTTGGAAAACTTGACACTCATGGCAACTCATCACTGTTTTTTACAGATCTGAAAATAAGGTGGGCCAATAATATCCTGCTCTCAACACTTTGTTAGCTGTAGTTTTTCAAAACAAATGACCACCACAATCACCTTTGTGAAAGTCATGCATCACCTTCTGAGCCTCATCTTCAACCAAAAAATTATGCAGAAGACCTCCTGGATCTTTCCAAAAAAGAGCACTGTTTAAAATACAAAATTTTACAGACTTAAGTTTGAGTGATCTACCTTTGCTTCTAGACATCTTGGGAGGTGGTGAAAGGTGCTGAAGAACATAGACTATGTCTGAATACCACGGGGATTGTAGAAAAATGTCTGAAACTGGAACAAGCAAACCTTCATCCTCATCTTCTGACATTGCTGCTATGAGATTTATATCCAAAGCACGCAGGTTTGATTGGGCCATTAGCTTTGCCAAGCCTTGTCCTTTGATCAACTTTGTGGGTTTGATCTCCAAATCATATTCCAACATTGCTGCCATCCACTTCCCTCTTCGACCTTCCGGATCAGTTTGTATCAGGACATCCTTCACTGCTACATTAGGAACATATGCTATGGTATGTGAATGCAGAATGTATACTCTAAAATCCTTCAATGCTTTTATAAGAGCCAATTCTTGTTTCTCAATGATGTTATACCACAAAGCATCATCTCGAATGGTCCTACTGAAAAATGAAATGGGCTGTTCTATCTGATCTCTCTTTTGCATCAAAACCACAACCATAGTATGCTCCGATGCAAATGAAAATATAATGAAATCTTGAGTGTAATAAGGACTGATCAAGACTGGGGCATTGGACAGAGCAAACTTTACCAGATTAAATGACTTGATAGCCTCCTCAATCCATTTGACAGTGCTATCCTTTTTCAACATATTAGTCATTTCTCTTAAATGTTTAGCCAAATTGGGTATGAATCTGCGCAAGAAGTTCATCTTACCATAATGCCTGAATCTCCTTTTTGTTACGTGGAACGTTTATGCGCTGAATTTCCTCCACTCTTGAAGGATCAATGCAGATACCGCCTTTAGAGATGATATGCCCCAGAAAATTGCCTTCATCCATAAAAAACAAACTTTTCTTTGGATTAAGAGAAATCCCAAACTTTCTGCATCGCTGAAATACAACCCTCAAGTGGTGCAAATGTTCATCATCAGAACCAGAAAATACTGTCAGATCATCCAAATAAACAACAAGAAAAAAATTCTTTTCATTGGCAAAAGCAATATCCATTGCTTTTTGGAAAGTGGCTCTAGCGTTCTTCAGCCCAAATGGAATTTTGGCATACTGGAAAGTTCCCCAGGGTGTTGTGAAAGCAGTTTTGTCTTGTTCTTTTTCATGCACCAAGATCTGATTATAGCCTGAGTAGCCATCGAGTAGTGACATCCTTGATGCTCCAACTACTCTCTGTAGAATATGGTCCATCTTCAGAAGTGGATAGTTATCCTTTAAGGAGGCTTTATTCAGATTCCAGAAATCTATGCACAACCTTATCTCTCCTGTCTTTTTACGTACTGGGACCAAATTTGAAATCTAGTCAGAAAATCTAATTGGGACAATGATACCAGCTTTATACAATCTGTTTACCTCTTTTTAAATGGATGGCGGCAGCTTTGGGTTGATCCTTCTCAGCTTCTATCTAAATGGCTTCTGATCCGACTTGATGGGAATAGTATGCTGAATTATATTTTTGTTATACACCTTCAAATATGAATATTCCCACTCAAACACATCAGAGAATTCAGAAAGTAATTTAACACACTGTTCCTTCTCCTCAGGGGACAATGCTTTTGATAACTTCACAAGCTTAGGCTTGTTAGCTGTTCCCAGATTCACATCTTCAACTCCTTTATCAGTAGGCACCAAGCTTGGTTTCTTTGCAACATCATCTTGATAAAAACTCTCCTCTAAAGGTATGAGACCTCTAGGAATTACATTGTCTTTCAGCTGCAACACGTCCATCTAATTTGCTTCGATCTCTTGATCATCAACCTCATGATCACCTTCTATGGGAGTATCCTTGAATTTTCCTTCACTCTGCAGAAAAGCATTGATTTCACTGTCATCCCAAAAAACTTGCCAATACCTTAGATTATTCGGAACAACAGGCCGATGTTTAACATAAATTTCAAATTTGTTGTTGGAATTCGTTGGAATCTTCAAATTGCTTGCAGTAGTGGCAAGGGAATCTGCAATAAGATTATGCATTCAAGGTACTGCTGTCAAAGTGTACTCAGAAAATGTCCTCAATATGTCTAGGACTGCATTTCTGTAGGCCCTCAATTGTGGATACTTTGCTTGGTACTCTCCTTTTACCTGTTTGATTATCAACTTGGAATCTCCATAGACAGAAATCCTCTTTGCATTTAGATTCTTCAAAATTTTCAAACCTGCAATCAAAGCTTCATACTCTGCTTCATTGTTAGAGCAGTCAAAAGCCAACTTGTAAGCACATACTCTAACATTACTAGGAACCTTTTCAGGCTGGAAAACAGGGCTCCGAATCCATATTCCTATACCAGCATCGTCCTTACCAATAGCTCCATCAAAATCCATGCTCCAAAGGCCTTCTTCTTCTTCTACTAGATGCTGAAATTTTGCTTCTTTCTGTAATTTATCTGGACTGATTTCTGCATCTTTCTGCTGTTCATTGTCCTTTTGCTGCTGGCAGACAGGAAGCTCAAAAATGCTTGCTAATTTATCTTTTTCCTGTTTAAGGGCTTCCCTAAAATTTTCTGAAATTTCAGGTATCTTATCTACCTCTACCAAATGAACATTTTCATCATTCAAACCATTGTATGAATATAATACAAATGATTCTAAATCTGTGTGGACTGCATTAATTGGATGATTAATTGGTTTCTCTTTGTTGGTGATCATGTATTTCATTTTCTTCTCCCTATATAATTTTCTCAACTGACCGAACATGGGAATGGTGGCATAAGAGAAATAAAGCTGAATGGTCCCTTTCAATTTTGCACCCCAGGACCTGGAAAAAAGCATTCCAAACCATGGTGGAACGTCGGAAACAACTACATCCATCAAAACATTTTTGGCTGGGATTTGGTCTAAAGATACTACCAAGTCTTTGATAAGACCAATACAATGGACCCTACCGGAGTCAAAGGAATACAAATCATGGTATTTGCGGGTAATATCAAGACCCAACTTCTCCATAATGGCTTTAGGCATCAAGTTATGTGAGGCTCCGGAGTCCAACATTTCATTATGTAAAATGAACTCATGCAATCTAAGACTCAGGTAGAAGGGAGGGACTTCAATTTCTTCTCACTAACCTTCTATGGCTGGACCAAAAATTAGTTCAGGATAATCATGTTCAACATTTACCATATATGATACAGAGTCTATTTGCAAAATTCTAGACACCTGATGTTTATAAGTGCTATTTTCACCAACTCAGTCAAGGGCATGGACAACTTCAGCTTAGAAATTTCATTTTCCAAACTAAAATATGGGATTTTTTCCATCTCTTTGATGGGAGGATCTTTCTTTTCCATTTTCTCTTTTGTTGCGCTAAGCTGGTTCTTTCATTTTCAATGTTAGTTGCTGAGGATGCCTTGCTGGGAGAAGGATCAGTAGGCTCTTTCCCTTTTCTTTGAGTATTTGAGGAGTCATTTTTCGATTGAAGCTCTTTTCTTTTCTAAATGGGATTGATCGGAACATCTTTTCTCCTGAAAGAGTACTGTTTCTGTTGCGCTGACAAAGCATTCATGTATCCTCTTTGATAATCATCGGACTGTTCTTCTAACACTACATCATTGGCCAATATGAAATCTTTGTCTTTTCGAATGTCTACAATTGCTGTATATTCTTCATCTTCTGTGAGAAAGATGGGCGCACCATCGGCCATGAATAAATGATCCGTTCCCTGAACATAATTTTGCTGCAAAGGAGTTCTGATATGATGTTGTGGCGTTGCTTGGTCCTGCGTTCTATGTTCTCTCTGCTTCATTCAGAATTGTGGCTACTGATGTCCTCTGAAGTTCAGATTCCTGATCTGCACTTCAGGTCTATTCGAAATAGTCAACTGATCAACCATTTTCTCCACTATCCGGATCAAAGCGTCCATCTTACTGTCTGAAGGGGATGCTTCTTCTTTCACAGTTACTCTCTTTTCAGCTTTTGTCCACGCTCTTCTGGCCAGCAAATTTACTTCAACGCTCACAACTATCTTCTGCATGTCTTCAAGTGTGGTAGGATCTCTTTCTCGTAGCTGATACACCATATCAACATCAAAACCATATAGAAACTTGAGAAAAGATAATCCCATAGGGGGTTTTAGATTGGCCGGAATAGCATTACATACAACATTAAATCTCACACAATAATCCTGTGCAGTTTCACGCACATTTCTTTTAATATTTTCATATTCAGAAAAGATTTGAAGTGGGTTTTTCTTTACCTCCCACCGGTCTAAGAATTGTCTATGTAACTCTTGAAAAGTGTGGATAGAGATTGCTGGTAATTCTCTAAACCATTTTTGAACTTCACCTCCAAAGCTTTGGACAAAAAACTCGTGGTTACATTTTCTGCCTCTACCTCATGAAGGTCGAAGAAGTCATTCATCTTATCAACATGCTTCTGGGCTATGGTGCTCTAAGTGGCATCAAAGATAGGTATTTTACTTTGGTAATCAGCAGGCATATCATTCAGGTTCTGAGGTAAAACCAGGGGTGCATAGCGAGCAGCCATGAATCAAGGTGGATTTATAACCGTGTTTGTGCTACTAGGATTCAAGGGAGGTGTTGATGGAGGAGTCAGAGGCTGAGAATTGACTTCTGAAATTGATGGAAATGCTGATGATTTAAGGGGAGGAACTCCTATTTCTGATAACTTTGAAGGCTCAAGGATATTGGTTACAGTGACAGATGTCTGAGGGGAATTCAGAATATAATCATCAATTGATGTGTTTTCCCTTTGAACTTCGATATATATAAGAAATTCTGGATCTAAAAATGTGTCATCAACCGTAGTCTCAGATTTATTTTTGAAAAAGAAAGCTTAAAACACTCATCAAAAGAAAGATCTTATACAAACAACCACTCACTGGGCCAGGTATGGGATCTGAAAATAGGCCTAGGACTTAGTGAAACTTCTTGTCTTCTGATTATCCTTGGAATGAGATTGGGATTTTCAAACATAGGTGGAGGATTTGGATCAGGGCTGGCCCTTGTGTATCTCCTCGAAGCCAGTGTGGTCAAATTTCTAGTTTACAATATTTTATTTCAGCCTAGCAAACTCTGAATCTCATCATCCAGAGTCCAAGAATTTATATGGAAAATATTACTGGGGTGATCAGTAGTTTATGCTAAATAGTATCCCCAGTATGGTCGCCAGAAATGTTAGCACCTAATTTGAACCTTAGGCTGAAAGAAGGCAAATCAGGGTAACCTCAAACCACGCTCAGCCTTGTAGCTAGCCCTACAAGGTCAGGAGAGGGCTCTCTCTAGGAAAAATATTCAATGAAATATAAGAGTAAACTAATTTTAGGCTAGGTATAATAATTGGAAATGTTTTTATAAATTTTTAGGGTTTTAGGATTAGATGGGTTGGGTAGTTTGAAATTGGGGAATTAAATCAGAGATACAGGGTATTTCATGGGGCAAGGTAGGCAGGGATTTTAACAATTCAGTTTAAATAATGATGATGGAATGTGTAAGACTGGTGAGGAGCTGAAAAGGGCATAGGAGATGGATCCTTTTCAAACAGAAGAAAACATCGAGTATTGAATGATTTCCCAAGGAAGAGCATTATACAATGGATTCTACCTATCTATCTTGAAACATTCAACCAGAGATATGAATGAAATGAATGGCAAACATAACAATTAACAGATGAACACAAAAGAAAGAACAATGCTAAAATCCATACCACAGGGACCCCACAAATCAGTGCTGTATTTCTTTATTAATCCCCTGCCAAAATGTTACAAATGGAGCGTAGAGCGTCCTCAGTGATTTCCAACTTATTCCACCCTTTATTCCCCATTACAAATGACTCATAAATTACATTAAATAGACTGAATTTTGCGGGGAGTAGATCCACAGAAAGAGGAGCTGTTTTACCAGCTTAGGAACCGAAATCTGAAAATAGAAAATAAACCAACCAGATGCCCCTGAAAAGAAGGGGAAAAAATACATTATGATCATCTGGATGCTTTGTAGTTGCTCAAACAGAGGAGAAGAAAGACAAAATTGGAACCATTTCTCCTTTTTATCGTTGTTGTCGTGCTATAATGATATCTGTGTTTATATTTAGCTCTCGGCTTTGACTGTTTGTCTCTGTCTTTACTCTTTGAATAAAAACCAACTGTCAAAGAAAATTCCTTTGAAACCGATGAAAACCACTTTTACCGTTTAAATGAGGAAAAGTCCCTTTTGAGTGAAAAAAAGCAAAGGAAATGATGGTGGGCCCAAGATGCGATCGCGAATCGCAATTGGAAAGGGGGGAAGGTGTATTGGGACAATGATATTTTGAAACTACGATGCAATAGTGTATAGTGGAAGTCTCATGGGAAAATTGCAATCACAATCGGGAATCGCAACAGGAGAGGAGTGGGCACATTGAAATGATAATTTGTGATGCGATGGAGTAATATAATAGAGAGGGGGTAATAAATGATGGAAAATGATGTCCGATGATATAAATCCCATTAAAACAAAAAAAAATTGAGTTTTTCTCTTTACAAAGGAAAAAACCCTTTTTCATTGAAAAGGCGGAAGGGAGTTAAGGTGGGGCCCATGGACAGTCGCAATCACAATTGGGAAGGGGAGCGGGTGTATTATGTAATGGGATTCACCAATTGCGATGGTGCGATGGCTTGTAGGCCATCCAATCGAAAGGGTGGATTGACAGTGGATATGCGATCAGCGGGAGTCAATCGCATCGGCGTTTCGGAACTATGCGATGTGATGAATCGGGGGCAGGGATTGCGACGATGTGATTGCGATCAGATCGGAGGGATCAGAGATGGCTTAATCGCATTAGAGGTTTATGGGTCAAAGGGAATTTTGTGATGTGATTGGGCAATCGGATCAGGGAAAAGGGGATTTCAATGAAACACTTCGAAATTATATGAAAAGGTAAAGTTACAAAGTCTAAGGGATAAATGAGAAAATGGGTAAGGTTAGGCTTTTGGGGACTTTTGTTCACTTAGGCATATTTTCCAATCCAGAAGTCAGTTTGGGGAGTATAATATACCATTGGAAAGCTCTTTCCGGGCTCCTTCTAATGGACATACTTATAACATGATTTTATACTAAAAATACTGTGGAAAACGCCTTTGAACAGCAGGGTGGTGGCTCTGTGGAGATAGCATCTTCTGAAGTGCAACTTATTACATATGAAGTCATAAAATTACATAAAATATGATAATAAAAGAAAAGTAGCATGTTTTCACCTCAAAACATGGTTTTTAGGTGAAAATTAAATCAAGCTCAATAGAACAACTCTTTGATCTTTCTAGATACTGTGCCTTTGAGTTTATTTGACCTCCTCATGACCTTATTGATATTTATTGACACTTGACTCATTAATTTGACCATGATGAGACCCTAGAACCTAATGATACCAACCCTATGACCTAATAATATGAATTGGGAGTGAAAGTGAATCATGATTGAAGACCATAGAGAGGAGAACCAACAAATTTTACATGAGGGAAAACTGATGAAATACCACTACCATCAATGAATCCATGACCTAATGGAATGATGAAAATTTATGGTATGGGACTCCTAATATGCAAATGAAAAAGAGTAAGTTTGATCAATGATGGCAGTATCACAAAAATGACACTAACAAATCCAATAAATTTCAAGTGGAACCACATCTAACTCGACTTCATCAACAAAGTTTGCAGTAGTGGAAAATCGAAATATGCATTTCCTTGTAACCTGTAAATTGGCTTTCTTAACTATTCAACCCAAAGGGTATGGTTTATGATGTGGTATGGTTTCAAGGTTAATATTTTTGACCAAGTCTTCTAAAATCAGGTTTTCTTGTGACTCACTATCAACAATGCATCAATATTTGTATGATTTGAAATCACTCTAACATGGAACAATTCTATCCTTGTGTCTTCATTTTGAGTGTCATTGGGACTATTTGAGGAACTAGTACTTGCTATGGCTTCCTTTACTTTGTTAACCATGGCTACATTCTTGGTCTCATCTCCTTAATCAGATCCAAGATCTTGTTGTGTGGTGGTAGTCATATTTTGTTTCCCTTTGTTATTTGGTTTCTTTGGCCTTAGTTCGGGATGTAGTTTCCAACAATAGGCTTCATCATGCCCCTCTTTGGAATAATGTTTACATTTAGTTTTCTCCCCTTATTTCTTGATGCTTGCATTCTTCTTTCCCTTCCATTTTCCTCCCTTCTTTTTTCCCTTACCCTTGAATGGCTTCTTCTTACTACCCTCTTCCTAAATGTTCTTTCCCCTTGCTTCAAGATGCGTGGCTTGCACACATACTTCATCTGATTTGTTTGGGTTAAACATAAGGATAATATGTTTCAAGTAGGAATGTAAACCCCCAATGTATTTCAAGAGTGTGTCTTGAGAATTCAAGTTTACTCCTATCAACAAATCCCTCTTTCTAAAATCCTGGGTGTACGCTTAAACAATTTAGCCTTTGATTTGCCTAAAGTTTTTCCAAATCATTATTGATTTTTGAATATAGGCTAATGGATACAAATGTATTTTAATGGAAGAAATGAATTCAACCCAAGAAATGGATATCTTACCATGAATTCACATTTCCTCTTGAGTCTTTTCCTCCCACCAAACTAGTGCTGCTCCTTCCACTACAAGGAAAAGATCCTCTAGTGAAGGTTATAAAAGAGGTTTTTAGTGTTATAAAATTGGCCAAAATTGTCAAAAAAACATTTGCTACAACATTCGTTTATGGTTACAGAGGTTTTGGTGGAGCTTTTAATGGAAATTCAACACAACTAAAAAAACTGGGCGGCCGAAGGTTATTACAGATGTTTTTTTTCATCGGTGCGCTACTAAGGTTTCAACGCACTGGTGCATGTCATTTAGTCGATGGCCCTGGGGCGGTCAAAGGTTCTTGCACCAGGCCGTCAAGGTATAAACCACACCAGGCATAGTGTTGGTGATACAATGCACGGGGCTGTTCTAATTGGTCATGGGATTTGTGCGGTGACCATAGGTCGTCTCAACACACCGGTACGTAGAATTATAGAAACACACTGGTGCACCATATCAAACAAACACACCGATATTTATAATAGGTATTGGTATTTGTGTGGTGCCCATACGTCGTACAAATGTACTGGTGCGTAGTCTCACATAAAAGCACTGGTACGTAGTATCACACAAACACACCGAGATTTTTAATAGGTTTTGGTATTTGTGCAGTGCCCATAGGTCGTAGAAACACATCGGTGCGCTGCAACATACAAATGCACCGGTGTACAGTCACTGATAGGCACCGGTGTTCATTTCATATTTTTTAGAAACATCGACTTGTGAGAGTGCAATTACTGTAATTTTTATAAATTCATTATTCATTAAAAGTTGACACATCTTATAACAATATTCATATTAATTAAATTTTTATTAATGCATTTGAATGTGATGTTTGGATTAATTTGTTATATTTTATCATAATTATTGTAATTTTTTAGAATTCATTATTCATCAAAAGTTAACACATATATATATTTTTTTTCCACAGAAAAAAATCGAACCATCCATTAATATAGAAAGTTACATAGCATATGTGTAGCATTTCAAGAAAACTCCATTTCTCGCTTTGTGGGCAGAGAAACGTAGTTTCAAATGTTTGTAAATACATCACATGTATTTACCCAACAATCCAGACAAAATGGACTCTGTAAATAGACTCCTATCCTTTTCCAACCTCCCGGCTTCCTTTTATAGGAGACAACAGAAACAAAGATTGGAGAAAGACAGTTCCATTAAAAAATATTGCTTCCAGTTTTATGCCAAGTAATAAACACTTTCCTGGTTGGACTGTTGGTCAGCTTAATTGCCGGATTAAACCTCTCAATATTAATTATCAATCTGGGAGTTGTAAATGCGAGTTGTACTGCATATTGGCTCAGCTTACTGATCAGAGTATAAATATATTCCTTATTAACGATAAACTAGGTACTGCAATGAAACACACATTTTCTCACAAATAAACAATCTTAAAAGGGGATATACTTAACCGATGTCATTTATTGCAAACTCCATACTACAATTAAACTATGAGGAAATACAAAGAAATTCTAAATCATTCTCGCACTCAATTCTACTTTTAAATCTCCTATGATAACTTGAAAACTTTAATTTATTAACTCTTGAAACTAACACTTGAAATTAATAATCAGAAAAGACACACATTATAAATTCACACCTTAAACTAACTAGAACTATTCTTTATAACAAATTCAAGATTCTAAAATAACAAAAGAAACAATCCCGACTATTGTTAAAAGACAACTACTTTACTTTATGTAAAATAACACTTAAAAAGATCATATTGAAAATAGTATTTCAAATAACCTATGATAAACTTTCAAACATTTTAATCTAGATTAAATAAATCAAGCAAACCATGTAACTAAATAATGAAAACAAAATCACTCTACCTACACATTTAAATCTGCACTTCAAACTTGCTCTCTTAAGGAAATGATTACACTACGAAAACACAAATGATTCTAACTAAAAATAAATCTAATTATTAACATTAAATCAATAAATAAACAATTTTTTTTTCTAAGTAAGAGTAGTCTATTAATAGAGGAAGTAAAGTATAGCGGGCCGAAGCTGGATCAATGCCCAGAGTTGTGGCAATTTGAACAAAAAAACCATCGATAGAGGCTGCCCATCAGGAGGGAAACCAATTTTGAATGATATTCTAGAAAATTCCCACGCAAGGGAGCCATAGAGTTTTGTGTCTGGAAACCACAGCTAGCAAAAACTGATACATGAACTGAAACAACAGAAAACTCAAAAACAAGCCCTAGACTAAGGGCCGAAACTAAGCATTAAAACCAAATTGAGAAGGGGGTACTACTCATTAGGTGGCTCGGCTACGACTCTGCACCAGAGCTCATCCAGTTCCCCGTCATCCTTGTACAGGTCCGCAATGGAAGTGACCACCCGCCTAGAGGGTGGTGGAGCCACCTGCGCCTCGCTCGCTTGCCCAGTGTCACCATGCACCATGTCCACATCCTGAATCCCGCTTGGCTAACCCTGCAAAACCTTGCTCGCCGGACCCTACAAATCCTTGCTCACCTGACCCTGCAAGTCCTTTCTCTCTGGGTGCATCAACCCAACTGTCAGACTCGAGGTCTGAGCCTCCATGTTGCACAGACCCGCCGGGCTCGAACTGGGAGCAACTGCCTGAGGCTCTTCGTGGAAGACAATAGTGATGGAGGCAGTTACCCGGGGTCAATTGAGTGAAAAATTGAAGGAAAAGTGCGTGGTGTGGGTTTGTGCAGGGGGAATTGGAGGATTAGGGGAGCTCAGGCAACGTCCCGAATGGAGCAGGCAACCTCTCTGAATTTTGGTTTGGCTGTCCAAGTGAGAGGAAGACGTAGAGGAGGTGTTGGAGGTGGAGGGAGAGCGCCGAAGCTGGCGTCTAGTGGTGCCTCTTCGGCACCTCATCCGTTGCCGAAGGCGGGGCATAGTCTCAGTCGTGGCAGAGGGACCAAGAAGCAAAGGAAGTGCAGGACTGACAGAAGACAGAGGCGATTGAGATTGCAGGGAGACAAAAGCAAGCATACATAATCCAGCATGAGAGAAGTGGAGAATATCTCCGAAATCCAGACAACAATTCAGCCTGCTTCGCTTGCCAGTAGCCGTGCGCACATTTGGGAGCCCTGCATCTGGGGTGCACCATTGATTAACTGGCGAGAGAACACTATCCGAACCAGAGTAGTGCTCCATTATATCTATCCAGATGACTGTGCATCGATAGACCCTCTGCAATAAACCTCCATTAATATGAGCTGAAGACCGAGCCATGTCGCCACATGCGAGATCGTATCGAGGAGCAGATTTGGGATTGTAACTAGTGCCAAGAGTAAATTCCATTAAACACAGAGCAACCAACATTAAATGCCAAGCGTCAACCTCCTTGTGGGTGGGCAGGTGTCTCCCCGCCATGCCGCACCCCCATCCCATCACCTTATGCTCTTTCCTTTGCACCCGCATCCGGGAAATAAATAAAAAAATTAAATGAACATTAAATCTGCAAATATTCAAACAAATTAAGTAAGGCAAACCATTACTAAAACTCGAAGTATTAAAATTTGTTCTAACTCCTAAATCAAACTCAAGAATTGAAAAACTAAATAATGATCTAAGTGCAGAATTAAGAAATATTAGATACTATTGAAAAGAAATTTAAAACAAAATATAAATTAAACAATTTAGATTAAGAAATATTAGATACTATTGAAAAACAATTTAAAACAAAATATAATTCTATAAATTAAACAATTCCTAAATCTATGAAGAATGAGGACTAGACTCCAGGTTGCGGTGGATCCTTGGCACTCCCTAGAGCAAGTCCGAAACTAACCCAACGTTAAAAACAAAAATTACAATGCTTACAAAAAAACAAATAAATGCAGAGCCAAAATTTATTAATTCAAATCAAAACATTGCTTCGAATATTAATCAACAAATACATCATCTGCTGGGCAATTTGATGCCGGATCTACATCTAGGCAAATTGACTTCACATGAGAAATCTATTTTGTAGATGAGAAATTCTGCTCTCCAAAATGACGGACTCACACTCTCTGTTTGCTAAGAGACTGCTCTGTGTTCAATGATGATCGTTACTACTATGCGTTCAATGACTGTGTACTCGCATTAGCTTTGAATCAACTCGCACAACATAAACCTTCGAGTCATAAACTCAGCTTAAATGCAATTTGGGAATGCTCGTAGGCAATCCAACATCTAATCAGCGATGATTATAAATTATAGCAACAGGAGTTAAAGCCACGACACAAGTCGATTCCGAAAAATAATTAACTTCTGCAACCATAAATTTAAAACAACAATATTTGGGAATTCTAGAAAACGTAAATCAAGTCAAAACCAAATCGATTTTTTTAAAAGCAATTAACTCTGCATTCATACATTCATATCAACGGATTCTTGGGGTCTTCAGAAAATGTGAACTATGCTAAACGTAAATTGACTTTCACAACCAATTAAATTTGCAATTCAAACCTTTGAAACTCCGGAAAATGTAAATTAGGCTAAAACATAAATCGATCTTCAAAAATAATCAATGCTGCAATCAGAAATGTGCTAATGGATCGAATTATATCTATTG
The DNA here is from genome assembly GCA_034641835.2 of Pinus albicaulis. Taxonomy (NCBI): domain Eukaryota; kingdom Viridiplantae; phylum Streptophyta; class Pinopsida; order Pinales; family Pinaceae; genus Pinus; species Pinus albicaulis. Next base: position 670,114,936 of record CM076581.1, read on the forward strand.
CGTAGCCACCTATCTCTAATGGATCGACTCCATCTAATGTGCAGCGCCCATTATTCTAATGCGCAGATCTCCTATCTGCGCACAACTACCACCATATCCCCCATATATCGACTACAACAACTTATATATACATTGTTAATTACCAAACTTGGGGGATCTCAACAGCTAATCAGAATATAGAAGATAAAAAAATTGCTGGAAATGAGAATTAGCTTGAGACAAAATGACAAATTCAGAAAAACGTTCCTCCTTTTGTGGGATTCTTCTATTGCTAGAAGGTATGTTCTTGGTTTCTAGAGGAAATTGAACTTTGTATAGGTGGTAGAGGCATTGTACAACTCAAAATGTTCCAATCACTCTTTATTTTATGCAGTAATGGAATAGTTTGTGTCCACGATTTCAAATCCCTGTGCTCTGGAAAATTCTTCAGCCCCTTTAAAAGCAAGGTAGACATGTGGAGACTTTTCCATGACAAGTCGAGCAAGGGAAAGAGGATTTTTAATAGTAGAAAGACCAGCAACTGTTCCACATTTATTTCTGAAACCATCCATAATGCTTGCTTCCATTTCTACTGTGCCTTTTGCAGACAATGCTGAGCCACAACCTGAACTGAAAACTGGGTTGGTCTCAAGCTCCCTTACCAGAAGCTCAACAACGTTAATGGCAAGAAGAGAGGCCTTAAGAGCAGAGACGCCCAAATTAAGACATGAAAGAGCAGGTCCTTGGCTTCCTGTTGGCGCTCTCCCACTGCACTCTTGAATGAAGAATACGACTCACCATACTTTCCTAAAATATAATAAATCACTCCCATATGTGCCTCAATGCCTGTGCATCAGCAAGGCCTGATTTTAATGTGTCATTTTAAGGATCAAACTCCAGGTCTTTTTGTAAGAAGAAATTGCATCATCACATTTTCCAAGCCCAACATATGCTGCCCCAAGCTTGATGTAACCCTTGGACCAATCTGCCTTGATTTCCACTGTCTTCTTAGCATCTTGAAGAGATTCATTATAATTATGTAATGAAGCATATGTTTCAGAATGATTTGAATATAAAACATGATTGGTCGGAGCAAGAGCTATAGCTTCAGAGAAATGTTTTATAGCTTCCTCATAGTTTCCAAAAGAAAATGCAACATTTACTTTGGATTTTACTTCATCAGCCATTTATTTCTTCAAAATTAACAATTAAAATGTATTTCTAGAGGCATAAATAGAGTAGCAATATTCATAGAGACCCAATACGTTCACGTTCAGGAGTGGTCTTTAGTGGAATTTTCCCCTGACGATAACTCTTTCACGAAGCCGAATTTCGCTAAACGGTTTCTGGGTTATAGGAAAAATGGTGCTCTAAACACAACCCACGTCTCAGAATTTAGAGATTCTGCTCCATTATGTTTCAAATTTGATATTTTCACCTACATAAATTCAACTATCCAGCTGCTGCTTTTATGCATTTGGTGAATTCACACTTAAATGCATTCCTGCACCGAACCTTCCTGCAACCAAGAAGGAATTTATTAATAAAACTATTACAAAAAACACCTTATAAATTAATTAATAATGAGGAATAATTATTATTTCTAAATTCCTCTAATCGTCAACTTAATGGATAAACAATGATTAAAATACTAGGTACAAGCATATAATGATGTGATAAATATCATGAAAATTTGGGCAAAAGTGCGGCTCAACATCCTCCCACGCTGAACTTCTTGCACGTCCTCGTGCAAGAAAAAACTATAAGATGATGAAATAAGGTAGGGAAAATGTTAGCAAAGAGTTTAGCAAGTAAGGATGAAGATGCCTAATAATGCATTCATTATCCTGCAACATTACTATTATAGTACCGGCCAAAACCATGAGAAATGATAAAACAAGATCAGGTACCGAAAGTAGACATGATGGAGAAAATAGTATTGCACATACTTGTTACCTTGTCTGAGATGGATTCCATATTTTGTTTCTGCCCAAAGTCTTATGATGAAAATCAAATTTTGTTGAAAAAGTGCAGTTTCAAAAATAATAACACAAGATTCCTGCACCTATTAAAACAATCTCGTACATGGGTCATGCATCACATATTTAGAGGCAACTACAATCAATATACATTGTCGGCAACCAACACCTTGTGATTAGTCATCATTGAGTAATTCATCACTTCAAATACCATTAAAGTGAGTTATGATACCAATCAACAACCTCTTTATTTGAACACGCTGAATTTTGTTGTTATTCGGATTCAAAAATAAATTTCCTCTTAATCTACTACAAAGGATTACCTTCACTAAGGGTACCACATCATTCAATAGATCCTTGATTTTTAAAATATAGAACTCAAAGCATCATCTTCAAATCGTCTTAAAACCATTGCCCAAGAAAAATGACGAGTCTTAGTGAAAGAGAAGGATAACCAAAAAAATCATAGTATGCAGTTAACTTTAATACCACACACATGGCCCTGCTGCCCGCAGGTGTCCATAACCTTGACAGGGATGTCTTTTAACCTAGCGAATTGTCAGTATCCCACTTACTAGATACAGATTCAGAGTTATCTTATTTGACTTTTTAGATGAAGGCCACTGTCCTGGCTTGGTAACCGGCTGATGGCAGTGTCGCTCACAAGAAGTAACATGGATGAACAGGCTGGCTCGTGATGAGACCTCCCGTCTTCTAGCTTTTTGGCTAAAAGCCATTACTCTAGCTTGGTGATTAGTAGTAGTAATGTCATGCATGCTAGGTATCATCATCGTGGTAGGTCGGCTCATCATGAGACCTCCTATCCTTCCCTAATTCTTTGTAAGCTCTGATTATGATTAACCTTAAGGTTTACTTAATAAGTGGGGAGACAGATCTACTCCTTAAGAGTACAGGATGGCGTGAAATTTTTTTAAAGACTAATCATTGCTGGCTAATTCCTCTACCCTAAAGACTTATTAAAGATATCCCAGACAATGACTAAAATATTCTTTGAGTTAAGAATGCTAGTGTTCTTCTGAATAGCTCATTATGATCTACAAAAGAGTGGTCCACCATAGGGGTTTTCCAATAGTATCTTCTAAGGGAAACTGAAAATGGATATATGAGATGACAACTTATTAGAGCGATTAATCATGGTTACTTTTTGCAAAATCATGAGGCATTAGAGCGAATTGTACTCAACAATATTTGTCACAAATGTGTGTGTTAACAACTAATGTGGATCAAACGTAGTTTTAACAAACATAAAAATTCAAAACCCTAATAGCATTGTGACTGCTTTATTCATTTATTCTCCTACCCTACTTTACCCTAAGAGATGAAAGACTCCCTTTTAAGTATAGGAGTACTTCCAATGAAGCCATGTGCGTAACAAAATGCTGATTATACTCAAGCTTAGTTTTAACGAATAGACTTCAAGACATATGAAAGCATGAGAAACCAGTTGCTTTAATTGATATTGTACCAAGAGTTTCCGAATGCTGAGGAAATAAGATGGCTTAATGACTGCTTGAAACCAGAATTCAATGGAATCCACATATTTATGATTTTCCAATTGATGCAAATATTCCACAATTTGATATTCACTTTCTTGGAGACAAAAAGGATTGGGTGAAAGACAAAAGATAAATCCCGCAAGTTCAAGCTCAAATATTTGATTTTCAAATTGACAAGAATGGTTGAGAGAGATTCTAGGGTTTTGAGTTTCAACAATATTTTTAGAACAAGTTCCAATAAAAGATTGCTCCTCTGGTGGTCTCTAAATTACATATTCCCAGGGTGAATGTTCTACGGTAATGGGTAAGTTTCCGGATTCATTCCTTTTCCCAACATGGGAGATGTAGCATTTTGTTCAACATGAGAATCAACGGAAAGAATAGGTGGTTCAAACTGTTGTGCAACATGATGGTTTAGATTAGGGTTTAGGATGTGGTTTGGGTTAGGGTTTTGGTTAATGCTTGGAATAAGGTTTGGATTTGGATTGGGATTAGGCTTTGGACTAGGGTTAGGTCTAGGTTTTAAATTAGAATTAGGGTTAGGTCTAGGGTGTGGATTAGGGTTTGGATTAGGACTAGGGTATGGATTAAGGTTAGGCCTAGGGTAAGGTTGCACATACGGTTGGGACCATGGAGGAGGATAACTTAATGGTGCATTGGAAATACAATGTGGTTGTTGTTGGTGCTCATATGATTGAATTTTCATGGGATATTGCCCCAGAGAGAAGGATCCAAACAATTCTTGAGGCCATGGAGATATATGGCTCGAGGATGAGGGCCAAGGAGAGGGCCATTGCGGCCATAAAGTAGGATATTCAATTGGAGGAGGATTATAATTTTTCCATGAAACTACAAGATTATAAACATGTTGAGGAACCTGCTCAGGAAAATAAGCATTATTCCAAGTATCAAATGGTGTTGGGTCTTGAGTTATACCTGGCAGTTGATTCAATTCCTTACTCGATTCCCTGAGTACCTTTTGTAATCATGGCAATGATGGGCAGTGTTCGGTTGCATGACCATCTTCTCAAATTCTACAAACTTCCAAACCGCTAAGTGGACACTTTCCAAGGCAATGTTTCTTTCGACAGTTGGTGCATAGGATAAGCAGTGGTTCTTCGTCCTTCTCTTGTTCCTGCAAATCATCCAATTTCGAAATCAAAGATTTAATTATATTAAATTTATGTTCAAGCAAGATATTAAATTTTGCACTTGTGAATTCTTCATTGGATGAGTTGTTTGTCTCTGTAGCAGCATAAAAACTCCTCATGGAATGATTCCTCAGAGTACCATCTTCTTTTTTTCAACAAGCGAACTGGTACATTCTGTCATCACATGGATTAGTACGCAAGGGTTCTTACAGCACCCCAAAAATGATATATCATTGAAGATTGGACTTTGAAGATAAATGAATTTTAAAAGATTTTGACTGAAATACAACTCACCACACTTGCATGAAAGGGAAAATGCTAAATCAAAGTGATATTTAACAAGGTAATTCGGAAATTATATGTCTAAAGCATGCTTCTACTTCTACACATAAGCAAGATAAGGAAATAAAAGTTCAAGAGATAAGCAAGATGGCTAGACTTTGGAGCAACCCCACAATAGTGGATGCATGGCTCTTCAATCACGTCTTACCGTACTCTCTCCGCCCTCTGACTGCCCTGCAACATCCTTGAAACTCCGTGAGAGAAATTTTACCTGAGCCAAAATACAACTCTCCGGAAACGACGCCAAAATGGTGGTCGGCGTAATTGTTGGATTGGACCTCTCAACATTAATTATCAATCCGGGAGTCATAAACACGAGTTGTACTCCGTATTGGCTCAACTTACTGATCAGAGTATAAATATATTCCTTATTAATGATAAACTAGGTGCTGCAACGAAACACACATTTTCTCGCAAATAAACAATCTTAAAAGGGGATCTACTTAATCAATGTCATTTACTGCAAACTCGATACTACAATTAAACTATGAGGAAATACAAAGAAATTCTAAATCATTCTCACACTCAATTCTTCTTTTAAATCTCCTATGATAACTTGAAAACTTTAATCTATTAACTCTTGAAACTAACACTTGAAATTAATAAGTAGAAAGGACACACATTATAAATTCACACCTTAAACTAACTAGAACTATTATTTATAACAAATTCAAGATTATAAAATAACAAAAGAAACAATACTGACTATTGTTAAAAGACAACTACTTTACTTTATGTAAAATAACACTTAAAAATATCATATTGAAAATAGTATTGCAAATAACCTATGATAAACTTTCAAACATTGTAATCTAGATTAAATAAATCAAGCAAACCATGTAACTTAATAATGAAAACAAAATCACTCTACCTGCACATTTAAATCTGCACTTCAAACTTGCTCTCTTAAGGAAATGATTATACTACGAAAACAAAAATGATTCTAACTAAAAATAAATCTAATTATGAACATTAAATCAATAAATAAACAAATTAAATGAACATTAAATCTGCAAATATTCAAACAAATTAAGTAAGGCAAACCATTACTAAAACTCGAAGTATTAAAATCTGTTCTAACTCCTGAATCAAAATCAAGAATTAAAAAACTAAATAATTATCTAAGTGCAGAATTAAGAAATATTAGATACTATTGAAAAGAAATTTAAAACAAAATATAAATTAAACAATTTATATTAAGAAATATTAGATACTATTGAAAAACAATTTAAAACAAAATGTAATTCTATAAATTAAACAATTCCTAAATCTATGAAGAATGAGGGAATCAACTCCAGGTTGCGGTGGATCCTTGCCACTCCCTGGAGCAAGTCATAAACTAACTCAACGTTAAAAAAAAAATTACAATTCTTACATAAAAACAAATGCAGAAGCCAAAATTTATTAAATTAAAGCAGAACATCGAGTCAAATATTAATCAACAAATACATCATCTGCAGAAGGCCCAATCAACTGAATCCATCTGGGAAAATCAACTTCATGAGAAATCTGACTGGAATACAGAAATTTCATCTCCAAAATGTGAGACTCACATACTCTTTCATTTCTAAGGAATTTCTCACACGTTCAAGTAGTCAAATTACTATCACAATTCAATGGTTGTGTACTCGCATTAGTTAAATCCTTCATACAACATAAACCTTGAATCATAAACTAAGCCAAGTAATTGCAGAATGTAGTGAGCAGTCAACATATTAACGATGATTATAAATTATAACAATAGAGTTAAATCCATTTGATGATTAAAAATAATTAACTCTGTAATATAAATTTGGCTCAAATATTTTAGAATACCATGATATAATCAAGTAAAAACAAATAAGTTTTTCAAAAATTCATCATTCATTAGGATCATGATTCTTGGGGTCTTCAGCAAATGTGAACTATGCTAAACGTAAATCGACTTTCACAACCAATTAACTCTGTAATTCAAATCTTTGAAACTTTGGCAAATGTAAAACAGGCTAAATCATAAATCGATCTTCAAAAATAATCAATGCTGTAATCAAAAATTTGCTAATGGATCAACTTCTATCTATTGCGTAGCCACCTATCTCTAATGGATTGACTCCATCTAATGCGCAACCCATTATTCTAATGCACAACTCTCCTATCTGCCACAGCTACCACCATCTCCCCCATCTATCGACTACAACAACTTATATAGACATTGTTAATTACCAAACTTGGGGGATCTCAACAGCTATTCAGAATATAGAAGATAAACAATTTTCCATAAATGAGAATTAGCTTGAGACAAAATGCCAAATTCAGGAAAACGTTCCTCCTTTTGTGGGATTCTTCTGTTACTAGAAGGTGCATTCTTGGTTTCTAGAGGAAATTGAACTTCGTATAGCTGGCAAAGGCATTGTACAACTCGAAATGTTCCAATCGCTCTTTATTTTATACAGTAATGGAATATTTTGTGTCCACGATTTCAACTCCTTGTGCTCTAGTGAATTCTTTAGCCCCATTAAAATCAAGGTAGACATGTGGAGACTTTTCCATGACAAGTCGAGCAAGGAAAAGAGGATTTTTAACAGTAGAAAGACCAGAAACTACTCCAAATTTATTTCTGAAACCATCCATAATGCTTGCTTCCATTTCTATTGTGCCTTTTGAAGACAATGCTGAGCCACAACCTGAATTGAAAACTGGGTTGGTCTCAAGCTTCCTTACCAGAAGCTCAACAACGTTAATGGCAAGAAGAGAGGCCTTAAGAGCAGAGATGCCCAAATTAAGACATGAAAGAGCAGGTCCTTGGCTTCCTGTTGGCGCTCTCCCACTGCACTCTTGAATAAAGAATACGACTCACCATACTTTCCTAAAATATAATAAATCACTCCCATTTGTGCCTCAATGCCTGTGCATCAGCAAGGCCTGATTTTATTGTGTTATTTGAAGGATCAAACTCCAGGTTTTTTTGTAAGAAGAAATCACATCATCACATTTTACAAGCCCAACATATGCTGCACCAAGCCTGTTGTAACCCTTGGACCAATCTGCCTTGATTTCCACTGTCTTCTTAGCATCCTGAAGAGCTTCATTATACTTATGTAATGAAGCATATGCTGCAGAATGATTTGAATATAAAAAATGATTGGTCGGAGCAAGAGCTATAGCTTCAGAGAAATTTTTTATAGCTTCCTCATAGTTTCCAGAAGAAAATGCAACATTTCCTTTGGATTTTGCTTCATTAGCCATTTCTTTCTTCAAACTTAACTATTAAAATGTATTTCAAGAGGCATAACTAGAGTAGAAATATTCATAGAGACCCAATATGTTCACGTTCAGGAGTGGTCTTCAGTGGAATATTCCCTTGATGATAACTCTTTCACGAAGCCAAGTTTCGCCAAACAGTTTTGGGTTATAGGAAAAATGATGCTCTGAACACAACCCACATCTCGGAATTTAGAGATTCTGCTCCATTCGATTTCAAATTTGATATTTTCACCTACAACAATTCAACTACCCAGCTGCTTCTTTTATGCATTTGGTGAATTCGCACTCGAATGCATTTATGCATCGAACCTTCCTACAACCAAGAAAGAATTTATTAATAAAACTATTACACAAAACACCTTCTAAATTAATTAGTAATGAGGAATAATTATTATTTCTAAATTCCTCTAATCATCAAATTAATGGATAAACAATGATTAAAATACTAGGTACAAGCATATAATGATGTGATAAATATCGTGAAAATTTGGGCAAAATTGCGGCTCAACATCCTCTCACGCTGAACTTCTTGCACGTCCTCGTGCAAGCAAAAACTATAAGATGATGAAATAAGGTAGGGAAAATGTCAGCAAAGAGTTTAGCAAGTAAGGATGAAGATGTCTGATAATGCATTCATTGTCCCACAACATTACTATTATAGTACTAGCTAAAACCATGAGAAATGATAAAACAAGATCAGGTACCGAAGGTAGACATGATGGAGAAAATAATATTGCACATACTTGTTACCTTGTCTGAGATTGATTCCATATTTTGTTTCTGCCCAAAGTCTTATGATGAAAATCAAATTTTGTTGAAAAAGTGCAGTTTCAAAAACAATAACACAAGATTCTTGGACCTATTAAAACAATCTCGTACCTAGGTCATGCATCACATATTTAGAGGCAACTACAATCAATACACATTGTCGGCAACCAACACCTTGTGAGTAGTCATCATTGAGTAAATCATCACTTCAAATACCATTAAAGTGAGTTATGATACCAATTAGCAACCTCTTTATTTGAACACTCTAAATTCTATTGTTATCTGGATTCAAAAATAAATTCCTCTTAATCTAGTACAAAGGATTACCTTCACTAAGGGTACCACATCATTCAATAGATCCTTGATTTTTGAAAGATAGAACTCAAAGCATCATCTTCAAATCATCTTAAAACCATTGCCCAAGAAAAATGATGAGTCTTAGGGAAAGAGAAGGATAACCAAAAAAATCATAGTATGCAGTTAACTTTAATACCACACACATGGCCCTGCTGCCCGCAGGTGTCCATAACCTCGACATGATGTATTTTAACCTAGCAAAATGTTAGTATCCCACTTACTAGATACAGATTCAGAGTTAGCTTATTTTACTTTTTAGATGGAGGCCACTGTCCTGGCTTGGTAACCAGCTGATGGCAGTGCCACTCACAAGAAGTAACATGGATGAACAGGCCAGCTCGTGATGAGACCTCCTGTCTTCTAGCTTTTTGGCTGAAAGCCATTATTCTGGCTTGGTGACCATTAGTAGTAATTTCATGCATGCTAGGTCTCATGATCGTGGTAAGTTAGCTCAACACGAGACCTCCTATCCTTCCCTAATTCTTTGTAAGCTCTGATTATTATTAACCTTAAAGGTTACTTAATAAGTGGGGAGACATATCTACTCATTATGAGTACAGGATGGCGTGAAATGTTTTTAATGAATAATCATTTCTGGCTAATTCCTCTACCCTAAAGACTTATTAAAGATATCCCGGACAATGACTAAAATATTCTTTGAGTTAAGAATCCTAGTGTTCTCCTGAATAGCTCATTATGATCTTAACAAGAGTGGTCCACCATAGGGGTTTTCCAATAGTACCTTCTAAGGGAAACTGAAAATGTATATCCGAGACGACAACTTATTAGAGCGATTAATCATGGTTAATTTTTGCAAAATCGTGAGGAATTAGAGAGAATTGTACTCAACAAGATTTTTCACAAATGTGTGTGTTAAAAACTAATGTGGATCAAAAGTAGTTTTAACAACCATCAAAATTTAGAACCCTAAAAGAATTGTAACTACTTTATTCATTTATTTTCCTACCCTACTTTACCCTAAGAGACGAAAGACTCCCTTTTAACTATAGGAGTAATTCCAATGAAGCCATGTGCGTAAGAAAATGCTGATTATACTCACGCTTAGTTTTAACGAATAGACTTTAAGACATATGAAAGCATGAGAAACCAGTTGCTTTAATTGATATGGTACCAAGAGTTTCAAAATTCTAAGGAAATAAGATGGCTTAATGACTGCTTGAAACCAGAATTCAATGGAATCCACATATTTATGATTTTCCAATTGATGCAAATATTCCACAGTTTGATATTCACTTTCTTGGAGACAAAAAGGATTGGGTGAAAGACAAAAGATAAATCCTTCAAGTTCAGGCTCAAATATTTGATTTTCAAATTGACAAGAATGGTTGAGAGAGATTCTAGGGTTTTGAGTTTCAACAATATTTTTAGAACAAGTTCCAATAAAATATTGCTCCTCTGGTGGTCTCTGAATTACATATTCCTAGGGTGAATGTTCTACAGTAATGGGGGAAGTTTCTAGATTCATTCCTTTTCCCAACATGGGAGATGTAGCATTTTGTTCAACATGAGAATCAACGGAAAGAATAGGTGGTTCAAACTGTTGTGCAACATGATGGTTTAGATTTAGGTTTAGGATGTGGTTTGGGTTAGGGTTTTGGTTAATGCTTGGACTAAGGTTTGGATTTGGATTGGGATTAGGCTTTGGACTAGGATTAGGCTTTGGACTAGTGTTAGGTATAGGTTTTAAATTAGAATTAGGGTTAGGTCTAGGGAGTGGATTAGGGTTTGGATTAGGACTAGGGTATGGATTAAGGTTAGGCCTAGGGTAAGGTTGAACATAAAGTCGGGACCATGGAGGAGGATAACTTAATGGTGCATTGGAAATAAAATGTGGTTGTTGTTGGTGCTCATATGATTGAATTTGCATGGGATATTTCCCTAGAGAGAACGATCCAAACGATTCTTGAGGCCGTGAAGATATATGGCTCGAGGATGAGGGCCAAGGAGAGGGCCACTGTGGCCATGAAGTAGGATATTCAATTGGAGGAGGATTAGAAGTTTGCCATGAAACTGCAGGATTATAAACATGTTGAGGAACCTGCTCAGGAAAATAATAATTATTCCAAGTATCAAATGGTGTTGGGTGTTGAGTTATACCTGGCGGTTGATTCAATTCCTTACTTGATTCCCTGAGTACCTTTCGTAATCGTGGCAGTGATGGGCAGTGTTCATTTGCATGACCATCCTCGCAAATTCTACAAACTTCCAGACCGCTAAGTGGACACTTTCCAAGGCAGTGATTCTTTCGACAGTTGGTGCATAGGATGAGTAGTGGTTCTTCATTCTTCTCTTGTTCCTGCAAATCATTCAATTTCGAAATTAAAGATTTAATTATATTAAATTTATGTTCAAGCAAGATATTAAATTTTGCACTTGTGAATTCTTCATTGGATGAGTTGTTCATCTTTGTAGCAGCATAAAAACTCCTCATGGAATGATTCCTCAGAATACCATCTTCTTGTTTTCAACAAGCAAACTGGTACATTCTGTCATCACATGGATTAGTACGCAAGGGTTCTTACAGTACCCCAAAAATGATATATCGTTGAGGATTAGACTTTGAAGATAAATGAATTTTAAAAGATTTTGACTGAAATACAACTCACCACACTTGCATGAAAGGGAAAATGCTAAATCAAAGTGCTATTTAACAAGGTAATTCGGAAATTAAATGTCTAAAGCATGCTTCTACTTCTACACATAAGCAAGATAAGGAAATAAAAGTTCAAGAGATAAGAAATATGGCCAGAATTTGTAGCAACCCCACAACAGTGGATACATGGCTCTTCACTCACGTCTTACCGTACTCTCTCTGCCCTCTGAATGCCCTGCAACATCCTTGAAACTCTGTGAGAAAATTTTTACCTGAGCCAAAACACAACTCCCCGGCAACGACGCCAAAATGTTGGTTGGATTAATTGTCGGATTAAACTTCTCAATATTAATTATCAATCCGGGAGTCGTAAACGCGAGTTTTACTACGTATTGGCTTAGCTTACTGATCATAGTATAAATATATTCCTTATTAATGATAAACTAGGTGCTGCAACGAAACACACATTTTCTCGCAAATAAACAATCTTAAATGGGGATCTACTTAACTAATGTCATTTACTACAAACTCCATACTACAATTAAACTATGAGGAAATACAAAGAAATTCTAAATCATTCTCGCACTCAATTCTACTTTTAAATCTCCTATGATAACTTGAAAACTTTAATCTATTAACTCTTGAAACTAACACTTGAAATTAATAAGCAGAAAGGACACACATTATAAATTCACACCTTAAACTAACCTTAAACTCACTAGAACTATTATTTATAACAAATTCAAGATTCTAAAATAACAAAAGAAACAATCCTGACTATTGTTAAAAGACAACTACTTTACTTTATGTAAAATAACACTTAAAAATATCCATGATTGAAAATAGTATTGCAAATAACCTATGATAAACTTTCAAACATTTTAATCTAGATTAAATAAATCAAGCAAACCATGTAACTTAATAATGAAAACAAAATCACTCTACTTGCACATTTAAATCTGCACTTCAAACTTGCTCTCTTAAGGAAATGATTATACTACGAAAACACAAATGATTCTAACTAAAAATAAATCTAATTATTAACATTAAATCAATAAATAAACAAATTAAATGAACATTAAATCTACAAATATTCAAACAAATTAAGTAAGGAAAACCATTACTAAAACTCGAAGTATTAAAATCTGTTCTAACTCCTGAATCAAACTCAAGAATTGAAAAACTAAATAATGATCTAAGTGAAGGATTAAGAAATATTAGATACCATTGAAAATCAATTTAAAACAAAATATAAATTAAACAATTTAGATTAAGAAATATTAGATACTATTGAAAAACAATTTTAAACAAAATATAATTCTATAAATTAAACAATTCCTAAATCTATGAAGAATGAGGACTAGACTCCAGGTTGCGGTGGATCCTTGCCACTCCCTGGAGCAAGTCCGAAACTAACCCAACGTTAAAAACAAAAATTACAATGCTTACATAAAAACAAATAAATGTAGAGCCAAAATTTATTAAATCAAATCAAAACTTTGCTTCGAATATTAATACACAAATACATCATCTGCTGGGAAATTTGATGCCGGATCTACATTTGGGCAAATCGACTTCACATGGGAAATATATTTTGCAGATGAGAAATTATTCTCTCCAAAATGACAGACTCACATTCTCTATTTGCTAAGAGACTGATTTGCGTTCAACGATGATCATTACTACTCTGTGTTCAATGGCTATGTACTCGCATTAGCTTTGAATCAAATCGCACAACATAAACCTTCAAATCATAAAATTAGCTTAAATGTAATTTGGGAATGCTCGTAGGCAATCCAACATATAATCAGTGATGATTATAAATTATAGCAACAGGAGTTAAAGCCACAACACAAGTCGATTCCGAAAAATAATTAACTTCTGCAACCATAAAATTAAAACAATGATATTTGAGAATTATAGCAAACGTAAATCAAGTCAAAACCAAATCAATTTTTTTAACAGCAATTAACTCTGCATTCATACATTTAGATCGACGGATTATTGGGGTCTTCAGCAAATGTGAACTATGCTAAACGTAAATCGACTTTCACAACCAATTTCATTAAGCAAAGGAATTAAAATGTAGTTTCTACACTGTTGTGTTCCATTGAACCACTTTACTATATTCATAGATTCTCCAAAAATTTTAGCCTCAAGCTCATTACTATGGGATAACCAACATAGAAGGAGATGCAGGGCTTTTAGTTCTGCAAAATTATTTGTCCGAATTCCTAAGCCAACAAATTCTCTAAGGAATTTTCCAGAAGGGAAATGGATAACCAAGTCGACTCCACACCTCTGGTTTATATCCGAAGCCCCGTCAAAATAAGCCCAAGGAATTTTTCCCCTAACCACTTCCATCTAAATAGCTCTGCTTTGTCGAGTGTCTATAGAGATGGGTATGTTGTCAAAAATAACTGCCCCTTCTACCGCCAGTCTACCTATTGGGAAAGGAGTGTCTTTGAAGATTACTTGGTTCCTTGCAATCCACGTTCCCCAGGCAATCAAAAGGGGAATAGATCTCACTTTGTCATTTGGGGCTTCCTGCCACCACCTTTTCCAGGCTTCCGAAATCACTTGGCCCTCCCATTTCTGTGGAATTTTAATCAACTGCAGAGTTTCATTCCAAAGACTGATATTGAAGGGACAAGATAGAAAAAAATGGTGCACTGTTTCCTCACTTCCCTTGTACATAGAGCACCATCCTGGTCCAATCTTTCCCCTTCTTTGAAGGAAATTCCAGGTGGGAACTTTCTTCTGGAGTATACACCAAAATAAAAACCTTATCTTGGTCATCCCTTTTAACTTCCATAATGGTTTTGCCCACCAGGCTGGATCCTCCCACCGATTTTGAGTCATAAGCCAAGTGTATCCCAATTTTGGCGTATAAATTCCTGTCTGAGAGTGCACCCACCATAGCTCATTGTTCTTGTCAGTAATGCGTATATGGGAGTTCTGAAGGTCTGATCTGTAATTCTCCCACTCCTCAAGCCATATTTCCTCCAAGAAAAGAGCATTCCCTGGCAACCATTCTTGTCTCCAAATCGTAGAATTCCCAAGGTCATCTACTTGGTTTATATAGTGCAAACCTCTGCTATTCAGGCGCTTAATCAGGTCTCTTGAGAGCACAAAAGCCCCCGAGCATCCCACCCAAGGGTCATGACCTAGTATAACCTACCTCCCATCCCCTACGTTCCAAGCCAATCCATATTCAATAATGTTTACCACTGCCACCAAAGCCTTCCACACCACAGAAGAATTTCTGGAAGATTTTTGAGGTAGTCTTAGCCAGTCAAGGGTTGGAAAAGGATCTATATATTTCCTCTTGGTTACCGAACTCCAGAGATTCTCTGTTGAGATGAGTCTCCAGGCTAGCTTGGCAGCTAGTGACTTTGAAAAGGGGAAGAGGTATTTTATTCCATAGCCACCCCAACCTTTAGGTCTGACAATCTTTTCCCATGAAACTACACATATATATCTTATAACAATATTGATATGAATTAAATTTTTATTAGTGCATTTGAGAACGACAATGGAGAACGAAATAGCGACAATGGAGAGTGCAATAGAATAAATTAAAACACACACACACACACACACACACACACACACACACACACATATATATAAGACAGTCTTTGTCATACAAAATGGGACAGTTATTGGCATCCCTTTGTCTTTCAATTGGGACACTATGTCCATTACATTAAACAAAATGTCTGATTTCACAGACAAATATTTCAAAAAATACAACGCCTTGCTTTGATATCCAAACATAGTGATCATCATTCTTCACTTGAATTGCTATCACTGCTAGAGCTACTTTCATAACTTGGGTTATTTTCATGAATGTTTTGTTCACGATGTTGATTGTTTTCTTCTTCTTCACCTTCCATATACAAACATAAAAGTAAACTGTAATGAGTGTATATACATTGGATAGAATAATGAAAATTGCAAAATTAAATAATATATTACATCAATGTAAATCGAAAAGAAATGACATACCATAGAAACAATTGACTCATAAACTATACACATTATTTAAAAGCCATGTACCATGCCATCTTTCAAAACTTCATCTGTTGGCACAGTTTCATACTTTGTTTCCTGCAAGTTTTATACCCCATAAAAAATCATATATTTAATATAAAAGATTTTTTTGTTCTATTAATTATAGACGGAGCTAAGTAAAACAAGATTTATAGATGCTTACAAATTCTGCAATTAATTTATGATATGCCAACATATACTCACAACCCATATTTAACCCAATTTCAATCAATTTGTTTGATGGTTATTCTTTGTATGTTAGCACCTATTTGAAGACATTCAATGATGATTTTTGTAAAACAACTTAAAAAATAAAAAAGTAAAATCTAGTTAAGTTGTTATAAGGAGGTAACAATTACTCACAAACTTAGATATCAACCCTTTTCTTCCTTGTTGTCTTGTTTTATGTGCTGAATGAGTTCCATTTTCTTTTATTTTATGCAAGAAAATACTTGAAAATTAATATTTAATGCTAAATTGTTTATTTATTGTACCTAATGATTGAAAAATTCAATGATTACATATTACATTTGAAGCACGTTGTTGTTGAGATGGCTCCTCCTGCAATGCAATTTTGTCCATTTCTTTGACCATCTCCTTGTACACCTTTTTGGACATTCATACTAGCATATTTATGATATCAGCTCGTTCATCTTGAGATTTTCATAATCTTCCTGAAAATGTAACATGACAATAAACTATTTAATTTTTATATTGATATATGAAAAGTAAATAAAACAAAAGGGATATTTATAAATAATTATAGAAAAACATTTAAAGGAATATTATTTTTTCATTCCTTCTTTTTTGTTGTTGTAAGTTTTTGCTATTAAAAGCCTGACATGTCTCATTGACCAATTCTTTGGAAAAATTTCATGTAGTTTAGATAAAATTTGGTTCTTAGAATCATTGGATTTATTTTTTTATTGTAAGTGGAAAGAACGTCTATGCATTCGTTCCACTAGATCCCTCAAACTTTTGTAAGATATTTTCCCCCTTTCGTTAACCTCAGCACCACTCCGGATGAGATAAGGAGCAATTTTCATTATCATTTGCATGTTCAATTTTTTTTTATTTTCTTAGAACAACATTCCTTTTCTGAGTTGTTGGTCCCTGTAGAACATTAAATAGATGTGAAATAATAGGCTATTTGACACATGTTATCTAAAAATTTTAAGTATATTATTAATTAAAATTAAAAAAAGAAACTCATATTGGATCAATAGTATTTTTTCATTCACCTGATTCATCCTTTTGCAATTTTTCCATCAAGCTTTTATGCTCGTTTGGTCCTAGATCATAAATAATATTATCAAGCTTCGTCATTTTGTGGCTCTGCATAATACACAGTAAACAATACATATTAGTTAAACTTACATATAGTTCGAAAATAATAATTTTTGTACAGAATTTACAAAGAACTTGCCTTTTTTTCTTTTCTTGATGTGTTATCATTATTTTTGTTACTTGATCTCTTTTGTCAGTCATTTCTTTATCAATCTGAAATTTGTACCATATCATTCATTAATATATTTATAAATAAATTGTTAAATTTTCAGGTAAAAAAGAAATCTCAAGAAACCAGTGTGCCTTTAATGATGTACGCACCGACGTCGGTGCGTGGGGGTCTTATAAACGCACTGCACAAATAGTAAAATAGACCATATAGTGCTCTATGTCAACAAGGAGCACCGATGCATTACATGTTAACCACCTCACCGATTAACACAGAGAAAATAATAAAAATTGTCCAGTGTTAGTTTTTGTAGCATAAATGCCCCGCGTAAACAAGGGACCACGATACGGTGCTCTTTGTCAACTAGGAGACCCGGTGCGGTGCATTATATGTTACATGGTGCACTGATTAACACAATAAAACATTTTTTTATGAAACAGCACGTTCGCAGTGCGCCTTAATGAAATAGCTCGTTATCAGTTCACCCCTCGTAACCTAGCGCACTGGTGCCCTATTTTAGATATGGTGCATTGATTAAAAAAAAATGTTCTTAAAATTTTTATTACACAGTACTTGCACGGTGCACTGGGATAATACAGTGCACTGGTGCTCTAGGTTACTCAGGGCACACCGATAAAAAAAACCCTTTTTTTTTAAAATTCACTCAAGGGGCGACATGGATTGGGATTCGACTATGAAAGTCGTCCCGTGGGTTGGATGTCAAGCTAAAATGAAAATCCCTAATTCCGAAATCACAGAAATAGGGAGAAGAAATGGCAGAAACAAAAAGAATGAAGGGTTTAGGGTAAAAATGGATTTTTTTTTTTTTGGTTTCTGAAAATGAAAAATAAATTGAAATTTTTTTCTTACTTCGTAAAAAAATTGTAGAAAAAGTAAAAAAAATAATCAAATTTAATCACGAGATCATTTGAAGTTCTATGCTATAGAGTTTGAATCACCAGAGGTTTGGAATTCTAATTGTTTGAATACTTCTGTTCGAACGAATTTCGCCTTTCCACAGTGCCCTTGTGCTCTCTTGCTTCAGGTATGTCTCCTGCAAATCTCTGGCAGGATTTTTTTGCAAAAATAGTGAAATAATGAAAAGTGTTTAGTATTTAAAGAATTGTTTTATGAAATTAGATTTTCAAAAATATTTTGTCGCCCATTTTTCAATTTACCATTTTTTTTTCACTTAAAGAAAATAGAGTTGAGCTTTTTTTATTTGCGGTTATTCGTCATCGGTGCGTCACTTAATAGAACCGCACCAGTGCGTCCATTGATAACACGACACCGGTGTGCAGTAACTAAAACACACCAGTGCGGTTATCTGTACATTAGCACTGATTTGCAGTTAAGGCTATGAAGTTACTTTTAGGTGTGTACACAAAAATTTAGTGAACTCAAACCATAGAAATTGAGAATTAGAATTTTGTTTATTCTTGATGGAAATATGGAATTAGAATTAGAATTTTGTTTATTCTTGAGAATTATAATTAGAATTATAATTGGATAAATTCTTGATGGAAATAACTATTCTTCCAATGCATTTTGTTTATTGCAGGAGGTCCCCACTGATTATGTGGAGAGAATGCAATGTGGGGCGTGTGAAGATGCAATACTACAGGTCCCAAGTGGGCAATTGTAGCATGTGAACCTGTGCTATGCTAAGACGTGGGCAGTTTTCACAAATGGTTGGGAAAGTTTTGTTTCTGACCAGTTTATTGAAGTTGGAGATATTTTAGTTTTTAGACATGTTGGAAATGTACATTTTGCTGTGAAATTATTTGGGCTATTTCTTTTCAAAAATACACCTCTTCTTCTTTTAGAAAAAGAAACTTGAACCTTTCCACAACCTACAACAAGAAAAGGTGCCAACAGGAGCCTCTGACATGCATATCTATTTCTGACATGCATATCTATTTCTTCTGTTGAGGTCTCGAAAGAATTGATTATGGCCAGTCTACTTCACTGAGGAATCTACCTGAGTTTTCTTTGGTTCTACCGAAGGGTGCAGTTACTAACAGATACAGGATTGTAAGCTCCCTCCAACCCTCATTAAATTGTAGAATATGGAACAATGCTCAAGTATATGACAACAGTCTTCAATCATATTCTCAAAATATATGGGTTCTTTATTAAATGCATAGCTACAAGATTCGGTCATATCGCTGTTAGGAAAAATTCAATTGAAATACCAATATGACAGGGTCGGTACTGTCTACTGTCCCATGAACCCATAAACCTCAAAAAAATCTCAAAAAACTTTTAATAAAATGAAAAATAGTCCAAAAATGTTTTTTTTTGTCTATTGCATTCTTAACACTCGAATTCTTCTAAAATATGTTCATGGAATTAGCATCCATACGAGGCAACACAATGGTAATATAATCTAATTCTTCTAAATTTGTTCAATGGAATTAGTACATGTGAAATGGTACATGTGTTATTAATTCACCAATATTTATACTTTTTAAAATGGGTTTTTATAAAGAAGAGGACTTAATTACAAATATTACAATTAAAATTTTACAATTATAATCATTTCACAGTAATACAATTAAAATTTTACAAATATTTTACATACAATTAGAATTAGAATTACAATTTTACAAATATTTTACATACAATTACAATTACAATCATTTCACAATTAATTAAATATTACAATTACAATTAAAATTTTACAAATATGTTACATACAATTACAAATACAAATACAATTTTACAATTTTACATACAATTAAAATTAAAATTTCAATTACAATCATGACATAATATTTAATAAATATCATGTTCATTTAATATTAAATTAATTAATAAACATCACGATCACGATAACCATCGTACAAACATCATATTCAACTAAAAAACACATTCAAATTCGTGAACATCATGATGATCATGATCATCTAACAAAACACAATTAGCATTGTATAACATCATCACAACACAAACATCAAATATACATCTCATGTCAAATAACTCATGCTATCACATATATATCTATCTGCAAGATGCACATTAAATGAACATATCTAACATGGCCTAACAATATAAACATCATGATGATCACCAACATGTAAATTAAGTACAACTGCGACATGAACATAAAATACATGGACCATCCATATATATATATATATATATATAACTGAATAATGTCAAAAATATACAACTGTAATATACATGTCATGGATCAGCTGGTGGTACAACATCAATAGTAGTACTAGTCGAGGCTTGCTCAGTTAATGGTGCAGCCTCGACGGTCGATGGTCTAGCTTGCTAATGATCATGAGTATTGCTGGATGCTACAGGCTGTTGACTGGACGTGGCCGATTGTCCAGCCTGCTCTCCATAATGACTGTTGCTAGATGCTAGTGGAGGTTGCTCATCTGGCACGATGCGAGGTGAACGACCATGAGATGATGAGTTGCTGCTCACGGACTGTCGATCACGTGTTGCGTCTCGACCACGCCTATAATGTGCAACACTCCTCCTCATCTGCGTAACTAAGGTCATAGCTCCTACAACATGCCGCATCAGGCTGTACATGTCACATGTCATGCCTCTCCACATATGTAACAACCTACCATCGACCTGTATGTCTCTCATATTAGCGAGCCTAATGCTCGCCTCAACAATCAATGCAGTAGTTTGGTCACCCAACTCCATATTGTATCTGCTATCAAGCTGACCGTGCCTAGAAAAAGGTGGTACCGGCGCACCAGCAGGAGCAGGTCTCTCTGCACCGGCCTCCTGATGATCCTCGGCATCTGGCATGCCCTGATCATCATTAAGATCCACACTTGGATCATGTGGTGGTGTCGGCATGTCCTCGCCATCAAAATACCCAATGTATGAAAAATATATACAAGTACACAACAATAATTAGACAATTTCATTACACAATTTAATAAAAACAAGTTAAAGAACATGTTAGAATAAATTTAAATAAAACAGTAATATTACCTCTATCATTCGGCAGCTCATCATTTGTGAAGAGGATGTTGGCACACCATTTCCAATCCAATCCATCATAAGGATAAGGGACCATAATGAAGGGATGCAGCTCGTCAACACTAGCTATCCACTCCAGTGCATCATGTGATATCCTCACTAGAAACATAGTCTTGCCCCTCTTGGGCATCATCTGCCCCCACATGTGCATCCGTGCCTCGAACATCGGCCTACGAGGCTGTCGAACAAAATTAGGCCTCGTCTCTGGAAACCTATCAAAAAATAAACAAAAAATATCTAAAGAAAAAGGGAAGTTGACCCTCCCTTGTGTATTAGCACGACATTTATCTAAGGTTGTACAGAACTGCCGCAAAAAAATGGCAGACCACTTGAAAAGTCGTGGCTCCTGTACTAAAGAATAAACGTAATATAAAAGTGAGCAAATAATGAGTTTCCTATCACTGGTGTTGTGTGAAATGGTCAAAATATGAAGTAAGAGGCATCTCACCTCCTCACTACCAAACACACCAATACGAAACTGACCTTTGGAGACCTGAAAATATGAAGGAGATAGTATATCTGCGTTAATGTATCTCTAGGAGTACACCAATTGAATCCCTGCTGCATAGCCAACTAGAAACTCTGGGAACGAGGGAAAATCCACCCCTCTCATCGATAGCCCTGTAATGAAATATATGTCCTCCTCAGTGGGCATGTACCACTGGTTAGGACCAACCCGAAAATCCTATCGATGGGCATTCCACCTGCGAATAAGATGTCTCAAAAACACACCATGGCCCTTTAGGGAAGTAGCCTCCTCATAGAACTTGAGGAGGCCTACCTTCCTTAGGAGCCCCTAGGTAGCTGCTGTAATAGGGCGAGGGTACGCATCTCTCTCCCTTTTCCCGTTGTTGCTATTGTTACCCCTCTTCTCTCCTTTCACGTCTCTGAATGATTGACATATTAAATAAATTTTTTTAATTAAATGAGACATGTATTTAAGAATATACATATAATTTTTTTTGGAAAAAAAAAACAAAACAGTCGGTGCGCCACAAAAAAAAGTCATGCACCAATTTCGGTGCGTCTTTTTTTTTTGTCACGCACTGTTGGCGGTGCACTAGATGATATTCAATGTATCGGCAGCGGTGCACTTAAAAATTTGTAGATCATCGTTGACTATGTACAGTGTCAGGAGTGTGGTGCGTTGACTAAACACTATGCCCCGGGGCGTATAGTTGGGTCAGCGCACCAACCTCCTGACATCATTACATAGTCAACGATGTGGTATTTTACCAGGCCGCATTGTTGACCCTATCTAAATGCAGAATTTGGTGCACTGACAAAAATACCCGCCCCGGAGCGGATATTTAAGTCAATGCACCACATTGCTGCTATTCCACATGGTCAATGGTGTGAGCAGGTAAATGACCACACAACACTTTTTAAATTTTTTTAAAATAACACGGTGCACCTTTCAGTACCACCCCAGAACCGGTGTAGATACCGTTAGCACCGGTTGTGGTGCGACCAATAAATTTATAGGCAGCATCGCTTACCGGTACCAGTCGAACGGCTCGAGTGCACTACGCGACAATTTTTTCTTCTTCTTTTAAATGGTTAATTTTAAGGTTATTTGAAATTCTAATCCACTGAAAAGCTTAATTATGGAAAAACAAGAAAAATAACTGTACATTTGGCTGTCGAGGAGGAATATTGGCTGTAGAATTTGCAAAAAAAAAATTTCCCACCATTTTGCAAAATTCAAGCTGGAGATTGGTGGGAAATGCACAACAGTAGTGCGTGCAATGGGTGCAATGGGAGCACTGATGTCAGGGTGGCTCAGACAAGGATAAATTGCACTGGTGCTTGAGAGCTCTGGAGCACTGAGAAAAGTGAAAAATGTGATTTTTTGGCCGTAATTTTTTTTATTTAACCCTGTTCCGGTGCGCAGGGTTTTATAGGCGCATCGGTGAGGTTGATTAAGACTGCACCGGGCAGTTTCTGTTTTGGCAAGGTGTTTTATGATGCATCGGTGTGGAATATTTTTAAAGCACCGATGCACTACATTAATAAGGTGCATTGGGAGGGTGTGTACGGAGCGCACGGTGTTCGGTGTGCCAATGTTTTATGCGCATTGGTGCTTTTTGTTGTTGAATGCACCGGTGTGGTTTAGGATGATAAGCGTACTAGACGAAAAACATCCGCAAAAACCTTCGCTTGCCATCCTCCTCTAGTAACCTCCACTAGAAATGGATGTTTGGGGTATTTTTATAAGGGGTTCCTCAAAAAAATCCGCTAGAGGGTCTTTTCCTTGTAGTGTTCTAGCCTTAATGAAGCCAACTAGATCTTTATGTCGTCCTCTTGTAGATTCTGAATTCTACAATATACTTCCAATTGACAGATCCAATTGTCTAACTTCTTTGCATTTACGTCACCATTGTATATGGGAAGTTCAAACTTGATGTCCAACTTGAGTAATGGAGTTTTTCCTTTTGGGATTTTTGAATGAGTGTAGGTGGTTTTTGTGGTGGAAGTGGAAGATGAAGATGCTCATGAAGATGATGAGGATGAGGATGGTGGAGATGGAGGTGGATTTCCTCCACTTCCTTTCAAACTCTTCTCTTCATCATTCTTACCATATGAAGATCCTTCTCCATGTGGAGGATTAGAACCTTCTCCTACTCTTTCTGCAGTGAATTCATCAAACATGATTTTAACCATTCTTTGAATGTCCTTGAAGTCTCTCTTGACATCCTCCTCTTATGAATGTCCATGATTTTCTCCAAAAGCTGACATAATGGCTAAGGATTCAAGCTCAATCTCTGATGTTTGTACCTCTTCAATCACTTCATCTTCTCGTGCAATTTGTACCTCTTCAATATCAACTGCTGGAGATAGAACTTGAGGTGCTTCAAGTGAATATTTGAGTGGAAATTTGGGTGAAGATGATGCTCTCTCATCCCTCTTTATTCTTGTCCTAATCTCAGGACTAACAACTAATAAATTCCCTTCTCCTCTCTGCAACTTCAACCTTGTAAGTATCACAAAATTGCAACTATGAAAACCCTTCTTGCACAATCTCAAGAAAAGCAAGCAAATAACCTTTAACAACCTAGTGCTCTGATACCAACTTGATCTGAAATTGATAGTTAGTTAATTCCGTGCTAATATCAGTTTCAGAATTAACATGAAAGTGTATTTCATGAAATTAAAAACATAGAAACTCAGTACTGAACAACAACATATAAAAACACAAGAAGCACAAATGACAAAGACAAGTACACATGTTTTTGATGAAGGAGTTCACCCCTCCTGGGCTACATCTCCTTGGTCTAGGTTCATAGCTTGGGCCTTTGTATTAGCTTAAATTATGAAAAAGTGCTATTTATAGTCTCTTTTTGCCTCTGCAACTTGCTCCAATGGCTCCAAAACATCAAAATCTACCAAGAATGACTATTCCTGAGCCAAAATTGGTCAAAAATCACCTCAGTTATGGAAAAACCATTTTTTCCTAGTTTTTCTCCACTAAATCTGGAAGTCCGCCAGTTAAATCCACTAAATGTGGAGATTCCTCGCATTTTGTGGGTTCGATAAAAACTCCACTAAGATAAGCGCATAGTTAATTAACGATAAGAACGAGTTTAAAGTGTGGTTAAGGTGCGTTTAGTACTAACCGCGCCTTACCGTTGATTGCAGATTATCGGGGCTAATCCACGGATTAACGTTAATAACCACATTTTAATCTCGTTTAAAAAACTCTGCCATATCTTTCTTGGCCTTCGGTTCTGAGCACACAGACACATGTGGGAGGGGACTGGCTCCCTCCGAACCCCCAAACTTTGCGGTGGCAATATTGAAATAGTGACAAAGTCCTTATGTTAACAAGGACTTGTGGTATGGTATGGTGGTAAGTCATTGGAGCTGTACGCGGGTGGTCGTGGGTTCGACCCCAACCCCTGCCATATAATTTTTTTGAACACTATATGTGATGAACCTTAGTTTACGAACATTGGTTAATATATGTTTGTTGATATATGTTGCCACCGTGACATTCAGTTCAAACTTTGTATATAAATAATTGCGCCCACTTTGACTATGGTTTTGACCTTGCATAAAAATAACATGCCATCCAACATTGCCATGGGGGAGGGCACGTGGTAGCCTCCGGCTGCGCCACATGGCCCTTCTCCATTAGCCCAAAAATTTCACCATTAAAATAATAATCCAACATAGATAAAAATTCCAAACTTAGGATTAGGAGGACAATTTCAATTTCCCCAAGAAACATTGGCAAATCTGATTATGGCACTTGTCATAGTGTCACTAGCTAAAATCTAGAGAATATTCCCTAAATATTCCTAAGGTGCTGAATGGACTACTAAGTTATCAGTCTATCACTGTTCTGCACAATTTTTACCTGTTTGAAAAAACAAACATCAGAACATAACTTACTCATACGAACTGAGATTTTGATGAAACAAGTTGCGTTGGAATCCTGGTGACGAGCTCTAGTTGGCTGTTCTGGTTTGGAGCATTTCTGAGCACTTTCATTTTTGAGCTAAATATTGAGCCTTTGATCAGACATATGATTTTAGTCATCTCCTTCAATTTATCTTAAGTAGAATTTTTTTTAATATTGATGAATATATTACTTGTAGGTTCTTTACTCGTACTTTCATAGGAAAAGCCAAAGACTAGTGCTTATCACTTCCAGTTGGGATGAATTTTTGAAGGTTTTCCTTCATGCATTTCAGGAATATGATTACAAAAAGGTGTGTGATCAGTTAGAATAATTATATTATATGGAAGGTGAGACTTTGGATATGATTAATGTTAGATTTAAATTAGTTTTAATGCAATTTCGGTCCAAATATTTTCCTCCTCAATTCCAATTAATTGGATGGTTCAGACATTTGGTGTCTCTATCCTGTGATAATTATCAAGAACCAGAAAGTATTGCATTTGTTGATAGTGACACACTTGCTCAAAATGACAACTTCAATTCTTTGAAAATTGAAATTACAAACGATAATCATTATGCCAGAAATGCTCAAAATTTACATAATGCCGATCAAGTATAAATTTAACAAAATGCACAATCTAGTAGAATCTATAAACAACAATTAAATCAATCAAATACTATCAACAACACAGTCTACTGTTGAAATTAATTCACAACCTACTGATAATAAATTGCAAAAGATGGAGCAACTCAGTAACAATTTGCAAAACGATCAAATACACGAAGAATCTGAATTGTCTATTTTGGAAAATTACAAATCATCTATGCATAGAGAAACCTTCATGTATTTATCTTCAACTTTCTATTTTTCTCTCTACCCTGATATTTTTAACAATATTAATTTAGTTCATGATCAATCAAGAGTCCCTTTAAATTCAAATTTAATTTTAGAAAACAAAGGAACTGATATTAATAATGAATTATTAAATATTGGTAGGTAATTCAATCAATAATTATGAAGATTATCTTAAATTGGTATTCAATCACTTGTCTGGTTCTGATTTATTTAATTCAAAGGAAAATAACACATATGACGTTACTTATGATAATGACTTGGAAAATGAAAATGCTCAACTTATTTTCTCTCTAGAGATGGTTTCTTCTGATTCCTTAGATGAATCTATTTTGGAAGATAAAGAAAAATTTAATTAAGGATTTATTCCAGTTCATTCTAATTTTCAAACATTAAATCATCATATTAATTTTGGTATTCAAGAATCTATTCTATTTTTTAATTCCTACGATGATGAAATTCCCTTTTTGGATCATAAGTTTGAAATATTCCCATTCCCACAAAAAGGATGCAAACAATGAGTTTAATTTTCTAATTTATATTGATGCTTGTGGGAAAGAAATTTCCACAAATGAATCCCAGTTATGTTGTACCATTATTTGTAACATTAATGTAAACTTGAATTTACTTCGTTTCCAGTTCTTTAAGTTTGAATTTGTTTTTCTTTCCAATTTCATTTTTGAATTTCTGAGCACATTGTATTGAAATTTTAAGCATTCAAACTTTTATCCGCTCATCAAGTGCATCAATAAGTGTATATGAAAATCGTTTTTAGAATTTCAAGCATGAACATCAATGGATTTTTATTTTAAAATTTTATTTGAAGATCATGCTTGCCCGATATATTTTTGAGTTTCAAATAATTTCATCATCAATTCTGGCACTTGAGAGTGCACCATTTCATTATGACCAACAATGAAATACTTTTATAAATCTTCTAAATGTCCACTCATATCTAGAAATTCCACTGCTTGGGAATATTTTTGAATTTTCCAAAGTTCAACAGACTTCCATATTTAAAAATGTATCATTCAACCCAGGCCTGATATTTCATATTCCTTTGAACTTCTTCCAATTATTCACTAGAATACATCAATATTTTTATTATCATATAAGCATATGTTTGGAAGCATTTCAGGGTAAGAATTTTTTAAATAGATTTATTTTTCTGAAGTTGTTAACTGTACAAAATAGGCTGAAATTTTCTTTTAATAATTTAGTTGCAATTTTATTTTTGTTACTAATATGTGACTTGTACATACATATAGGGAATAAAATGCTAGCACGGTTACATTGGAAGTATGACTATAACTAGTTGTGTTTCCTTTCATTCAATTAGAATTAGAGATAGATTAATTTAGATTTAAATTCCTTTTACGTTTGCATTTATTTTATTATTTCAGAATTTTAATAAACAAGTAATGAGCTCAAGGTTTTCCCTTGGTATTCCCTTTCATTTTCTGGCAAGCGGCTTCGAACATATCAAAATTATTATGTAGTTGGATCATACACACTTATAAAAGCACTTCATTTTATTGTTTTTGAAAAAAATCATCACATCATTAGGAAATATTATATGAAGAAATTCCAAGGAGTTTCTATGACTTGGCAATTATTTGATTCAAAAATATTTATGAAAAGGCTTAGTTTCACCACTCTTGTCCTATGATGTAAATTTGGGGAGGATGCATTTTGAAGGTTCATTACTTAGAATTTTAGATTAAATAAGGAGACGAGGTTGAACATATGCGACAAGCTGTGGAAAATTGCAAGAAAATTAAATTAAACTTCTGGTCAATTTTCTTCAATTGATAAATTAACAGGTTCATCTTCACCTATTGTTTGATTTTCTTTTTTTTCATAGTTTATTATTTATTTACTGATACATTTCTTTTTATGGGTCTTCTTCTTGATTTTAGGAGATAAATGTGGGTAAAATCTTTCTAAATATGCAACATGTTGAGGGAATTATTTGTTGTTTCATCATAATTTGGGTATTATTTAGTTTTCTTATATTCACATTTTTCTTCCCTCACATATTTAGCAATCTGAGTCAATATTCATATTATGCCTCTCATCAATGCAGCTAAAACAAAATGTTTAGACTCTTTATTGCTTAGATTTTCTACAAACAAAAGGAAAATTTGCAAAAAACTCTTGTATCAAATGATATTATCCATGTTTTTATCTATGCTTGTTCCGAATCTTACAATTTCTGAGTTGAGTTGAATCATTACATTGCACTCATTCATGTTGTTTTCCATTTAGTCATATTCCTTTCTTCCAAAGGAACTCAGAGCCTCTAATTTTTGAATCATGGAATCCCAATCCTCTGTTTTCATTTTTCTGAGATCTTTCCTCAGTATTTCAAACTTTCTAGCTTAAAGGACTCTTGGGTTTGTATTATATCGGATTTTATTTTTATTTTTATTTATTTATTTATTTTTTATTTTATTTTTCTGATATTTACCTCTCTAAGATTCATAATGGTTTCAGAGTTTTATAAGTTGATTTTGGCTTCAGGAAAGGTTTTTGAGATCTTTAACACCTGATTTATTCTCATTAAATCTTGGATTCCTTTCCTAGGAAGCTTATTTTACAGGTAAATGTAAGTTCTCTTGCAATTTTTTTTAACAAAACTTCAAATTATTTCATTATCAGAATGAAAGTCGTTAGAACTACTTTCTAAACTCTTACGAAAATTTTACCTTCAATATATGAATGTTTGATGTACAATAAAGGCAATGTTTCCACATTATACATTTAAAAATTATTCATTATCATACACGATCAATATCATAAGTTTTTTTTGTAAAAGTTACAACAAAATTTTGTTCTAAGATCTTGCTTCCCTTTAATATTTTAAATATCATAACTTCTTGTATCAGAGGTGGAATTTAATTAAACTTACGAAAAAAAATTTGACCATAAATATTATGAAGCAAAGTCTTTATTTATCATAGTTTTTCCCATTAAGAATTTTTGGAAAACTTGAGCTCTTACCTTTCACTTTGATTCTCTCGGAAAATCATAACTTTAGAATATAGGGTTAAGTATCTTCATGGGTCTCTGATCAACTAATTCGGATCTTCCACTATGCTCACATGAAGTCTTGTTTTATTATATTTGTATATATATGATAATTTCATGTTATCATGGTGGTCAAGATCTTGGATACATTTTAATCATAATTTATTCAAATCCAAGTGTTTATTCATCAAGATGAATTTTTGACTATAGGGATATACATTCTTCATGGTGTATGTACATAAGCCTCTTTTACTCTTCACGACAATCTGCTTTGTTAATAAGAAATTTCATCACCTTTGGTTTGTTTGCATTTTTTCCTTTGTATCACTATTGGATGCCCTTTCATTATCTCAATCATCATTTAGTGTGAATCTTCATTTGTATTTCAAGGCGCTCTTGAGCAACCACTATGGTAATTTAGAAATTGGTATGGAATTTGGAAAGATAAATGAACCATGGTTAATTCATGCTTTAATTCTCTTTTATTTAAAATTTTGATATATCACTCCATACTTATCACATAAACATTAAATTACTCTTCATATACATAATTTCCACATTATTTGGATTTCGAATCGATTTCAATATTTTGGGGCTGATATAAATACATAATGGAAAAAGCAAAGAGAACAATCATTGCTGCAATTCATAAAGAAGCATCGCTTTATTCTCATTTATGTAGATTTGGTTTATTTCAGATTCCTTGGACATGAAACATTGTTTTTTTTATATTTTACTGCTTATTTTAGTTCAAATTTAATAAGTGAAGATTTTGGGTCAATGACATTTCAAAAAATCAAACTTCTTCATGCTTTTAATTCTAATTAAAAGAAGAGGTTATTTTTATTGGAGAAAATTATATCTCTCAGGTAAGATTAAATGAAATTCTCCAATGGTAATTTCATATGCCCACTTTCATTTCTTTACTTTTGGTTTTAGATTTGTTTGAATGTTGGTGATATTGAACTCTGTTTTTGCAACTCTCCATAAAATTTTCACATCTCTACCAGATCAGATTTGGAGCTCATCCTTATTTTATTGGTTTTCTTTCAAGTTTTTGGGACAAGTAGAAATCATCCTCTTCAAATAAGCTAAACTGGGAAGTTTCAAAACCTTTAATCTGTTTCATAAGAATTCCTTTTATTAGAAAATGGTTAAGATGTTTTCATGCAGGATTTGCTTTGAAACAAGAAAATTTACAGCAGGCAGAGACTTCTCATTTGGGTTTTTTTTTTTTAAACTCATGATTGTTATTCACCTTTTAGTTTCAGAGCCTAATCGATTAAAAAACTATAAGATAAAATTTTATAGATTCTCAACATTAACTGAACACTCACATGATTATCTTCTGTCACTTTTTTTTGAGACATTTTATATTTAGTTTTGTTGGGTTTGTCTATACATTTGAGATTTCTTTATTTCTTTCTTTTAGATTTCACTTTCTTCATTCTTACATTTTCAACTTTGATGATTTATTTTTTCACCTTAGTTTATATTTATTTTTCTTTCCATTTCTTATGGTTTGATTTTGGTGACTCCACTGAGATTTATGTGGAAGACCTTTTACGCACCCAACAATGACTGAAATAAATGAGAAACCTTTAACTCTATATTTTTCACCGAATTTCATTTATCATTAAAGGTATATCTTTATGGAACCATAAATACAAGTTGCTTTAATTTTTTTTCATCGAGGAACACACATAATTTATAAGAAATATAGTTCACATTTTCAAGGAAAAAACTAACCTGAGTTTAACTCAATGGATCCCTCCCACATCTCCACATAAAAGCCTCTGATTGACAGTCACAGGAAAATAATTTGGAGTCAACATTATGAAAATATTATATCCATAAAAAAAATTCTCTATTTCATCCCACCTCTTTCACTCAGGTACATCATAAAATAAAAGCTCGCAAATGAACTTATCAAAAGGGTGATTAAAATATGAAGCATGAGAAATACAAGTAAATCCATTGGGGCTATGAATGCTCGCTGACAACAGGACTAGGATTGTATGGCGTAAAAGACAACTTTGCTAGGGTACTGTCCAGGCTCGCTGGTAGCGAAGCGATGTCAGAGACAATTCATAACAATGAATATATGATTTTATAAAAAAATCTTATCTCTACCTTCTTCTATTTCTCATACGAAGAAATTTTAAAATAAAATTTTCCCAAAATTTGGATTCATGATTTTTACTAAGTCTACTTTTGAGTACTTATCTTTTCAAACTTATATTGCTTAATCTATTTATGTGGGACCCATGAAAATATTTTATTGTTTAACGATTCAACAGACTCCATTATTTTTAACCTTTGGGTAAATTAAAGTTCATTATCTATAACTAGAGATAATTGGTTCTTCCCTATGTGTCGCCAATTGCTGAAGGAAAATTAAACACCCTCCATTTTTAACTTATTTAGCTCAAATAATGGGGACACTTTCCTTAAATTTTTAGCTAAACCACCTTTTAGATTTTCATTTGGTTAAGTGTCCTACAATTTTGTCATTTTTTCATTTTCATCAGATATCTATTTTGATTGTTTCATTGAATTCAACTTTTAACAAACTTTACATCGATACTTGTTTCGTCTAATTTGGTTACATGGTTTGAAATTGATGCTTCGCCAAATTTTGATGATTTTACCGCTTGGGTTAAAAATGTACAAAATGTATATTATCTTAATTTTTGAAAATAAATTAGTAATTGATTGTAAACATTATTTTTTCATTAAAATTTTCTAATAGTCCTACGAAATTACCACAACCAAATTGTAGAATGATTACAGTGATGTGTTTCAGATCTAGGAATTTAATATACATTTCAATTCATAGTACTCTCGAAATCCCAAAAAATTCATTCTCCAAAGTGACTGTAATATTTAAGGTTAAGACTTTTTATTACCAAGTGGCTATAGTTTATGGATGGGACTAACTCCACATAAGCTCCACTTCACCTTATACCCCCCACTCCAACATTCCTTGGCACACATCATAATATCAAAACCCATATATTAGAGCTGCACTTTAAAAAAACATTATGATAAACATAAACCCTGATAAATCCCTCACTCTTAAAGTCAAAGCTCCATTGAAAGACTTCCATCAGAACTTTATTATATCATAACTTCTCTTTTGAGAAAGTTACGATAAAACTTATCTCTGATATGACTTCCCTGATGACCACTTTATTAATATAATCACATCAAAGGATATTTTACCAAGGTTTATTATAAGTCTCGTTTACCTTTATATACATGAATATAATAATCCGCTGGACCCACAACCATCATTTAATATATCAACGTTTGAATTATCAAAATTTTTATTATGTGACACTTCTGGTATCCCACACCTCTGATATCCTGCACCTCCGATACCTCCAATATTTCCATTAAATATATTTATTGAAACTTTTTATCGGAAGCCTATTCCTAAAGCTCCCGATATGATTCCCCTGATATCAAAACCTTTCGATATAGCTCACTCTATCTCCTTTGATACCATTTAAGGCTCTCCTTCAATACTCCAGAATCCATGCCTTATCGGGACCTTAGAGGTTTAGAAACCTCATGACTCTTTCATAAAAACCTTCGATATATTTTAGCCTTCGCCCTTCGATATGACGTGGCTCTCGATTCTTCTGATATCTAATGATTCACTTCACCTCCGATGTCCCTCATAGCTTAGATGGTCTTGGTCTAACCTTTGTTTAATAATGTTTGTATACAATTTATTCATTAATGTTTGTGATTTATTTTAATGTTTTGATATTATTTTAATAATATTTAATTATATTAATTAATTCGATTTTTAATCAATATGTAAATTTATTAATTTGTAATCGATTTAATTAATTCAAATTTTATATTTTGAGAATTATATTGGATTTTGTAATTAATTCAACTTTTTTTTAGTTTGTAATTTAATTTAATGTTTTTAAATAG
Source organism: Pinus albicaulis (assembly GCA_034641835.2). Lineage (NCBI taxonomy): Eukaryota > Viridiplantae > Streptophyta > Pinopsida > Pinales > Pinaceae > Pinus > Pinus albicaulis. The sequence goes on from CM076581.1 coordinate 670,148,654, forward strand.
AATGTATACAATTAATTTAACAAATTGTAATTAATTATTTTTCATTGTACATTTAATTCGAATTAGAATTTTTAATTAAATTTTCAAAATTTTAACACAAGCATGAAATTTTCCAGAATTCGAATTATTTTGGCACCTCATTTTTGGAGAGACATAACTGGAGATTTACTCAACCAAATTAAGCCCACAATAGCTCATTGGAAATCTATAACAGAGGAAGAAAAATTGGGAAGGTTAATTTTAGAAAATATCATCATTTACTAACCTAGAAATCCAATGGAAAGAAAAGTGATGAATTTGACACAAAATTATTCTTTATGTTAATTTGGTCAAAATTTATTAGCTTTGGAATTCCTCCTCCAACGTTTCTCAAAAGAAAATTAGCTCAACAGAAACAATCACATCTTGAATTCTGTTTGGATTTTATTTTATTTTTTACAATTGGTTGAGAAAGGATTTTTGTTTTCTATTTTGATTTTAATTTATAAATTTCAATTGGTTGTGACAGGAGAAAAATGGAAGAGACGAGGAAGAAAATATTCCAATCAATGGAATTTCTCCAACAATAGAAGAAAATTAATTTCAACCAATGATAATTGTTGGAGCAAATTGGTTCTTCAACAACTCTCTTATTTTAAATTCATTTTTGTAATTATAAATAATAGTTTGTAGAATGTGCAAAGGGCTTCTCTCTTTTACAATTTTTGTAATTCTTAAAGCACTATTGTAATAGAGGTTTTAGGTTGTAGGTAGAGAGGATCAATCTCAGATCTGGGAATTATTGGGGTTTGTCTCTTTTCATTCTGAACTATGTATGGGAGTCGAGTTTGAACTACTGTAGCTCAATTTTTTTGGAGCAAAGTTAAGCATTGTAAAAGGACTGTTGGAGACCAGAGCCATTGAAACACGTTAAATAAATTAGTATTTAAAATACTATTTTTTTACACTGTTTTTTTTAATAATGGTAGAAATGTGTCATTTTCATTCATATTTGTGAACTATTGTCAATGTGAGTGTTTTCCTCAATAATCTACCATTATTTATCTCTGCTCTTGTGCATTGAAACTAGATTTATGAGAAACTATTTACTAAGAAATTTACCATTTAATCATGATTTAATTACTAGTAACATTATGTGAACTATTTCCTAATGTTATTGGTTCATCTTTCATTGTTAATAGTTTAATGGTTATTAACATTGTGAGAACTACTTCCTAATATTAATGATTAATCATTCTTGTTAATAGATCTTTGGACAAAATGTGTTTTGGAATTCATAATATCAATTAATTAAACTACTTCGTTAGCTTGATATTCACTATAAGCCAACTATATTTAAATCCCAATAATTTAATTACCTTGCTCTCAGTTAGATTAGATCTATATATTCCTAATTGAGATAGGCTTAGGATTTCTTTCCTCTTGATTTCATTTATATTTAATTCTACATTCCTAGAAGTCCTCTTATCAAAGAGGCACAATTTAGTTGTGGCTTGACTGAGCCCCATATTAGATTAAGAATCACTTTGTTGCTTTATCAGTAATATGGATGATATGATGTCTCTTCTCTATTGGTAAGTGAAATTCATACTCCAAGAAAGTAGAGATAGAGAGAAGGTAACTGGACCTAGTTTAACCAGTTGGAACCACCATTCCAAACGTAAAAATAGTCGCTCTAAGATTTTGACCAAGCGGTCTCCCTTATAATATTGAGGTAGATAATTTCAAGCCATAAAAAAAAACATAAATGTAAAACCTAACATGCCATATTATATTAAAAATATTGTTGAATTTTCCCATCGGTCTATCAGGACCTCATCCACCAAAGCCAATACATTGAGAGGTAGATACACCAATAGATGAAAAATACATAAAAAAAGGGCAACATTTTATGTTTGAGTCTCGACCTCTAGGGATCATATCAGGACATATTATAACACTCATTTCATACCAAGGCTGAGATTGAGATATGTTAATGGCGTTGAGGGTTATAAAATATGAAGTCTTTTTTTATTTATGTGGGACCGATGTTTCCCTCAATGTTGGATGAGATAAGCCAAAAAAATTCAAAGCATGTTGGAAAATTCATCAAGTTCATGTTATTTAGTATATAAAACCATATAAAAAAATAATATATAAAATAAATTAAACTTTTAGTTTATCCTGTGTGTGAAGACTGCTATAGGACTCAGACTTTGGAGAGCCATATCTAGAGATTTGGGGAACAAAATCAAGCCCAAAAGGTCTCCTTGGAAAATTTATTCAGAGAGGAATAATCTGGAAGCATATATTTAACCAAATCTATGCATTTAATATCCCTAAAATTCATCAGAAAATAGGGTTGTAAGTTTGCAACCAACTAAATTTCTTAGTGAGTTTTTTGGAAAAAAAATTCATTGTTAGAACATCTTGTTATTATGAATTAATTTTCATATTATCCATTTTATAGAAATATCACAACATGAAGAAATGTAGAACTCATATTTCATTTTTATTAATTAATTAATTTGATTTTTTCTTAAAATGTTTTGGCTTCAATTATTTTAATATTAGGTTTTGCTTCCAATTTTGTCATGATTTTGATAATAATTTTGTCAATATTTTTGTAGGGTTTGTTGGAGGAAATAATGAGTTAGTAAGCCTTAGATATTTAGGATTAGAGTAACAAAGAAACAAGGGTAATTTTCAGATCTCAAAGTTAGAAATCAAAATTTTCATTCAATTGTCATTAAAACATATTTCTATTTTAAAAATTAAATTGTATACTTATAAATAATAGGTTTGAAAATAACTAAAGGGGTATAATTTTTGAAAAGATAATACTCTTTACACTATTGTAAAAGAGGATTTTTTCTATAGAATTAGATATAAGCTCAAATATGAGTTTTGGAGATATTTTCTGGGGTCTTAATTGCTGTAACAAAGGGGAGAGTTTCAGATTTCAGAAGGATTGTTTAGATGATTTTCTAGCAAGCTGAATCATTCAGGGACCTCAGGTTTTTTTTGTTTTTAAATTTAAATACTAATATATGATTTTAATACAATAAATATTTAGTGTTGATTTTAGATCTACATGTTGAATTGCGTAAATGTGTAGTCTTGTCATTTCATGCAAACTCTTTTCTTGGTATGAATGTTCTGAATGTTATTATCAACCCTAGAATTTGATCATTAATGTAAATGAATATTTGGTAACTAATTACTCATAAATTGATTAATTTATATTGGTTTAACATTCACTTAAGCATGATAACTATTTCCATGCTATAGAGACTTATTCTTGATCACTTTTAAATATGTAATAATTCTTTAAACAAATCATAAATGCGATTAAATAATATCATTTATAAGAACTACTTTTGCAACTGTATATTATCGAAAATATCATGTTTATCCCAATTTTAAAATCATTACACATGGTATAATAGAAACTACATTCTATGTGCCAGGATAGGATAATTTTATTTGTTGTCTACATATTTGTAGTGAATTACATATACAATTAGGAATGCACATTTTAAAATATCCTTACGGAGGAGAAAGCTTCCTGATGGCCTAGTTGAGCCCTTAATTAATCCAATTCAAAGGACTGTCTCTCTCAAGCGTGCTAAGCGAAGGTAAGTCTTTCCTTTTTCCTGCAAATACCGACAAACAATATAATTCACTTGTAGGTAAAATCTATATTTAGAGATAGTTTATGCATTTAGATTAATTTTAGATTAGTTTAGGTTAGATTTAGGTTGAGGCAACCAGTCCCATAACCAGTCGAAATCACCACACCAAACGAATAAGGTTATAATTAGGCCCCTAATTGAGTGATTTCCTTAATATTAATCATGGTCAATTTTTGCCATCAACATTTTTAGTGCTAGAAGGAGGGCCACTAACAAGTTGACCCTGTGGAATTTTTTTTATTTTAAAGTCACTTATTTATGTTCAATGGCTCCTTCTAAAGTTCCTATTTAGAGTTTCATCTTCGGACACACATCTTCCAACACTCCAATGAAGGTTGTAACGTTCTTGTCAAAGAAGAAATTTTATGGTAAGGTAAATTTTTTTGCATATGGACATTTTTTACAGTATATTCAAAATTTTTTAAATTATAAAGTTTTCTGATATTGACGATGGTGTAATGTGAAATATTTTTACTCTTTCTTTCACATGCCAAGCCAAAAAAAATGGTGTAAATCACTGCCAATTACCTCTATATATAGTTGAGATAAATTTATAATAAATTACGACTATGATAAGCTATGTGTCAAACTTGAGAATTTACACAAATTTGAAGGTGAATCTAAAATGGAATTTATCATTAGGTTCAAATTGATTTGTTTAAAATTTGAATCTCAAGATAAACCTTCTCACATATAATTAATGGAATGGTTGCAACCTATTATTTCTCTTCCTTGTATCCCAAATAGTTGTGATGAACTTGAATATATAATTTTTCCAAGTGTATTTGTTGTTGTTGATCAACATGTTGCTTCTAATGGCATGGCTAATCTCGTTCAAATAAAAAATTCATAGATTATTAATGAGAAATTTCAGGAAGACATGAATAGATCCAATAGAATTAATGTTGATCCTAAATCTTCTCTAAATCATTATAAATATTTTGATTACAATGAAGAAGAAAACCAAGAATTAACAATTCAAATTGAAAACATTAGCAATAAATCTTTTTAACGACATTCTCTCTATTATCAATGGCATTCAACCACATATTTTAAATCACTTTGATACTGATTTTCAATAATGTAAAGCTTTATTCAACCAAAAAAATTACATTCCTGAAATTATTTTAAATATTAAAGATACTCGTGCTAAGGAAAATAATGAAAAATCAATATTGGAAAATTAAATACCATTTCCTAATGTTAACAATCATTCTATAAGTAGAGAAATTTTCAGATTTATATGCTTGAACAATCATTTCACTCTATACCATGATGGTTTTGCTGATAATAATTTATTTGAAAATCATTTAGTAATTCCCCCTCATAAAAATGTATTTTTAGAAAACCTGGGAGTTGTCATAAATAAAATGAATGACGAATTACCTGCCAGTTTTGATCAGAAAAAAGAAATTATTAAATAATCATTCTTTCAAAAAGTTTGAGAATTTTCTTGCATGTACATGTGATTATTATTCTGGTTCTGATTTAACTTTTAGAAAGGAAGATAGTAAAGCCATCTATGATGACGATTTTGAAATTGATGATGTTGAAATGTTTCACCCTCTGATGAATTTATCAGATATTTATACCATCAATCCTTAAGTCAAATTTATGTTACAAGATGAACTCTATTCTCATACTGATAATGTTGAAATAAACCTTCATCTTGAATTTTTTAAGCAACAAAATGATTTAAAATATTAAGAATAAGGGTCCATTCCAATATATGATTCTAAGGTCATCAATCAAGTTCCTGTTTCTAGTCATGATGTTGAACTCCTTTCACGGGTAGTTGCTAGTACTAATATTTATTGCATTATCTCAATCGATACTTGTGAAAATGATTTTTTATAAATAAATACCTAGTCTCTTGTAACATTAATGTAAATTTATTGTATATTATTCATTTGTTATGGGTTTTTGCAGATTTATATAAATATATTATGTTTCGAATTTTTAAAATTTTATGTTGGAATTTTGAGCACTCAAGTATTGAACATTCATTAAGTGCGCTAGTGGAAGAATATGAAAATCATTTTTAAAGCTTAGATTATGAACATCAAAGCTTTAAAGTTTTTCAATTACAATTGATGTTTATGTTTTATCTTATTATTCTATTGCACAAGTTTTAAAACTTGAGAGTGTATTATTTCAACTCTGCCAACTATCTCATCTATCTACAAATATCCTAAGAAATTTAATAGTTTTCCATTCCAATTTTGATGATTCATTTGAAAATTAGTCTCCAGGAAGATGCTTTATATATTCCTCTTATACATACTACTAACTTTTATTTGCAAGGAGAGATTTATAAATCTTGTTAACAAATTGTTGTTCCAACCATGTTTTCATCTCAACAATTTCACATTGACTTTAATTATAGGATTATGGTTGGAGAATTCATTACGAATAAGAATTCTTGTAAATAAACTTATTATTTTCTTTAATATATTAAAAGTAGATATATATATCTATAATTCGTTCTTATATTATATATAAACAATTAAACTTGTTTTACTGATTTTTGATGTAGATATATGTGCAGGGATAGAAGAACTTGAATGGATCCATTGGAAGTTTCATTTCACTTAAATCTGGGTGTTTCTTGTAGAGTAGAGTAGAGAAGGATAAGAATAATAATATTTTTACTTATTATTATTTTTTATTTCTTTTACTTAACTATAATGATGCAAATATGGAATAAGTAGTTGAAGATCCCATAATTTCTCTTGGTACTCACTCTACTTCCTAGCAAATAACGGTTCATAGCATACCAATAAAATAAATTCATTCATAAAAATGGTTTAGGGAAGTATTCTTTCTTTTCATTAGAAGTTTAATCATAGTAAGTTGTGCTTAGAAATGGATCATGTTTGTTTGCTCAAAAATAAATATATGGATATGCTTCTAATGATAATAAAATTAATCGTAATTCTTTTAGCATAGATGAATATTTAAATGGTAAAATGGCTAATTCATTAAGGCATGAATGTAAATTATTGACTTTCCACATCATTTCATGTTATAACTCTCTATTAAAGGTTTATGTCAAATATAGGTGCTTGTTCCTTTTGTTGTCTAAGTGCTAATATTCCCAAAGGTACCAAGGCAAGATGGTAAATTCTCCAACAAATCCCGTGAAGCATCCCATCTTGGCCTTTGTTAAAAACTCAAACCTCAACCATTTCTAAATGTTTAAATTTGATTTCTGCCCGATAATTCCATCCTACATTGACATGGATTTAGATTCACATGACCTTCTTAAACACTACCACATGTCATTTTAATTTTGGGTCAAATTTAATTCATTACTTGTCATCCTATTGATCTGGCTTGTCAACGTGGGAATTATGATAATTTTGAACTCAGGAAAAAGAGGGGACATCTCTGATATATTTATTGGTAACTTTAAACAAACTATAGTGCAAAGTAAAGTACATTCACTAGACCTGGCATATCCTTATGTTGGAAGCATTTTTATTTAAGCACATATATGAACTTTCTAATGTTTTTTAGAATTCATTTCAAGCATTCGATTATATTTACTCCTAATATTTCACTGAATACTTGTTATGAACACGGAACCATTTCTTTTCTAGATGGAAATTTTCCTTGGCTCGACGCATGACTTAGTTTATATTTAATGAATATGATGATCTTGAACATATGTAAATTTTTGAAAAGAATGCAACTTCTTCTTGTCTATTTTATACTTTGAAAAATATCGCATGAGAATAAATTACTTCTTTAAAACATTAGCTTTTGAAGAATTTCAAGACCTCTAATATGCTTGCATATTTTTATTTTCATCTTCTTTTAGTTTTATCATAGCTCCAACTCTCTCGATTTAGTTACATTATGTTTCTAATTTCTATTGTACATTTTATTATAGGTCTTCAATGGCTTCATTGGAGATTCCTCTCTTCTTAATATTTTAGTTAGTTAGATTAGGTTAAGCATAATTTAGTTTATTTCATTTCTTTTCATTTGAATAATGGAGTTGTGAATATTTTTAAGCTAAGATTGAGTTGTCTCCATGGTAATTACTTTACATTTTATCTTATCCTTCACTTTTCATCTTTTAAGCTTGTTCTTGATGGTTGATCATAAAATCCTAGTGCTTCATGAAGCAAGATACAATAAAAGAACAACACCATGGTGCAATATTTATATTCAAACTTGAAATCATAACTGTGTTGTAGTTAGAATTTTAATTTTGTAATAAAATCCTTATTAATTACAAACTTGTGAGAGATAAATAATCACGATCTCAACTTAAATGAAAATGAAGATATTAACCTTATACTTCCTCTTTATGTTGAGATATCTTTTCTCATTTTGTCTTGTTGGGGTTTTCATGTATTCATAACTTATTTTTACCTTTTATTTTGGGTTTGTAATTACCTTAAGTATTTGCAAAGATTTTTTCACTTTGTATAATGATTTTTTCTCTTAGTTTGGACTTAGTTCTTGCACCATTTGTGTATTCTTTTATTTGCACTCTTTGCAATTGTTTGGTTTTAATTTTTTCTTCGAGTTGGATTTTGTGATGTTTTCAAAACCTATACATGGAGATATTTTCCATGCAACAACAATTCGTAACTATGGGAAATCTAGACTCTCTTACAAGTCAGTTTTCATTTTTTCAAAATATCATTCTTACTAAGTTTCCTTCCCCTTACATTAGCCCAAATTTTTTTGGAGGAACACTTATATTTGTTTCAAGTGGTATGGTTCATATTTTCAAAGGAAAGAATCGATTCTAGTCTTTTGCTTGAATCCTTCCCTAACCCCTCAAGATTTAAGTTAATATTCTACATTAGTAGATGCAGGGAAGGCTAATGGGGTTAAAATAAATAATTATGACATCTATTTTATTTAAATAAAAAAACCCCTTGTATCACCATCGCTTTCTTCACCCAATTTCCAAATGTAATTCTCCAACTAAGCAAATCAAAAGTATAGAAGCACGAAAGAGTTGAAAGCACTTAGTGTGGGAACTACAAGTAAACCTACAGGGGCTATGGATGTTTGCTGGAAGTGGGGCCATGCTTATATGGTGCAGGAACATATTCATTGGGGATATGGACGCTCTCAGGCAACGAAGCAATGCCATGAACAGTAGGTAACTTTACATTCGATATATGTATATTAGTCATAAAAATTCTTAGCCCTACTCCAACAATATGAGAAAAAGTAAAAATAAAAAGTTTCTCTATGTTTGGATTCATGGATTTTGAGACTAGCTTGATATCAAGTACTTTCATTTTTACAAACTCATACAAATTTGATCCATATTATGTGGGACCCATGAAAAACGGTCCAATGATTGAGAATATTGTGGAACTTATATTTTCAACTTTTAATAAATTTAACCCCATTATTTATATCCTAGAGATAACTGCTTCATCCCTATGTGTCACCGATTATTGAGGCCTCAACACCTTCTCTTAATTTACGAGGAAATTAAAGGGGCTCTCCACATAAATTTTGCTAATGTTGCTTTTGGATTATTTTAGCTTGCTTTATTTTGAGTGGTTTTGAATTTATAATATTTTTATTTTTTATTGCTGCATCACCTCTACCTCTCTGACAAATTTCTGACGATTGAAATTTTGCTTGATTTCGACCTCTGAATTGAAAGTTATGCTCTTTTTAAGGCTTGAAGTATTTTTAGTGCCTGGATAACTTAGTTAATCTCTAAAACCCCATCACCATGTTAGGATAATAACATGTATATATGTATTTTATAATATGTTATATAAACTTGTATACATAAAATATAAAGAGCTATGTAATATAGTTTAATCTAATTATTTATTAATTAATTTTATATTTAATTATTTTTTAAAACTATATATATATATATATATATATATATATATATATATATATATATATATATATATATATAAAATAAAACATAAAAACATTATAAAATAGTATGTATTAGCTTATATACTAAGTCATAACTTTAGGTTATGAAACATAAACATAAAACCTAGCATGCCATATTATATTAAACATCCCGTTGACTTTTCCCATCAGGCTATCAGACCCTCATCTATCAAAGCCAATACACGAAGAGGCTGATATGCCGATAGACGAAAAAATCCACAACAAAAAGGGAAATATTGTATGTCTCGGTCTTGGCCTCTCAGGCTCATTTCAGGACATATTATAACACTCACTTCATACCAAGTTGGATACTGAGATATGTTAGAGGACTTGAGGGTTATAAAATATAAAGTTTTCATTTATTTATGTCAGATCGACCTTTCCCTCCACGTTGGATGAGCTAAGCCATGAAAGTATTGAAAACACATTGGATAATTCATTAAGCTAATGTCACTTTAGTATATAAAATAATATAATAAAACAAATTAAGCATTCAATTTATCTTGTGGGTGTGAGGATTGCTACAGGGTTCAGACTTTGGAGAGCTATATCTTGAGATTAGGGCACCAAATAAGGCCCAAGAGGATTTGTTGGAAATATTATTCAGAGGAGAATAATTTTAGAGCATTTATTTAATCAAGTATATGCATTTAACACCCCTAAAATTTAGCAGAAAATAGGGGTGTGAATTTGCAACCAACTGACTTTTAGAGTGAGTTTTTTGGAAAAAAAAATTCATTGCAAGAACACATTTATGTTAGGAATTCATTTCCAGATTATGCATTTCCTAGTAATATAACAACATGAAGCAATGGAGAGATTAGATTTCATTTTTATTAATTAATTAATTTGATTTTTTCTTAGAATGATTGGGTTTTGATTGTTTTAATTCTAGGTTTTTCTTCCAATTTTGCCATGCTTTTGATCATATTTTTTTCAATATTTTTGTAGATTTTGTTGGAGGGAATGATGACATGGAGCATCATATCTTTAGGATTGGAGTAACATAGAAAGAAGGGGAATTTTCAGATCTAAAAATTAGAGATCAATTTTTTCATGTAGTTGTCATTAAAACATATTTCCATTTTTAAGAATTAGATTGTATACTTAAAAATAAGAGAGCTGCAAATGAGTGAGGCGTTCTAATTTATATAAAGAGAATAGTCTGCACACTATTGTGAAATGGGAATTTGTTATTTTTATTTTTATTTTATATTTTATATTTATTTATTTATTTATTTTTCTGTAGAATTAGAAAAGAATCTCATATTTGAGTTTCGAGGATACTTTTTGGACTCTTAATTGTTGTAGAAAAGGGGATATTGTACACTACTATATATCAATCCTTTGGAGGAAAAGTTTCCTATTTCAGAAAGGTTGTTTAGAAGATTTTACAACAAGGGAATCATTTAGGGACTTGATATTTTATTTGTATTTTAATTTAAATACTATTATTTGATTTTAATACAATAATTCTTTAGTTTTGATTTCATATCTGCATGTTGAATTGTGTATATGTGCACTATTGTCATCTCATATAAACTCTTCATCTGAATGTTTTGAATGTTATTATTAGTCCTATAATTTTATCATGTATGTAAATGAATATTTGGTAACTAATTACTTAGAAATTTATTAATATACATTGGTTTAACAATCATTTAAGCATGAGATCTATTTCCATGCTATTGAGACTTATTCTCTATCATTTTTCAATATGTAATAGTTATTTAAATAGAGCACAAACAAGATTAAATAATATCAGTTACCATAACTACTTATGTAACTTGATATTAATCATAAATCTCATGTTTTTCCCTATTTTAAAATTATTGCACCTAGTATAATAGAAACTGCTTTTATGTGTTAGGCTAGGATAATTTTTGTTTGTTGTCTGAATATTTAAAATAAATTGCATATGCATTTAGGAGTGCACATTTGAAAGTATCTTTACGCAGGAGTAAACTTATTGGTGGCATAACTGAGTCCTTATTTCAACTAATTCAAAGGATTTCCTCTTTCAAGTATGTTGAGAGAAGGAAAATATTTCCTTTTGCCTGCAAATACCAGCAAGCAATATCATACACTAGCAAGTAAAAGCTAGATTTATAGATATTTTGTGCATTTAGATTAGTTTTATATTAGTTTAAGTTAGATTTAGGTTGAAGAAATGGGCCCATAACCAGTCGAAATCACCACACCAAACAGATTAGGGTCTAATTGGGGCCCTATCAGGGTGATTTCCTTAATGTTAATCATGGTCACCTTTTGCCATAAAAATTTTTGGTGCTAGAAGGAGGGTTACGAACAAGCTGACCCTTTGGAGTTTTGTATTTTAAGGTTTTTATTTATTTCCAATGGCTCTTTCTAAAGTTTCAATTGGGAGTTTCTACTCCAGACACATATCTTCCAACATTCCAATGAAGGTAGTAAAATTATTATGAAATAATAAATTTGATGGTAAAGGAAAAGTTTCTGCATATGAACATGTTCACATTATATTCAAATTTTTAAAAATTGTGTTTTTTATGATATTTATGAAGGTGTAATGTACAATATTTTTACTCTTTCTTTCACAGTCCAAGCCAAAAAATGGTGTATATCATTGTCAATTGCCTCTATAGATAACTAGGATGAATTTAATTTAAAGTTCCTTCACTCGTTCCAAGGTTATGACTATGATAAGGTATGTATCAAAATTGAGAATTTATGAAAATTTGAAGGTGAATCTACAATGGACTTTATCAATAGATTCAAATTGATTTGTCTAAAATTTGAATCTCAAGATAGACCTCCTGGCTTAGAATTAATGGAATAGTTTTGACATATTATTTCTCTTCCTTGTATTCCAAATAGTTGCGATGAACTTGAAGACATAAGTTTTCCAAGTGTATTTGTTGTTGTTAATGAACTTGTTGCTTCTAATGGCATGGTTGATCCTATTCAAACAAAAAAATCATTAATTGTCAATGAAAAATTTCAGGAAGAAATGAATAGATCCAATATAATTAATGTTGATCCTAAAAATGTTCTAAATCATGTTAAATACATTGATTATAATGAAGAAGAAAATTAGGAATCGAAAACTTAAATTGAAAACATTAGCAATGAAGATCCTTTTAACAACATGCTCTCTACATTTGGATCTACTAAGTTTTGTGATGCGATTATCAATGACGTTCAACCACATTTTTTATATCACTTAGATACTCATTTTGAACAATGTAAACCTTTATTTAACCAAACAAATTACATTTCTGAAAGTATTTTAAATCTTAATATGCCTACACTAAGGAAAATAAGGAAGAAACAATATTGGAAAATCAAATATCGTTTCTTAATGTTAATGATCATTCTACAAGAAGAAAAAATTTCAGACTTATATGCTTGAACAATAATTTCACTCTTTTCCCTGATATATTTGTTGATAATAATTCATTTGACAATAATTTAGAAATTCACCCCACACATTTTTTTTTTACAAAACCAGGGAGCTTTCATAAATCAAATGAAGAATGAATTACCTGCCAATTTTAAACAAAACAAAGAGTTATTTAATAACCATTCCTTCAACAACTCCAAGAATTTTCATGCATGTGCATCATATTATTATTCTTGTTTTGATTTACCTTTTATAAAGGAAGATCTATGATGTCAATTTGGAAATTGATGATGTTGAAACGTTTCACCCTTTGATGAATATATAATATATTTATACCATCAATCCTCAAGTGATCTGGATTGGATAATTATATATTTTTTCATCAATTTTGATGCATTTAGAGTGGAAAAAGTGGAGGAATCAACTCAAGGGACCATTTTTACTGGTGGGACCCAGTTTAGTGAAACAAGGTCTGAAACCTTTTGGGAGAATTTTGAGACATCAAACGAGGTTTTTTGGGGGTAAAAATTTTCCACTTATGTGTAGAAAAATTTAATGCTATTCTAAACACAAATATATTTCCAACGACATAAGAAGCACATCAATCAGAGTCCGCATGCAAAATTTATGTCACTCAAAAGTTAGCCTTCCCGTTTTCACACCTATAATTCGAGAGGATGCCGTATCATCCCCCATTATTCATGAAAAATGGAATAGCCACATGATTATGATGTAAAATACTCTAGAAGAGTCTATATTGTAACTCTAGTTAAGAGTTGATATCGTCAAACTTAACCACTAGTAGGTTATCAGGTTGTGTTATAACCAGGCCAATAGGAGGAAGAGGCATTTCATTCTTTTGAGAGAATTTTGTTCCATAGCTGAGAAAATATATCCAAGAGGGATATGAGATAGAATACACAGGGAGGATTTGTGCACTCTAGCAACCCATGAGCCACATAACTTACTTCTTTGTACCCGCAACCATATTTCTAGACAGAGAAAGAGAGCAAAGTGACCTCACCATCGAGCTGAGTTTTCTCTTGAAAGGGTTTCTCAAAGCATATTTTGTGTCTTATGTGTGTGTGAGAGAGCTTATTTTTTTGTTCTACATTTTTATACATAATTTATATTTGCATGTATGCAATAATTATAATTAAATCTACAGATCTTAAAGTTTAATAAAACTATAATAGTTTATAATCCTAGATTTTTTAATATAATATTATCATGTCTGTTGTGACAAACTCTTCAGTGTGATATCCATGATAATTTATGGATCATATTGGTATCAAAGAAGGTTCCTTTTGGTATCTTGTGTAGTTTCATGGGATCTATGTCGGGGGGTAAAAAATCAGAAAACCCTAATCATGGTTGATGAATATGTAAATGACCCTCGTGATCCTGTAGAGGTGAGGTTTTCACGGCTGGAAAAACAAGTCACAGATATAAACCGCAACGTAAAACTCATCATGGTGGCCCCAAGTAATAAGCTGGGAATATTTTGAGAAGATGGGGGTTCAAATGCAAAGGAAAAATCAGAAGGGGGATCAAGAAGACACAAAGAACCAATCAAAGAAAGAACCCGAAAAATATCAACCCAGTTCAAGTGTCATGAATCAATCCCTGTTTAAAATGGAAGAAAAAGTAGATATCAAGTTATATGATGACAAGGTTGATGCTATGAAGCTGAACCACTGGTTGTCTAAATTGGAAGTTTATTTTAGCGTCCATCAGATCAAGGAAGGGAAAAAGATCTCATTCGTGCAACTGAAATTAGAGGGCCACACACTAACTTGGTGGGAGAGACACAAACAAACCCTGAGGTTAGAGGGAGAACCCTTAGTGACTAAGTGGGAGGATTTCAAAACCCTCATTAATTTAAAATTTTATCCCACTAGATACGTGGAGAACTAGTGGATCTGGTGGCATTATTTCAGGTAAAATCCAAGCCAAAGCATGCAAGAGTACACCATAAAATTCAAAAAAATGGCTATAATGTTGGGTATTTCTCCAAAGAACCTAGATGTACTCCTCAAGTATCTGGGGGGCATGCACCACCATATCCGTGAGAAAATGATGCTATTCAAGCTCAAATAGATGGACGAGGCTTGTGTACATGCATAGTACTTAGATAACATCGGTATGAAGAGAGCGCAATCAAGTGGAGCAAAGAAAAATGAGAAACATAATGCTTTTAAGGAGGGAAAAAAGAAGAAAAAAGGAGGAAAATATAAACACATGAAAACTACAACACACCAATGAAAATATCCTAGAAACTACTGCAAGCACTGCAACATTGATGGCCATACAGAGGAGAAGTGCTGGAAGTTGCATCCAAAGCTAAACCCAAAGAATACGAAGAAAGATAATAATAATAATATCATGGCCATTGATTCGAGCAACCAAGTTGAAAGAAACTTAGATGTGGATGAGAATATCATCAATACATTAGTGCAGAAGGAGGTGAATATTAGTAGCCTTCAACAATAGGAATATAAATAAATGACCAAACTCTTCCATATAAAGATATAGGTCCAGAAGACAAAGATTGATGCTTTGTTTGACTCAAGATTGCACGCGAATCTCATTGTAGCAGAGTTAGTCAAGAAGTTGGAACTGGAAGTTCGTGATCATCCAAAACCATATCCACTAGGGTGGGTAAATAAAGATGTAGAGCTGAAAGTAACTAAACAATGCGAAATTATCTTTTCTATCAGTGCTAATTTTATTGATGAAGTAGATCTAGATGTGGTTCCTCTTGATGTATGTGGAGTCATGTTTAGGAGTCCATACATGTACATGCATGATAAAATATTCATGAGGAGATACAACCAATATCAGCTCGTCAAGGATGTAAAATAACTCATCATCAACGTGCACGAAGGAAAGTGGAAAATCTTAGTGGTAAGTGCCAACCAAGCCAAGAAATTGAGCAGTTCCAAAAACAAGTATGTTTAATTATTTTTAAGAGAAAGTCAGTCCGAAGAGGAGTCAATAAGAGGAAAGGAATCCCTGGAGGGTTGTACAAAGAAACAAAAACAACAATTGAAGGAGTTGTTACAAATATACCAGGATGTGTTCCAAGGGACTAAAGTGTTACCACCTAAGAGAGAAGTGGAGCATGATATCCATCTATTACCAGACTCCCCATTGCCAAATATTGGGTCGTATAGGAATTATATTATAGAAGAAAGTGAGGTGAAGAAACAATTGCAACAACTGCTGGAATAGGGTGTCATTCGACTGAGTACATCACCATGTGGGTGACCCATCATCATTGTGCCAAAGAAGGATGGGATTTGGCTAATGTTTATAGATTATAGGGCGTTGAACAAAATCACGCTCAAGAACATATACGCCATGCCTAGGATATATGATTTGTAGGATCAGTTGCAAACTTAAAAATACTTCACCAAGATGGAGTTGTAGTCTAGATAAAACCAGGTTCAAGTCAAGAAGAAGATACATGGAAGACTATTTTTAAAACTATGCAAGGTTTGTATGAGTGGTTAGTCATGCCATTTGCCCTATGTAATCCACCAAATCCATTTATGAGATTAATGATTGTTTTATTGTGCCCTTTTATAGATTCATTTGCTATTTTCTATTTGGATGATATATTGGTATATGGTGCTACCTAGGAGGAGCATATTTCACATTTTACATGGTGCTGTAAACATTGAAGTAGCACCAACTTCTAGCAAATCTCAAGAAGTGCGAGTTTGTGAAACAATATTTGGTGTATTTTGGGTATGTTATTATAGGAGGAGAGTTGAATATAGATCCTTATAAGATGGAGACCATCATGAAATGGCTAGTGCTTACTAATTTTTCTGAGGTCAAGAGTTTCATTGGGGCAACACAATACTTGAGGAAATTCATAGCCTCGTTTTTAGTGGTAGTAGCACTGATCCACGCCATAACAGAAATTGGCAAGAGTTTACAACGGGGATAAGGTCAGTACAGGGATCTCGAGGAGTTAAAGAAGAATATCAATCAAGCACCAGTTCTGGTTTTACCAAAAATTTTGTGGCCCTTTGAAGTGGATACATATACGAGTGGGTATGCTATGGGAGTTTTCTTGATGCAGGGAGGAAGGCTTGTATTCTACCATTCTTAAGTTTTTCATGGGGAAATTCTTAATTACCCTACCTATGACAAGGAGCTCTATGCCATGGTGCAAACTATGAATAAGTGGAAGCACTATATGATGGGAAAGGAGATAGTAATCCACGCAAATAACCAAACATTACAGTACTTGTAGGCCTAGATTAAGCTACAATAGACCAGACATTACAAGTTGATGGGGTTCTTACAACAATTTCATTTGGTGATCAAGTATAAGAAGGGAAGCACAAACAAGCTAGCCAATATGCTTTCAAGGGTACCCACATCGAATATTAAATATTTGGGGACTCTTATGGACATGGATTCATTCACCCATCATGCATACAGAGAGGCATATTTAGAGGATGAGGACTTCAAGGAGGTGTATCAATAGTTGAAGAGTCTAAGTCATGTAAACGATGGAAATAGCACCGTTTAATAAAATCTTTAAGATGGGTTACTCTACATGCCAAATAAGCTATGTGTTCCTAAAGGTGAGAGATTGCAACTGATTAGAGAGGCTCACACCTCCAAGGTTGCAGGGCACTTTGGTGTAGGGAAGCCTGTGGCTAACTTGTAGAGGTATATGTATTGTACCAATATGCAAGAGCAAGTAGCTAGGTTCATAAGAGGACACATGCTTTATTGTACCATCAAGCCTAGTAATAGGAAACAAAGTATTTATCATCCCTTACTTGTACCTACTCGTCCTTAGGAAATAATTTCCATGGAATTTGTGGGAGGTTTACTGACAACCAATAAGGGAAATTATTACTAGTCAATTTAGTCATCACTCCCAAAACTCAGATCAGTACAAATTAGGGTCTATCATACTCTAAATTAGTTGCTACTTGCCTTAAACAAGTCATCCCATTATTGGTTTTTATCCATGAAAGTTTCACTGCTTGAAGTTCAACTGAAATGCTCCATTGAGCCACCAACACACCCCTAGACTGTTGTAAGTTCTTTGTAGAGCATTTAATCCCATGCAGTGTACGTTGCAAATCATCTAGGTCCACTTAATAGTGCGTTGGTCGACTAGGAGCAAAATGTTCAAAGGATTCCAGGAATCTTCCCATTTTCTAGTGGCTTCTAGAAGTGTTTCCAACTATCATGCTATTTGATAACTTCGAATATGAACACCATGGAGCCATTAAATCACTTATCCTTTTATCCCATTGAATAAGGAAAATTCCTCATCCATTTATGGAAAATCCATTCAATGACCAATTAATGCCAAACAACCCTCATTTCCTATAAATTGAGCATTGATCATGTTGAAAAAGAGGAGCAAGAGTTTTAATTTGTAGAGTTATGCTGGTGAGATTATAACTCTTTGAGGTATTGTTTGCAAATAATGTTATGCTACTGGAGTAATGCTATTGATGTGATGAGGATAGGACTGAAGCTGGAGCGAGTTGACATTGAATCGATCAAACTGGTTGTAACTTCTCCTTCTATCTTATAATAAAGAGATTTATTCCTTTCCTAATACATGTGTTCATGATTTTATATATGTATTTTCAATTGGAATCAATTCAGTTTGATTAAGATGAATAGATCATATGCCCTTATTGCATTTTCTATCTTCTATTAGAAATTGTAGGTACCAATCAGGTGGGTTCAGTTCGATTAAGAGTGACAGAAGTGACAAAAGGGAGACAAAGAATAACGAAGGATCACAAATAGGTGTTCTTCTCTTATCTATTTATCTTAAGGAAAAGTTCAAGTGTCTTTCATCTATTGTTCTAAGTACGTCCACCACACTTGGGGAAACTTATCTAATAGTCGGTTTGATTTCCGTAAAAAAAATTGGCGACTCCGCTGAGGATCAATTGATCATACCTGGTGGTTTTATCCCTGTTTGTTAGCCTTTAGTAGACTTTATTTGCTTCATTATAGTCATTTGAATGTGTTTTGGTGAAAGAAGTGTGTTTTCTTGCATATTTTGAGATTCCTCTGGCACCATCGCACTGTTGATGTTGACACAATGCTATGCAAAGCACTGTTGACTTTGATACAGTGCTCTGCAATGCACTATCTCCCACTCAGGGGTGCGTTTCTCTTGTGACCAACCAAAATTCATCATATTTTTGTCTTTTACCATCCATTTCAGTGTCTTGTTTGCTGAGTTTTCAAGTGTCTGATTGCCTCTAGAGACCAAATTGCTTCTACTATCCTTGCTCACTTTGGATGTCTGTTTGTTCAATTTTTCTTCTTGTTTTCTTTATCATTGTTAAAATAGGTCCAAATTTTAAAGTTTACATTTGATCAGTTCTTTATTTTTGAAAAGAGGAATTTTCATACTAGTCTTCATTTCTATGGAAAGTATTGATTGATTGTTTGTGCATCTTATTTTTTCTTTCTTTCATTCACAATTAAAATAAATTAAAAAGAAAAACATGCATTTTCATATAGGGTTTGTGAGTGCTACATAAGAATAGTTGGGGAATTTTCATTTAGAGGTGCTCATTGTTGATTTCTTATGATCTGATTGCTCTATCCCTTGTAGATAAGTTTTCATTGTCGAAATTGAATCGAAACGAATTCTTATCATTTTAGTTTCATTATATGAATTTCAAATACATCACACGGTGAACCTGAAAGACAATTTTTAAGCAAGATCAACTTAAAATTTATCTCAATTAACCTAAGGGAGCATTGTCAGTTAACGATAACATTTAGAGGTCTAGGCTAGAGACGTGTTCCGGTGTCATAAAAAATCGTAGATGCCGTTAATTGTCTGCGATACATTCTGAGTGTGATACCCCATCCCACGTACGTAAGTATAACAAATTTCATCCATGTACCTTGAGTATATCGGGCAATCTTCCAGTATGAAAAGTATAAGGGGATGCTTTCACTGTGCGGTTTCTCATTAGAACACTAATACGACTTGGGCCTCCACGTACCATTGAGCATATTTGGGAGGAAAACATTAGGTTACTTACCATCCATAGGTAACCGACTCAGCCACCTTGTACACTGTGATACACTAAACACAACATTCAGGGAGATTTCCTGCACGTACGTAAGTCCTTGGTTTATTGGGGTGATATATTGCAGTTCATAGTTGCTTGGTAATATTTTTGCCTAGCATTAACTTCTTTTTGTTTATTTAATTTTTGTAAATAAATCAATCAAAAATCGTTGTTACACCAATTTTTGGTCATCTAACATGTTACTATTAGATGGACCAAAGTACACCTTGTAAGATTAATTTTTCCCTAAGTAGAATTGCTTTCACTATGAAAAATAACTTAGTAATCCATAATTTATTAAGTTATTTATGGTCTAAATAGGAAACCCCATGATGAAATATTTAATAAATCCATATTTGTTTGATTTTACTCAAGGAATAATTAGTTAAATATCATTTTAATTAATATTCCTCGTCATATTTAACCCAAAACAGGAAAATTAATTAGATAAATAAGTATTTATCTTATTATTTTCTAGGAATACTTATTTAAACATTGTTTAAATAATATTCCTCATTAAATTTGACTAAATCATTTATAAATAATTGAATAAATCACTATTTATTTAATTATTACTCAGCCGCATCCTTAAAATAATAAATAAATCATTTATTTATTTATTATTTATAAATAAAGGGATTTGACCAAATTCAAATTCTTTTTCCCTCCAACAAATATAATAAAATATTCCATAAAAGTTGGATCTAGATTTGGTTAATAATATTTTAATTATGCACCAATATCTAGACTAACTCAATATTTTGCTATAAATGGAAGGGTTTTTCCATTCATTCACTACATTTTGTTTCCTAAAGATCACTCTAGATCTATACTTTTGGTCTCACTTTGATCCTCCATCATTGTCATATTTTTCTATATTTTTGCTTGTGAGCTCCCTTTGAGTTCCATTTTTGTCTAGGTTTTCTACACCATCAAGAGAGAGAGATCTTAGATCTGAAGCACTAAGGACATACAAGAACCCATCCCATTGAGGGGGATTGGTAACATCTTTCTATGTTCCCTTCCTAGGTGTCATAAATACAAAAATTCTTTAAAAATATTATTGTCTTGTCTATTGGATGCATGGAGCAACTCTTGATTTTATTTACTGCTTAATGTCTTTAACTACATAGATTTGGATTTTGTAGCATTTGTCTTGGTCAACTAACTACATATCTAAAGAAATTGGTAGCCATCTTTGATGTTAGGGCTGTTTTTTATGCACAAGTAAAGTGAGATTTTTTCATATGCTTGCGATTAGAATTCACACTAACAATCATGGAATAAGATCAACCCTTTCCTCGCCATTAGCGCAGGAAAACGAATAAACCACCTTTACTGCCATAAGCTACACCTAATCAGCGAAGGAGAGATCGTCCTACTGAGTCCAATACCTCTGGAACCTTTGGTGCTTCATCTTCATCTAATTTACCAGTCATCTGATCCTTTGAGTACCAAGTCTCAAGTCATTTCTACCGATACTAGTTTATTTTCTACCATTGAGACAAAACCCTCACCGTTACCTGAGGACACCGAAGTTGAATCTAGTAAAACGGTAAATCCAGAACCCAAAGTTGTTCAACCAGAAGTTGATCTAGAAATTGTCATTATTTTACCAGGACATCTTGATCATGAAGTTGAACAACAAGAAGTTATTCCCATGTTGGAAGATGATCAACTGGCCCATCCTCAGTCATTCGTAACTATTGAGTCTTCCTCTTTACCACAGAGTTTATCGCCTGAAATTTATCTTGTGCCTAACGGTGAAGTACTTCCACCTGGTTGGATTTCAATTGAGGAAGAACCTTAGGAAGAGAACACCCCTACAACTCCAACTCATTTTGGGTTGGGGCTTCATCTTTATCCGTCTTTTCCTCATTTGACCCACACTGCTCCTGTTGATCTTGCTCAGTCTCAAGTTCCCGTAGATTCTTTAGATTATTTACTGGGTTATTTAACCATGGCTGGGACAACATCACAGACTGTACCATTTTTTACAACTGTGACAACATCTACTGTTGCCACCTCTTCGATGTTTTCTATGACACTTGAGTCTCATCTTTATGGTTGTCCTTCCGTCCCAAAAGGTTACCAATATTTAAATGGAACCTACTATGGTGCCTGCTCTAGTCCATGTCGTCATCTAGAATTTTATCTAGTTCCTCTCTTACAAGTACTGAATGACCTGATCCTTCATTGACATCATCAACTCAATATCAGGCTGGTCCATCCGGTTACCATCCATCTTATCTAGTTTCTTCTAGACTCCCATCATATGAAGGTCAGTATGTTTAATATCCTTATACTCCATATGCTGGGGGGCAACCCATGTTTACCCCATATGGAAATAATCCTTCGTTTTTAGGTCAATATTATGCTAGAATTCTTGTTTGTCAATGGAAGCCTACCTTTCCTGTTCAACCACCAACGGTTGTGTACCAATATCAACCAATTCAACCTATTCCATCTATACCTACTATGCCTGTTATTACTTCATTGGCCATAGCTCAGCCTTCTCAGGCATGTCCTTTAAACCTTAACCCTCAAGTTTCAGGTCTGCAGACTTCATCTTCCCAGGCTAGTTTACAACAACCATCTGTATCGAGAATTTCACAAGCACAGGCAAGTTTACCTTTGTCACATGCTTATACTGGTCCTATCTATTCACAGCCTGCCCCAACATATCCTGGCAGGAAACAACCGTATTATCAAATCCCATGGCAGCCACAACAACAATTCCAATAGGTCAAACCTATCCTGGACTTGGTTAACAAGCCTATGCTAGGTTTGGTCAACAACAAGCTTATCCAGGTTCTGGTCAACATGGCTATCAAGCGTTTGGTCAACAAACTTACCCATATCAAGGTTACCAGCAGTAAATTCTGTTGGAAATATGATTCCTATGTCTTAATATGTTGTCCTTGATGGCAACTCACTGTATAAGATGAAGTATATGTCTTCAGTAGAAGCTCAGGAGTCCATACGAAGAAATGTGTAATATCCAGCATAAGATTTTGTAATATTCATATTGAATATTCTATATGCAGGTTTGTACAGGAGAAGTGGAATATACATGCGGATAAGAACGATCCAAGTCACGTATGCCTTTTGCGCTCCAAAAATATAATACCAGGGGGCATTACCACAGTATTAGCCCACAGGATTGAGCCCCATGTCGTCTATTTTATTTCATCTAGGAATACCATTGGTAGCAGTGTGGTTTTGACTCATGGTATTGGTAAAGGCTAAATCTATATAAGGAGAAGAAGATCATAGTGCAAGTTGTGCATGTGTAAGAGCTATCACTAAATAATTCTCTCTGAAGTATATTTACATTGGATGAACTCTGTTTTATTGATAAATCTGAATTTATGATGCACCCTTAAATAGATTGATGGATCAAGATCTCTAGACCTGAAATGACTATGTTATTGCATGATACATTGAAGAGATGTTTAGATCTGAGACTTGGTGCATGTTTGCTAAAGTGGAGCAAAGAAATCTGGGTAAGTTCTATAGATCTGAAACATTTTGCAGAATTAATATTTACAGATCTGTACGCTAGCTCGTCTTTGTAAAAGCGTGTATATACGCGGCTTTACTCCGGAAAAGGCGCATATGGAAGTTAGGGTTTTCTAAAGCTTATTGCAAAAGTTTTTCTAACATTGCTGCTATCTTTTTGTTGTCTGTCAATGAAGTCTTCATGTAGATCTGGGTTGCTTGATTGTTGTATATGCTACTAAGTTGATTATGTACAAATATGATCAATGAGTGAGTAAATATGTGTTATGATGACTGACTGATCAAGAGTTTAGAAATCCTAAAAATATATCTGACTGAAAGCCCCATAATTGGATCTGTGACTGATTACATTCTGAAAAATAATATTCACAGATATATATACAGTTTGGTGTTAAGTAAAGTGCGTATACATGCGGGTTCAGTGAAAAAAAGTAGCATATGCATTTTAAGATAATGGATGTTCAGGGTTGAGTCTGATTATGCATACTAATTCTAAAGTCCGGGTTTATTACTGTGTTTTGGTTATAGTAATCTCATTGTTTTGAATGAAGTTTGGGTTAAGTATATTATTGATGATCTTATGATGATTTGTGTTGAAGCTGTGGGATCTAGTATGAAAATTGATGAAACATGGTCTGTAGTGATTCTGAAGGAAGTAGAAGCTTCCTGCCAGTACAAGCTGGTGTTCTGATCAGGGGGTTGAAGCTCCCTTCCAATAGTGGCTGGTAAACAAGATCAGGGGGTTGTAGCTCCCTTCCAGTTGCAGCTGGAAAACAAGAGAAGGTTGCAGCCTTCTATAGGTAGATGCCTGCATACTGATATGAGTCTGCATGTACAATATTGTAAGTAGTTTTCCATATAAGAAATATTGAAGACAGAGACGACAAAAGTGGTGATTTTCTCCTGAATTGGGTTTCCATCTTAAATCTTGGTGTTCATGTGTATTTCTCTTGTGTGATGATTTATTCTACTATTAGTACACATATTTACTGCTTAACTAATAGATGCATGACTGATAAGCTGAGTTAAAGATTTTTTTTGAAAAGTTCTTCTAACAATAGAATTATATCAGTATATGCAAGTTTCTTTCGGTATATGCGCGTGTATACACGATTTGGGTTCATCAAAGCCGCGTATGGAATTTGGTAAATAAAAATTTAAAATTGTCAGTAAGCTCTAAATACTGATTCACCCCCCCCCCCTTCTTAGTATTTTTCCCAACAAATTCCTTATATTGGTGCACAACAACCTATTTCCTAGGCAATTCCATCTTACCCTGGTTACGCTCAACCTGATTTAAACCGACAGTTTCTATTTGTTGAAACACTAGAGTTACATGATTTAAACTAGCTCACTAATGATCCCATTCATTATTGACCTTCGTGGCCGGTGATTCCTCATAAATTACCCTCTGATATTCTGAAATTCAATGGAAACTTTGGAGAAGATCCATCTACGCACGTTATGACTTATCATTTATGGTGTTCCTCAAACGCCTTGAATGATGATTCTATTAGACTCTGTATTTTCCAGCGAATGCTCACTGGTCCAGCTAAAAAGTGGTATATTGAATTACCATGAGCTTCTTTCGATAAATTCACAGCTTTAGCCACTACTTTTATAACCCACTTCCAGTTACCCATTAGATATGAAACTAGAATGGAATTTTTGACCAACTTTAAATAGACGACTGCTACTCACATATCAGATCACATTCTAGAGTGGCATCATCATCGTCGAATGGTTAAAACCTTTGTTCTGGATCATATTTTAGTTGAGTGGTTTATAAAGTCCTTGTTGCCATCTATCACCGAGGATGTGGCCAAAGGCGGTGTCATCACTGAAGAGTAAGTAATTGCTCATGCCCAATATCTAGATTTGATATATACTCAGTCTGACATGCTCTATGAAAATATTTCGAATGCACTGTGACCAAATTAACTGTTCCTCCTAGTCCATTTGGTAAGGACTTACATACTGACAATGGTATGGTTGGTTCTGCTAGCACTTAGCCAGCAAGTCGAACATTTGTTTCCACACTTGTTGTGTCCAATCAAAACCCTATTGCATCTGATCTCGCGTCTTCTTTTTAAATACATGCCATGTCATCTGTCAAGGGAAAAAGTGACAAGCAACCCGAAAGTAAGAAGAAAGGGAAAGATAAGAAAAAACAAAATTCACCACAGCAGGAAAAATCACTTGAAACACCTGGTACTTCTCGGAAACCTCGTTACCCTTATTTGATATGTAATGAGGAGAATTTTACATGAGATTTTCCTCACCACTCAGAAGTCTCGAAACTTCTTAAGACTTCTTCCACATCTACACTTTTGACAAACCATTTTCCGAGCCTGGAAACACATATGGTTGCTATAGATCCCGCTTATAGTTCACAAGTGCTTACATTATCCATCACTAAGACCAAAAGTGATGTTTTGGTGTCCACTCGAAGAAAATATTACGGTAATTCTCTTCATTATCCAATAATCAGGTTACAAATCAACCTAATACTTCGACTTCGACTTCATCTGATTCAATTCTGTTTCCTATTATTCCTGATTTAACAATAAAGCTGCTAAAGGGAGTCATTCATAAATCGACTTTCAACCCTCGAGCTCATGCAACTCAAAATTATAACATAGTTGAAGATCTGGCTTAGTCACCTTCTGCTATGTCAACGCTAGAGGTTCTTTAGAATTTTCCCTCCCAAAAGCACACTTTGTTGTCGGAAATTGGTGGAATCGATCCGACGGAATCTAATATTGTTGCCTTTAACCATGCGGGCTATGTGCCACAATTACCAGCACAATTAAAATTTTTGATCCAATTACATATCTTGAATCACCTCATTCATTAAACTATTATTGATGAAGGTGCATCTACTTTTATCATGTCTATGAGTTGCTGGAAGTCACTTGGCTCACCACCTTTATCACAATCACTTACAATGTTGAAAGATTTTGATAGTTGTACGTATCAGCCTTGTGGAATTCTCAGTAACCTGCAAGTTGAATTGGGGGGAAAAACCGTTACTATTGAAGTTGAGGTCATTGAAAAACCCCTTGAATACAATATATTACTAGGAAGACCGTGGGTTTATGATATGGCTGCGGTTGTATCTACTTAATTTTGCATGGTCACCTTCTCCCATAAGGGTGACATCACTATCATCAATCAACTCACCTTCTTCGCCTCTGGTTCCCAAGAAAATGGAAGTGCTCCGTTCTTTCACAGATCCCCGCCATCTCTTCAGAACATTGGTGTAGGACTCTTTAAGGATTCTTTCCTAATGGGCACCTTTTCGTTACCGTTGCCTACGACATCGGCAGAAATCACAAAAATAGAAACCTGCAATATGATATATTCCACTTCATCTGATTTATGGAAGGTTCCCAATGATTCCGAAATAGATAGGTTGGATGAAACTATGCTGCTAAGTCCAGTCAAGCTCACATAGCAATCAATATTTTTGGCTTGTGCGGCCAATCCTGATCCTTTGTCACCAACTGTTTGGGTTGATCGTTCTTTGGATTATGGTACTTCTTCTGACCTTTTTTCATGTATATTCTTAAGTTATGAGAGAATTATTGAATCGATGATGTCGGAAGAAGAACCATGGGCAGATTATCATCACCGATCCCATCTTCCATTTTACATCAAAGATAGTCCAACTAAACTATATCACCCTACAGTCATTGATTTATTAACGAATTCCATTCCTATCCACGCCGTTGATTCTGAGTGAAACCCATCAAATATCGAAGAAACGATTTCTATTGATATTTAGACCAAACCCGGTGTAGTAGAAAATATTCATGTTGGCACGTCTTGTTCTGCATCTGAACTTGACACTTACCGCTCTCTTTTCTGTGAATTTTGTGATGTATTCACTTGGTCGTATGAGGAAATGCCAGGCATCGATTCTAGTATCATTGAGAATGAGATTAAAATGTACCCTGATGTCAAACCAATATGACAATGCCTCCATCCTGTTCATCCTAAGAAGGCTGTTGCCATTAAAGTAGAGGTTGAAATTTTTTTGCATGCTAGTTTTATTTACCCTGTTCTGCTTATCGATTAGGTTTCCAACATTGTTCCTGTCATGAAGAAACAAGGGAAAATTAGTGTGTGTGTTTATTGTCAGGATGTTAATCATGCTTGTACAAAGGACAACTATCCCACTCCCTTTATCGACCAAATCATTGAGAAATGTGCCAGATGTGAAATATTTTCCTTCATGGATGGTTTTTTCGGTTACAATTAGATCAATATTCACCTAGAGGACCAATATAAAACAACTTTTATTTGTCCCTGCGGCACATTCTATTATCAAAAAATCCATTTTGGTTTAAATAACATTGTGGAAACCTTTCAAAGGGAAATGAATTATGCTTTCCATGACATCAAACACATTGTTCAAAATAATCTGTATGACTTAACTGTGCATTCACGGAAACGGGCTGACCGCCCAGTACATATGAGAGCCATATTTTTATGATTCCGTCACTCCAAAATATGCCTCAATTGACACAAATGTGTGTTTTGTGTCGGTTATGGTCATTTTATTGGTTTGGTCATATCGAAATATGGAATTTGACTTGATCCCTTGAAGGTCCAGGCCATTCTAGATTTTCCTGCGCATTCCAACCTACTTCAATTACAAAGACTCCAAGGGAAGGCTAACTTTC
The DNA here is from genome assembly GCA_034641835.2 of Pinus albicaulis. Classification (NCBI taxonomy): domain Eukaryota; kingdom Viridiplantae; phylum Streptophyta; class Pinopsida; order Pinales; family Pinaceae; genus Pinus; species Pinus albicaulis. The sequence goes on from CM076581.1 coordinate 670,176,912, forward strand.
TAAGGAGATTCATTCCCAGATATGCCGAAATGGCTAAAGTATTTACTCGACTCTTGAAAAATGGGACTCCCTTCCATTGGGATGAGGTTTCACAAGCTTCTTTTGGTGTTCTTAAAGATACCCTGATTTGAGCATCATTAATGTATCCCCCAAGTTATCAGTGATTATTTCCTATATCTCGCTGTTGTAGATACAACCATTGCCATGGTTTTAGTCTAGGAAGAAGATGGGATTGAAAATATGATCTATTATTTGAGTCACAATCTCAATGATATGAAAGTTAAGTACACTTATGTTGAGAAGCTCGCTTTGGAAGCTGTTCAAGCTATATAAATATTTCGCCACTATATCCTGCTCCTGAAGACCATTGTCATTTCGGATTGAAACCCTATGACATACATTTTGTCACGTCAAATTCTGGGGGGGAAATACTCAAAATGGATAGTCATTTTCCAGGAATTTGATTTGGAATTCATCAAATACAAGTCAAAGAAGTCTTTGGTTTTTGCTAAGCTTATCTGTGACCTTCCCTCAAGTAGCACTTAGTCTACATCAGAACCATCCATTTCGGATGAGTCTTTGTTTCTGATTGCGTCATCTGACCCATGGTATGGAGGTTTGCTGATATATCTCGAGACACAAAATTTCCAACCCAATACATCTCGTTCGCAACACCGACACATTCGATACCAAGACAAAGATTATTTGATTGTCGGCGACACACTTTATCTTCGTGGTGTCGATAAGATTTTACGTAGGTGCCTCACTCATGTAGAGGCCGAGAATGTTTTAAATGATTTCCATGCTGGTACCTGTGGTGGAAATTTTCTCGGTTTTTCTACTGCGCAGAAGATTCTTCGCGTTGGTTACTTCTGTCCTACCATATTTTGCGACTGCATTCTCGCTGTCAAAATTTGTTATGCTTGCTAGATATTTGATCATAAAACCCGTGTGCCACCAACACCAATGCATCCTGTCATCACTGTGGGACCATTTTCCAAATGGGGCATTGACTTCATGGCACATAACCCTTGCTCGGTCACGCGGGGGGGGGGGGGGGGATAGCTATATTATTGTCGACGTGACTATTTTGCAAGTGGTGCAGGCGATGCCTACATTTAACAACACATGCGAGAAAATTGCATTTTTTTTTCTTTAACCATGTGGTTACTTGGTTTGGTGTGCCACAAGCCATAGTTACAAATCGCCAAATCACTTTCGCAACTAAATGATGACTGAGTTGACTGCCATATTAGGGCTGTCAAATGACAGTTCTACCCCTTATTATCCACAAGCTAATGGATAAGTTGAAGCCATCAACAAAAATATTAAACATATGCTTCAATGAATGATTGGGGTTCATAAACGAAGCTGGCATTTAATCCTGTACTCAGCTTTGTGGGCTTACCAAACCTCGGTGAGAAACACAACTAGATTTACTACCTTTCAGCTGGTTTACAGTCTGGAAGCTATATGATCCGGATTTATGCAGGAACGCAACAGAATAAACATATAGGTTGGGTTATCTGCTTGATGGTCTATTACACCATCCATCACTTTGATTTCGGGTCAAGGATACCAACTCATTCAGTGTCATCGATATGTTCAAGAGAAGTCACTCAGTAATTCCTCATCCTTTGCAATACTCATAAACCTTCATTTCATGACTGCCATCCTAAAACATTGTTTCATCTGTTACATTATGTCTCTAAAATCATTACTCTTGTTTCGTGTCGTTGATGGGGGATACATCAAGGGCCTCCTGCAACAAATCGCTTATTTTCGACATCATCCCATCATCCATGGAGTTGACTTAGAAAAAACATTTCAATACCTTGGGGCTTGAATACATCAATGATAAGTTTCTCGCTTCTGTCGATAGGTTGACATCACTGGCCCTCAACCGAAAGACTTTGTATGGTGTTCGACATCAAATAATCTATTCACACCATGTAGATTATATTGCAGTACCTTGAGAGCCATTATCATCATTGGTGGTTTCTCTCGCGTTTGTTAATGACTTACATAATTGGCTAGTAATCAGACGATGTCTTCCCATGTTCCACTTCAAATCACATATTTGCATGGTTAGACTCGTACTTAAGCAATCGAGTGAACAAGATGGAAGACCCCGAATCTAGTTTCATCCATCTGGGCTGAAATTTCAGGAGTAGTACCACATCATCCATATTATGGTCTTTACTCAGATGGTCATCTTATCATGGGTCTATATCTGTAGACGACTTTCTGATGTTATGATAGTTTATGTGCCGAGTATGGGTATGCCTCCCTTAACAATTCATGTCAAAAATTAAAGATATCATGATGTAATGTATTGTAATTAATGCAGGTCACCATCTGCTTTAGATCCTACTCATCACGTCGTAAAGCATATCATTCAAAATTATCATTTTTGACTTCATGCTTTATTGGGTAGTTGTTACAGGTCAATTTGGGCATCACTCCAAAAACCTAGATAAGTATAAATTAAAGTCTATCATACTCTAAATCATTTGCTACATGCCTTAAACAAGTCATCCCATTGTTGGTTTTCATCCATGAAAGTTTCACTACTTGAACTCCAGTTGAAGTGCTTCATTGATCCATGAACACACCCCTAGATTGCAGTAGGTGATTTACAGAGCATTTATTCCCATGCAATGCAGTGTTGTAGAGCATCTAGGCCCGCTTGATAGTGTGTTGTTCGACTCAGAGAGAATTGTTCATAGGATTCCAGGAATATTCCCACCTTCTAGTGACTTCTAGAAGTTGTTCCAGCTATCAAACTATCTGATAACTTCGAATATGAACACCATGGAGCCATTAAACCACTTATCCTCCTATTCCATTGAATAAGGAAACATCTTTATCCATTTTTTGAAAAGCCATTCAATGACCAATTAATGCTAAACCACCCTCATTTTTTATAAATTGAGCACTAATCATAGTGCACAAGAGTGCAAAATTTGAATTAGTAGAGTTATGCTGGTAAGATCACAGCTCTTCGAGGTATTGTTTGCATGTAATGTTATGCTGCTGGAGTGATGGTGCTGATGTGATGAGGATAGGACTAAAGCTGGAGCGAGTTGACATCGAATCGATCCAACTGGTTGTAACTTCTCCTTATACCTTGTTAGTATGAATTCTTCGTCGAAGTGTACGAAAAAGAACCACTTTAGCTACGCATAACTAATAGCCCTAACAACAATAGAGGCTGCCAAACATCTTCAGATCTGCAATTAGTAGTTAAAATGCTGCAACAAACAGATCTATAAATGGAAAGACATTAAGCAGTAAAGTAAAGAGTTTGCTCCATGCATCCAACATACAAGACAAGAACACGATTTTTGAATGAATTTTTATATTACAGGGCACCTGGGAGGAAACAAGAAGGTGTATCCAGATCTCCTCAATGGGATGGGTTCTTTGTAGTCCTCAGCACTTCAGATCTAAGCTTTCTCTCTCTTGCAGATGTAGAAAACCCAATGTAGAAGGTAGAGCTCAATGGGAGCAGAATGGTAGAAAATGAGACCAAGTGTATAGATCCAGAGTGATCTAATAGGCAACAAAAGGTGAAGAATGATGGGGAAAACCCTCCTATTTATAACAAAATATTGGGTCATTCTAGATCTTGGTGCATGATTAAAATAATGTTAACTAAATCTAGATCCACCTCTATGGAATATTTTATTATTATTTGTTGGAGGGAAAGGGTGTTTGACTTGGGTCAAATCCCTTGATTAGTGAAAAATAAATAAATAAATGATTTATTTATCTTTTTAAGGAAGTGGTTAGGAGATAATCAAATAAATAATGATTTATTTGATTAATGGTGGGTGATTTGGTCATATTTAACAAGGAATATTATCTAAATAAGATTTAAATAATTATTCCTAGAAAATAACAAGATAACTAAGGGTTTATCTCATTAATTTCTTTGTTTTTTGGGTTAAACATGACTGGGAATAATAATTAAATTATGGTTTAATTAATTATTCCATGAGGAAAATCAAACAAATATAGGTTTGTTTAATATTTCCTTTTGGGGTTTCCTATTTTAACATGGTGAAAGTGGTTTTACTTATGGTAAAACTGGTCTTACATGGTGTACTTGGGTCCATCTAATGATGAAAGGTTAGATGACCAAAAAATGGTGTAACAGATTGCCCCCCAGCGTGCGAGTGTCAGGAGCAAATCGTATGACCGAAGTACGTTGTAAGAACACGATCACTAGACAACAAAAAGGGAAGTCAGAGAGAGAAAGGTGAGGTAGATAGTGTGCTGAAGGACTAGACCCTGAGGAGACGAGACTCGCAGGTGCAACAAGTCTCTTTTTATGAGAGGGTACCTGTGCTGAAGGCGGCGGGGGAGGCATACCTATGCCCGCCGTGACAAAGTACAAAAGAATAGTGTGTCCAATAAACAAGGGACCGAACCATAGAGTACAGCTGGCATAAACAAAGGCCAGATAAAAATACAATGAAGAGTCTCACATACATGCTGTGCCTGGGATAACAGCCATGACTAGTACAATAATATCTGAGTACATGAGATAAATACAACCCAAATGCCCCCTGTAAATGGGGAAGGGCTCACAAAATCTGACTGATACATGCAAATCGAAGAGGCGCTGCAAGTGGCTAAGGCCCACATCATCAAAATCTGGAGCTGCATCAAAGGCTGCAAAGAAGAGGTCATCCGGGCATGTGGGGGGCTACCTGCAGGGCCACCCCCTCATGAGGGTTGAGACATCTCACACACACCCGGGAATCATCAAGAGCCGCTGCTGGATCACTGGCCTGTCAAGTATACGACTCTCGATCATGCTGAAAAGGAGCTGGAGAGACAATCAAGTCAAGGGGAAATGAGAGATCCCCTAGCCTAATCCGAGGCACCGAACAAGAGTGGAAGCTGGAACCAAGGTACACCGCCTTCTAGACTTGGCTTCTGGAATGAATGTGTTGATGTCGACAGAAGGAGGTCCGCCATAGGTGAGGTAATGAGAGATCCTCAACTAAGGCACGAGAGAAAACAGTAGAGCGACGGACAGACTGACACTAATGACGATAGTGGAAATGGGAAGGACTGAGTAGCGAATGGACGACTTCCCTTGTTAGAGCATAAAGAGCATGGATGACACGGCAACGACTGACACAAGATCGTAAGGGATAGGGGACAGTGAGACTGAAGGTCATAATGTGCGACACAAGAGAGAGACCAAGCAATGAAGGATGGAGGGCTATAATGGGGTGCAAAGGGACGTGGTATAGACTCCATGGATGCAATGATGACTCAACTTGGATGCTCTAAACAAGGGCGACTCGATGGTGCTGCCACACAGTAAAGGCCCCAATGGGGGACGATGGAAGCATGAGTACAATGTGGGAACTCATGAAGAAAATCGGCACGAACATGGACAAGTAAGGGGGAAATATGGTGCCCCAAGTACAAGTGGCGTAAGTGAGGAAATTCGATTTTAAGGAGGTGTGAGGTGATCCTTCTTGGACAAAATAGGTCCTGGTGAAGGATGAAAGTACAAAAAGGATGCTGGCTATCGAACAGAAAATAAAACACGCATCTCAGAAGGGAAATGCTAAGGGTAATATTTCTTAAGATAGAGTGCATGGCAAGGGTTAGGAAGGGAATGGCCTTCGAAATCCTCTAAAAGGTATGCCCCTTTACCAAGATCCTTACTGATGATGTAAGGGCCTAGCCATAATGAGTCAAACTTCCCATGACCCAGGACATCATGGGCCTGGTCATATACTAGAACAAGGTCGCCTTCGTGAAAAGTGCGAGGCTGGACTTTTCGGTCATACTAAGCTTTGGTGCGTTTTTTGGCTGCTTCCATGGTTTGCAAGGCAACACGGCGGTCTTCGGAAGCACGCTCAAGCATGATAAGTCATTGTTCTAGAGGTTGGGTGTCAGGGAGAAGTTCAACGGCCAGTTGTAGGGAAGGGATTTCACATTTGATTGGTAAGACAACCTCCTCTCCAAAAACGAGGTGAGGAGGGTTATGGTTGGGGGGCAGAGGTGCCCCCAAGCATGGTGTGGTCATGCCAAAATGTATTTAGAAAAAATGGGAATCTAAACACATTTTAATGATGTGGTGTGCCATTTGTTCTGGTTATGGTTATGCAGTTTGAGAAAGGAAATGGAGGATTACCAATCTCTTTTGGTACTGCATATAGGGATCAAATGGACTTTAAGTTTCCGAATTGGCATACCCGGTGTCACTATCCCAAAAGGAGGATTTGGAGATAATGAACTGATGCTCTCATAGAAAAGCTATAGGTTGGTCAACAATAATGTCTAAGAGACTGGGTTGCTGATGTAAGATGAGGGAACGATAAGGGGTATCGTCCCGAGAGTGATCTGAAGTGATATGGGACTCTAGAGGTTCTTCTAAATGTGGAAGAATACTGGGTCTAGAGTCAACATGACCAAATACACTAGGAGAGTGGTGGAGAATGGCTTCTCTTGGTCTCTCAAATGTGGGTGCCCCCTTACCCAAACATTGGGTTTCGATGTAATGGCCACAAGGTGGATGTGGTGTGAACGCATGGGTTCGATGTAAGGGGGAATAGATAAAGTCAGGGGTGGGAATTTCTTCCATAATGTCGTCACCGAGATAGAAGATGGGGTGACTGGTGGAAGAAGAACCACCTGACGTGGTGAAGTGGCCTGAATCATCATCATGAGAAGAGAGGTTCACATGCGCATCGTCACGAGGGGTGACCGAAGAGTAAGTAGATAAAGGATCTACCGATGTTGAGCCCAAGATGTCCGCTGAAGGAAGGTCAAGCGAAACAACAGGGGAGGATTCAGATGGAATGTTCCCCAAGGGTCTCATGGATGATGATAGGTAGAAAATGCTGGACGAAGGCTCCGTCATCTCGACATCTGGAGGGGGAATGTCAATGGGAGCAGTCATATCTGGTAGTTCTGCTGAAGCAGAATGCGCAAATAGGAGAGAGGTGGACTCATTGCGCTTGGCCTCGAATTGGTGGACCGCAGCAATAGAGGTGCGGAAGTCCGTGAGGCGGGGACAAATATGGGTGGAATGGCCATGGAGATCACACAAAGCACATGGGTGGTTGGTGTGAATAGTCTTGGGGTTCTTGGCCGCGGTCGCGGAAGGAACAGAGGCTTATGGGACCGCGGACTCAGGGAACGTGACATTAACCATGGGCTTGAGATGAAGTAATTCAGGACAGGTATGGGAGGCGTGACCGACAACATCACACAAAGCACACTGGATGGTATGCTTTGGGGGCTGAGGAGGAGCAGAGTTTGTCGGGGCAGCCTTGTCCTTTGATGCCCCCTTGCGAGCTTTGCCCTTCTTACCCGAAGCGGTCACAACAGGAGGTGGTTCCTGTTGAGGTGACTGAGGCACTGATGCAGCGAGAGAAGTCATGGGGACCGGTTGAACCGGGGTCAAAGCGATATAAGGTTTGGGCTGACCAGGCAAGGTGGGGGCCGGAGGATCAAGGTACCAAACGGGAATCCCAAGGGTCAAGTGAGGAAGAGAGAGGGTGGCCATGACTGGTACCGTGTACACTCCTGGTGGGGGAGCTAGGAACGGTATCTGACCAGAGGGGTAAGGGCCAGGGACGGCTCCTAAATGGCTAAGGCCTGGAGGAACCGTGCCAGGGGGATAAAGGGGCTCATGACTACCAACTGCAGGTGAAGGGCTAGGAGCAGGTTGCGGAGGGCAAGGTTGCTGACTAGCCGAAGCAGGTTGCTTGAGAGTAGCCCGAGACGATTGCATCATGCAAACATTCGATGAGCTGGAGTCAGAGATAGGAGGAGGGGGAAGATTAGGAAAAGTTCCAAGCAGGGAGGAATCTTTGTAAACACCGGGGGAGACACTGGTCAAGGAATCGACGGTTTGCTTGTTGGCTACAGAAGAGATGGTCGTCTCAGGTGAGGTCTGAGCTTTTGGCTCATGATATGTCAACTGGTCAATGGTGACTATCTTTCCATTATGAGGGAAAGACATCTTGCGGAAAACCGCGGATGGGATAGCAGACATAGCATAGGTGTAGCTTCGCCCCTATAGAATGTTGTAGTCTAGCAGGGCGTCGATGACTTCGACGTCAACACAAACAGTCTTCCTGGCAAGGGTAATAGGACAATTACGGAAGAGGCCAATGGGCTGTGAGGCGTGGCCGTCCCACGCTCGAAGGGTGATCGTGGAAGGGGCCAGCTCAGGGGATCCGAGTTGCTTCCAAACCGAAGCGGACATTACGCAGGTGGATGCCCCCTCATCAATTACACACCGGGAAATTTTGGCGTTCCAGATTTTGACTGGGATTTGGAAGGCGACAGAAGGAGGAAGAGGAGGATGGTCCGATGGAGTGGCATCGAAAACAATCATTTGGTCATCAGCAGGATCTACAGCACCCAGGGCAGATAGTAGAGCCTTCTTTTGGGAAGGGCACGATTGGAGGAGTTCCAATGTGGAAATGGCAGCAGGAGATTGCGCCAAATCATCTACTATGCTATACGAATGAGCAGCTCGACCAGAAGCAGCATTTCGGCGTAATGGTCCTTTAGGAATCTTGGTATGAACCTCAACTTTTGGTTGAGGGATATGTAAGGGACCATTGGGTGTCGAAAGAGGCTCTGTAGAACCGGAAGAAGGGGACTCGAGGGCAGACTGAGCGGGAGGCTTGGGGTACTGGCGAGATCGAGTTTGAAGGTTAAGGTCGACGGTTAGAGGCGGATCAGAGTTCATCATGAGGATCTGGTAATTGGAGGAACCAGAAGGGGAAGGTGGAGTGGCCACCTGTCCGTCAGGTGGTTGGGTAGCCATGAATCCCTGCTGTGCATCCACCTGCGCTTGAGGGGGCAGGGAGCGCTGTTGCAGGGGTTGAGAAGGCAAGGGAGGCGAAAGTGCATATGCTGGAGGAGTTGGCGCACCAGGCTGTGGATAAGGGTAATGGTTAGGTTGGGCAACATTGAGGTAAGTAGGAGGTTGGGCAAAAGGATGAGGCATGCCGTATCCTGGATGCATGCTACCGGGAGGGGGAGAAGTGCAGGAAGTGGTGCCCCCTCCCCCAGGAAAACCATAGCTCATGTGAGGTTGAGCGGATGGATGAGAGATGGGTCCAATGATACTGTTGGCGGCATGAGGTGCCCCCTGTGTATGGGCATCATTGGGTGTGGGAAGATCACGTAGGACAGTAGGATCATAACTTGTCTGAGCGTAGATCAGGTCATACTTTAATGCCATTTGGAGGGCATCTTCTTCGGTTTGAGGAAAATGGGATGCGACATCTTTCCCGATAGGGGACAAGAGAGATCTAAGGAACCAGTCCATGTAGACACGGTCTTCGAAGGGAGGAGATTGGCATAAGCTCCATCGTCTTCGCCATTCCTGGACATGGGTAGAAAGGCGGGTCGAAGAGGTTTGCTTGAAGGAAGTCAAGAGTTCGATACCAGTGTCATAACGAAGGGGAAGTTGGAAGTAAGATAAAAAATCCCGGGCAAGAGTTGCAAAGGTGGTATGGGAGGAAGTGGGCTGGTCAACATACCACTTAGAAGCTTCGCCTGTAAGCGTGCGTTGGAACAGTCTAAGACGAACAAAGTCATCGATAATGGAGGTAGATGAACACCACATGTGGAAAGATCGAACATGATTTGAAGGATCTTCTCCAGCACGACCTTCAAACTTTGGGATGTCGGAAGGGAGCTTTGTCGGCATAGCGGGCCAACTAGCGTCATGATGTATAGGGTCGTTTATCAACCCACTACTACATTTCGCGGAAATTCTGACACCTGTTTCCGACGCTTTTGACCAAATGTCGGAAATTTTCCCAAATTTTTTCCATCCCGCCCGAAACCGTCGCTATACCGACGTCTATAGACAAGTGTCGTAATACCGACACTTAAACTAGTGTCGCAATTACGACGTTTAAAGGAAGACGTCGCAATTGCGACACCATGGCCCAAAGCGTCGCTATTGAGACGACTCTAAACGTCGCAACGGCGACACAATGTCTAGGTGTCGCCATTGCGACGTTTAGAGGCACCGTCCTAATAGCGACGCCTTTTCCGCCGTCGGTATAGCGACAGTTATTTTCACGCTACATAAAAATACCAAACTTATATGGGCGCTACATAAAAATTCGAAACTTATATGCGCGCTACATAAAAATGTTTGGTATTTGTCGCAATAGCTACGTTTGATATCACGCGCGCATTTGCTCTCTGGTCTTGCAGAACAGCATTTGCGGTCAGCATTCGCGCTCAAATTTTTGTGAATAGCATTTTTTCAAGACACCGCTTCACAGTTTCCCTGCTCACTGCGCAGAATAAAGATCAGCCGTTCTCGCATCTCTGCAATGAGATTCAGCCTCAAATATCTGTGTGAAATAAAGGTTTTACATATGCCTTTCCTAAGTAGGTTAACTTATCATTTTTTATCTGCTCAATGACTGTTAGGCAATGTAGATGTCAAGAATCAAGATTCAATACCCTCTATTATCTTCATCACCCAATACAAGATTTAAATTTTTCCAAAAGAAACGCTTATTAATTTGGCAGCCATTATTTCTCCCTGCTTTAAAAACCCTACATTTAAATGAAAACAAGCATTGCATTTCAACTACAAAAATCTATTAGTGTTCAAATGTACATGTGTGCTACATTAACGTCTGATGTCACGCGCGCATTCGCTCTCCGCTCTTGCAGAACACCATTCGCCCTCAGCATTCGCTCTTTGGCCTGAACAGCATTCGCTTTCGCAGTTTTTCCAGTTTCTAACAAAGATTTCGCTTCTCAAAGATTCTCCTCGAGCTCTTGCATCAAAGATTCACCGATTCCCCCTCGCCTCTTTCGTATCGCATTCGCCCGTATTCGCCCCTCGCCCTCTTAACAGCCTTTGCCCTCGCATTCGCCTCGCCGTTCGCCTCCCTCTCGCCCCTCGCCATTCCCAATACGCCGTTCTCGCTTTCTCCCAGTAACTCTCTGTGTACTCAACATTCGCCCTTAGCTCTTGCAAAATGGTAAGTTCTTACTGCAGGCCCTTCCTCCTATAGTAGGGTTGACTCTATTTGGGTTTTTTGGTCAATTCTATTGGATTGTGTTAGGCTGTATGGTTCTCTCTAGATGTCAAGAATCAAGATTCAATACCCTCTATTATCTTCATCACCCAATACAAGATTTAAATTTTTCCTAAAGAAACGCTTATTAATTTGGCAACAATTATTTCTCCCTGCTTTAAAAACCCTACATTTAAATGAAAACAAGCATTGCATTTCAACTACAAAAATCTATTAGTGTTCAAATGTACATGTGTGCATCACTTGTGTAGGGTATTTCTTTTCCACTTTCACATTATCCAAGAATGTGTGCAGTATAGTTCATATTTTTTGTGATTTAGATTATCTTGAAAAAGGAAAGGTAAATTATTTCCCATGGAAAAAGAAGGTTTTCCCTTTTTATAGGTTGTTTGGACTTACGGGGAAAAATTTATGGTATGCCTTTCATATTATGTAGTTTAAATTTGAATTAACAGATTATTCTACATGAAAATATAATTACCTATGTGATGTCCTTCATCACTAATTAAAATTATAGGCTTTCAATTTCCTAGACTCTAACTCATCTGATGCTAAATTCTATGTTCTCATTGGTGGATCACTCTTCCATTGATTTCCTTTCCCTCTGGATCTTGTCATACTTTAAAAGTCATCAATGATACATATATTATTTCAGGTATCCCAAAAGGCTTTATAGTAGAACATATTGTGAAGTTTTTTTGACACTTGAGGATTCTTTTTAGAACCGCAACGTGGTCTATGCTATCGAGTTATATATCAAGCAACTTGTCCTTAATAACCACACTATGAGGTAGGTTCAACCAGTTTGAACTTGTTGGGACATAGCATATGAAGTTGTGTGATGAGTCCATATCACAGGTCTATGATGGTGAAAAAAGTGAAGACATGTAATGATAGTTATTATGTTAACATTACTAGAAACATTTTCGAAATTATCCATGCTATCAAGATGTCAAAATTCCATGCATTAGGTGTCAATACTCGTAGCTAATAGATAATAATAATAATATAAAAAAATCACAACTTTATTCTTGAAATATGATTGTTACACATTGGTAACCTAGTTCATGAGTTACTATCACCCAATGATTGCAAAACAAACTTAAAATATAAATTAAACCAACATGAGAATCCAACTAAGGGTTTCTCGACAAAATCATGCCATAACCTGGCATTTTGAAACCCAAATTTGAATCCATCAGAAGTAATACAATGCAAACTCATATGGATTTTCAATGCATGTTTGCATGCGACACTTATTCTCTGTCTAGATATCATTTTTTAAATGGAACCATTAGTCAAGCCCACAATCCTTTTTATGTGAAAAATTTCAGCTCTATTTGAGCTCTTTTTTTCTCCACCACCTCCATAAACCAGTGTTACACGGGGTCTCGCCCCCCCACCTAGGGGTCTAGATTCCTCACCCCCTCGCGCTCCGGGGTCTTGGGGACTTCTAGGGAATGTTTCCCTCATGCCCCCTCACGTCCCCTCACCGCCCCTTTTAGTTTATGGTTTCGTGTTAAAATTTGATGTGCCACTTAGCATATTTGAGAATCCAAGTGATTCTGATTCAGATGGTGACATGGTTGATCCTGATATATTCATGCAGAAGTTGGATGCAGAGAATAGTGGGGCATTAACTTGAGCATTTATGCTCATTTATCATTATGATGATATCATTTGATATTCATATGTTATGTTTTATGTTTTATGTTTCAGACATAACTTATTTGCGTTTAAGTTTTATGTTTCAGACTTGAGTTGTAAACTTCAGTTTAAACTCTATTTTGAATCTTGATATAATATGTCATATGATATCTTAAACTTTATTTTCATTGTACATTGTTAGTAGTTACATTAATGATTATATAGTTACAAACTTACAAACTTACATGCATGATTGTATGATGTATGTTTTAACTTTAACTTTTAAATTTGTTTCAATTATATGATTCATCATTCATCGATTTGTAATTTTATCATTTATGATTTATCTTTCATGATGCAAGTGTATGATGACTGTATATACATTCCTTGCAAAAATATAGTTACATTTTAAATATTAAATTTTATAATTTTTATGACCCCGACGTCCCCCCACGTTTCCTGAAAATTGGTAGGGAGTTTTTGCATAGGCCGCTCTCGCGCTCCCTCGTCCCCTCGCTCCCACCTCCAGGGGACTTGGTGGAACATTGCCATAAACATATGCAAACATATATCATGATCTTGGAATCCATTACATATGTATGTGCCAATGTTCCATAATCTTGCCCCATCATCAATTTAAGAAATTTCCATTGACTATCAAATTATGGAGGGGGGGAACTTTTTGCCGCAACATTTGGCTCAAAATCAGGGACCATCTTCGTATGAGGTGAATGAGAACTATAGATATTTGAAGAAGTGGATTAGTGCCTTTTCCTCTAGCCATGGAGTCATATACAGTCATCCATCACAAAAATTTGTCTTTGTTCATTCTCACCTTGAAAGTTGCAAAAAATCATGCCCTAATTGAAACGACACTAAATTTGAAAGATATAATAAAAATGCAAGCTAGAAGTGCCCTATTAATACAAAGGGAAAACTTTCCAACCTACCCTAACTGAGATAAATTTTGATTGAATAGGAAACATGATATTTCCTATGGAGTTGATACAACAACTTGTTAAATGTATGGGACTAAATCATGCATTTGATTTCCAGGGAAACATGCGCATGAAGAGAAAAAGTGCAGAATTAATGGAAAATCCATACATGCCACTTATAAAAACTACACCGAAAGGTCAAAAAATACTTAAGGCCTTAACTTAATTTGAATCCAAAAATGACAAAACAGATTAGTGAAAACACGAGAGTGGTGTGGGTGAACAACATAAATAAAAAGTGAAGATACCTTTCCCCAAGATGCCTTTGTCACCATTGTATGAAAACATGTTTTCCTTTCCCTTTATACATGCAAGTGAATGCATTATAGGTATGGTGTTTTCCTAGAATAGGAGAAGCCTACTTAAATATATCATTTGTGGATTGAATGTTTGGGTGCCTTAATGTGCAATAACATGTTTCCAGGACTGAATTCAATGCAAGGCATATTTGAAACTCTAACTCTGTCTTCCGGTGTCTTATTAGAAATTATTTCAGTTTTCATTTTGTGTTTTCAAGCTAGATATTGTTTTCAAGTTTTTACATTTATAATTTTATTGCAATGTGGCAGACTGATCAGAGAAGTGCAGGAACAACCCCGAGACGGGATGATCGCGGAAAGAGGCCAGCGGAAGAACATGTAAAGTGCCAGCATTGCTCTATCTTCAGGTATTTTAGTTATTTACATAATTGAAATAATATTAATTTTGTTCAAATATGCAGACACCTAGCCATGGTACGCCTGATGATTCCCTCTTTGAGGAAGAGCTTTTTTCATCCCTATCTCCAGTGTTGTTGTTGCAAAAAAAGGCACGAGATGCAACGTCGAATTTAATGCTTTGATAGATGCGCCTCAAACACCTGAAACAGAAGAGAGGATACAACATCTTATGAGGCAGCTAAATAGATATCAGGTAATAATAAAAAGTCAAAAGGATATTTTTTTTGTTCTGCATGAGATGAATTGTGATAGCTTGATTTTTAATTTTTACATTGACTAAACTAACAAAAAGTTCTTTTGTATGTAGCGTTTTCTGGCATTTGCTGAACCTGGTGTTGGTGGTAGTGGGACACAAGGGCAAGAGATTGCCCAACAACCCTCTCGTACACCTTCTACTGCTTTAGGTGCTAGCCAAGAAACACACCCTGCCCAAGCTGACACCCAGCCAACTGCTGAACGTGTTGGCAATGATGAGGCTGATATGGCCAACTACATTATTGTGTTTCCTGGAGCTACACGTGTCAGCTCCACAGGGACCATTAATGGCACGTTGTTGGTGAACGATGAGGGTGTCCCTATAAAGCATGTACAACTCCCATGTAAATTTTAATATTTTAACTATTTCATGTACTTTATCTAAAACATATTTATCATGATTTTTATTTTTAAATTAATGATAATATCTTTTTCTTTTTTTGGTTTTATTCTGTGTAGGAAACAATGAGTTCTACAGGATTCTGGAGAGCCATGCGTTGGTAATTTTTGGCCCAACCATACGTACAGGGTGGAATTCCCAGATTTCCAACCTGAAAAAAGAACTTTTAGATTATCTAGAAGCCCTTTTTGGGGTCGGCACATTTGACAGAAAAGCGGTGCCTCAGGTAGCCGGCAAATATTTGAAATATAACAGGGACACCTATAGGACGCAATTGCAATTTAACCCTAGATATGAGCGTCCTCTCGCAGTTTCAGAGAGTGAGTGGAGAGAACTCATCCATGATGGAAAAGAGAAAAGGGCAAAGAAAGAAGGAAAAATGCCAACTGGACCCGCAAGGTAAATTACAACTTTAATTCAATAGCTTTAATTTTCTTTATGTCTAAAATAAAAGTGTGCTACGTCATATCTGACTTCAATCTTTTGATGCTAGGTTGTCTGACACCTCAAAGGCAACCAAAGCTAGGATAGAGAAAAAGGGCCATCACAAGCTCGGCCAGGGTGGCTACTTGAAATTAGCTGCAAGAATTGTAATTAAGTAGCTAAACATCTTATAATTAATTGTATCGCCTTCCAACGTTTTTGTAATCCTATCAGATATGATTAAAAATACACAATCATATGTAATGTAGGGTGATGACTTTGGAACAGAAACTACAGAGGAAGATAAAAATATCGCTTTCCGTTTTGGCTATCAAGTTGTAGTTGAACGTCGCAGAAGCTTGGGGCAGGTCCCAAGATCTACAATGCCTCATAAGGTAAAACATTAACCTTTCAATATTTTTGTTTTCGTCCATAAATTTAATGTCTAACAACTTTGTTTAAATCAGGGGAGCAACACTACCGACGAGGTAAATAACCCAGTTTTAGAGCCAGATGTAGATGATCCTCTCGTGCAACCTGATCATTGTAGTGGGGACCAGGCCGACAATGCCGCTATCAGTGAGGGCCGTGACGGTAATTAATTTCCACTTATAATTTTTTCTAATTATACCTTGATGGTTGTCCTTATAACGTTTTTTGTTTAAATGACAAAGAATGTTTCCTTTGAGGATCTTACCACCAGAGAGGAAGACAGGGCAACAGTCCCAACGGCGACAACTGGTGCACCAGGTAAATAATCTCATTGCAATTTTTTTTATTAATATTACCGAACTAGTTCAATGATATTTAAAAACTGATAATTAAAATTTAATTATTATCTCTTTTTGGAGGCGATGCCCCGTCACTGGATGAGACCAGACATCGTGACAATGCAACTAGGTCAGCGGCGACAACTGGTGCACCAGGTAAATAATCTCATTGCAATTTTTTATATTAATATTACCGAACTAGTTCAATGATATTTAAAAACTGACAATTAAAATTTAATATTATCTGTTTTTGTAGGCGATGCCCCGTCACTGGATGAGCCCAGACATCGTGAACACGCAACTAGGTCAGCAGTGCGGGTTGAAAGGCACGAAACAGGAACAGAGCACGATGATATTGATGATGTAATTAGGAGCTTTAAAAATAGGAAGAAGAAAAAGAAAATTTGACAATGTAAAATATTGTATTATTATAAGACAAACGTTACCATACTTGGAACGTTTTTTTGCGTTATATAAAAACTCATTTATCATACTATTTTTATGTCAAGCATTAATTGCAATGTTTCCTTGCGTACTTTTTGTTGAATTGTTTTTTTATTAGTTATTGAATATTTTTTTATGCTCATGAAAGTAAAAAATGAAATATAGATTGGGTATTGGGGAATTGAGAGTGATGTGAGGGGGGGGGGGGGAGAGGCCATAAGAGCTTCCACCTTCACGTGGTTGGCCCTGTTTAGTAGAGAATAATTTATTGGAGCGATTTAATCTTGGAGCAAACCTCCCTTGATCCAGCGTAGCAACAAAAAAGTCACTGTTGACTTAGTTGCTACTCTTTCAGATCGTGGGAGGCTTGTTCCAAGTTCATGCCACTCCAATAAATTGTTCTTGAAACGAAGAGGAGCTTATTCAGGTATGTTTTGACATTTTCAACATATGTTCTAACATTATCATAAGAATGCATCTTAGAGTAAAAAATACTACATCAATTACTTGTATTTATTGTATAGATAATGATGGATTTTGATTGACTTGGCAGTGCAGGTACAAATCCTCCTGCATCATGAGCAATACAACTTGTCAACCAGGGTCATGTCCAGGATATTTTTGCTTGTGCGCTTGACCAAGTTCGTAATGTCACATTTTGTAAGTTCCTTTACAATTCATAATTCAATATTAAGCTTGTTCATGATTATTATCTAGGTTTTTTGTATGTGTTTTTTCATCTATTTGATTGTAAGCAACTCTGCATGTTTCCCGTTGTTCACTATGATTTCTCCCATTACCACTCCCAGGATGAATCCGAATTTATTGTTACATAGGTTACTTTATTGTTACTATGATTTCTCCATTTACGATTTCATAGGTTACATCATGTAAAGTTGTCAATCTCATGTTGGTGATGAGCTTTAGTTCTCCAGATTTGGGGCTTTTCTGATATTTTCTCCCTCATGTCATTCCCGCATCACCTCGTTGTTTGAGCATGCCAATTGTCTACCACTTGTACCAATTGGCACATGTCAATCCCTGAGTGGTGCCACATTTCACCTATTTTCAGTGAGAGTTTAGGGTTTCTCTAACATAGCTTCGGAAATCCGATTCAGTGCCTGCTTGAATATTGTCACATAATACTTATGGTTTGGATTGATGAGCATGTTCTGAATGGTTGGTTGATTCATAAGAACCACCCATAAATCTCCCTTCCTCTAACACACAGAAAATAAAAATTTCTTTGACAGGAGACATAGTTTCAATACTTTGAAAACAAACTTCTATTCCCTTCAATAACTCAAAAAAAAACTATTACACTACTTCCTCACTGAGAGGGATTACAAAATTATGACTGCTACAAAACGCAGTGCATAAAACCAACTCACTGTCTGCTCAAAACAAACATACTCTGTCTCTAAGACACTCTGCTGTGTTTTTCCCTTTCGCACTGCTGTGCATACACACTTAAAAAGTTACACTCAATTTTTCACTTTTTACACACTGCTATGTAATAAAAAATTTACGTACCGTCTATAAAAAAAACTACCAAGCTTTTTCGACCTTTTTATTTTTATATGCCGGAACATATAAAACATATTATAATAAACCCTCTTTTAAAAAAAATAAAATTAAAACTAAATTCTATGGCCCACCTTTCATTTTTCATATGATATATATATAACATATGTATATATTAAACTATCAAAACATTAAAGAACCCTTTCCGTCGGACTTCAAAAGTCTAAATAGATTGAATTTCAAACCAAATTCGCGTTCCAAAATGGGATGCTGACGTCTGCCTAATTTTAACTCGAATTCTCAATCCAATGCGCCCTATAAAAAATTCGGGTCCGGTTTTCAGGTTTTCAGATTCCCTTCAATTTCATGCGATCCAATATTAATGCTCCACGTGTCCTCCTTTTGAATTTACAAAACTGTCGGGTAAATTTCTGTTTGTTTAATTTCTGGTTGGTGAATTGCGTTAATGCTGGCCGTTGTGTTTAAATACAATCCTGTACAGAAATATGGCTGTGGCCGTCTACAAAAAAAACTTGCAGGAATTTTAAATGCTGAATTAAATTTCTGGATGGCATGCAAGCAACCTCCAAAAAAAAATGTTGTTGCTGCATCCGTCCTTCTGCTGCAGCAGTTGAAGTTAAAATTCAACAGCACAAGGTTTAATAAGTGAGGGTGTAAAGGTAACTTTTTGTCGATGGTACTGGATTAAGATCATCTATTCATTTTTGTAGGGTCTTATGGTGTTTGGTTTTTTAGTTTTGGGCTGGGTTTATTGAGTCTAAGATAGTTTTTGAGTGAAAAAATTGCTATCAAGTATTAAAAAATTTTGGTTCTTTTGTCAAAATTTATGAGCTTGTTAGGAAATACAAAACTGACAATGGTTGTATCTTAAATTTGTGGAAAATAATTTGAAATGAAACCTTTTGTTTAGGTTGTTGCAGCAGGTGCAAACCCCATTCAAATTACTAGGGGCATTGACAAGACAATAAAGGCCCTTGTTTCGGAACTCAAAATTTTGTCAAAGGAGGTAAACGCTTGCCTTTTGAGTAGGCCGGTTTTCCTTTTTGTTGATGGTTTGGTGTATCTAATTGAATTAGTTGCCTAAGGTATTTTTGGTTGCAAACTCCTTTTCATTTTTCATACAGTATTGGCCTTGTAGAATACATTTGATTGTGTGGTCTTGTTAGATCTACAACATTTGTAGTTGTTTAGTCTTATGGCCGAGGTGCACTTTTATTATGGAAATAGTTGATGCAATATTGTCATTTAATCCTTACTGCAGGGTAGCATGTTGAGAAGTTTTTTGTGAAACATTTGGTATTCAAAATGACACTTCATCCTATACAGCATCATGCACTTGACTTCAAAATTTATATTCAAAGTGTGCCAGACAATTCTTGCAAAATTTCAAATATTTAGGTTGTTTTAAACCATTATCTTTTTCATGTATTGGATGTTGAAAATGTGAAAAAGACTTTGGTATGAAACCAACTGGTGAATAATTTCCAGCAAAACAACCACTTTCAAGACATGATTTAGAAGTAGAACATATGTACTTATGAAGCATAGAAAGATATCCTTGATGCATTGTCAATGTTTGGCTAGGGTTATTTTTGGAGAAAATAACTTCTTATTCCTAGAATAGTGATCTTCAATACAAGTAAATGCCAGAGAAGAGAGATCATCGTGTGACGCAACAAAACTGAAATTGGACCCCCAAGGAGAGTTGGTGTGTCTACAATCGTTGTGTCAGCATTTTCCCTTGGTGTACCCCGTTCTTTTCCTCCAGCCTGAGTCTTAATTGACTTCTTCTTTCTTCGGGTTTATTTATCAAATTCGTAGAATTTGATAAATAAATACTATCCACAATGGGTTTGGACTTTTAATTTATATTCCCGACTTGTATTATCTCCAACTCCTATAACCAACAAGCTTACATTTCAACACTTTGTATTTATACTCCACGTTTCTTTTCTGAAATAAATAACTTGTGGTGAACTTTTACTGGCTCTGCGCACCCAGATTTCATACAGCAATCACCTCCCGAACATATGATGTGTCCAGCCGGTCGTTTGAATTATTTCAGGTATACTCCGGCACCTATATATCAATAACCAATCGGAAAGCATCTCGCGTCGCACCTCGGCTATCCTCCGCACACCTTGGGCGTAACCTCCGACGAAGTTCAACGTGCGACCACCGATCCGATGGCCCTGCTCCAAATCAACGACTCTTGGCAATTTCACCTCTCGGCTTTCCAGCGTCGGGCTTTAACGTGCTTGATGGCGTGGGTTGGGTCCAGCAGGCTCCAGGGTCACTTTCGGCCACGTGTCGCATTCCCTGATGGAATCGCTTCGCTGTAGTAAATACCGCCCTGCCGCCAAGCTCGATTACATGGGCAAACGGCGCTATGTGATTCCGCTCAGTGGTTTTGGTAGAGGGCTCGACCACTGGTGCATGTCCGGTTCCTTTGCTATCCTTTCCAATGTTTTGTTTAACTCATGTCCAATCTCCAGTCAAAGCTCGAAGCACTAACAATTTTGTCTCTTTATTAAGCAAGGATTTTAATATGTGTATTATCGAAAGAAAACCAACACAAAGGCACATAAGAAAATTGTTCAAACGTCGTAGCCGCACGGACTTCAAAGCGACGATAAACCATAATTCAAACCAAATTCGTCGCTCCAAAATAGCCTGATGGCCATTGGGCCAATCTTGTGACGCGCAATTTCTTATCAAAGCTCCGCCCTAATATTTTACTTCGGTCCGGATTTCAATCGCGCTTTAGCACGCCGAGACAAATATCCGCTCCAATCGATTTTTGCCACATGTCCTCCAATAAAAACTTACTCTCGCTCATCCTGCTGCGGTGCATGACCTCGATGGCGGCGAAGGTGATGTGGACATGGATATGCGTTTCCATATCATTCGCATTAACTTGTTTAACGCCGTTCAATTAAGTTTTCACATCAAATCTGCGTGGTAATCTTGACACGAAATACCAGGGCCTCTCTGACTCCACTGAGCTGATCTCCGCGCGCTCCACTTTGATCCGACCTTCACTCTCATTGTCAATGACTGTGAGATTCATTATGATGACCGTCTTTCGAGTGCATTGCAGTATGGCTGTCACTATGGCGTTTAGCCATGGTTTTTGCGGTATGCAATCGCTCTCGGATTACACCTGTCTTCAAGACTCGTGACCATAAGGAGAAAGTGGCCAGAGGCGGAACTTTCCTGCTCAGACTTTCATGCATCATTTACATTTCTCTCGGCCTGCCTCTGCGTACTGCTCTCTCCTCTCGGTAATTGGAGTTACAGCTACTGCCTCTTGTGCCCACCGCACCCGCGTACGAGATCGCACCCAGTGCCTCGCGTGCGTACGTAGGATGCGTTAGCCGCAGACACCAGAAGGTCAATCCCACGATGCGCTCCTCCGAAGCACCCTCGCCGCAGGAATGACTGCCGGCCAGCCCGTATTGATTATTACTTTGTGTCGATATCCAAATACTAGGAGTGGAGCGGGGCTCGCTTGTAGCATCCGGCCACCAAATGGATTCCACCGCTTCTCGGCTTCGCACGCTGGACCACCTTCTTCTGCGTGCGCTGCATCGCGCAATTTTCCTTTGATTGCACCCTCAACCGCCCGCTGAATCGCGCGGTCGCAGTCACCTTTGCGTCTTCCGCGAGGAGGCCCGAAACGGAGGAAGAATGCCACCCGTCCTACGTGGTCACGGTCTCGGAAAAGCCTGTACGACATTCAGCCGTCAGAGAGAGCCAGTGGGCATGCATGTGGAGGTAGCACCTAGCGATCCCGGACGCTTCCGAAAGGATGGTGCTGAGTCGTCGGAGGAACCGTGCGGTAGATTAGTTTGGATGAGTTTGTTTTTCTCGCTTCAGCGGGCCCGCTAATTGGGCCGCTAGTTTTATTTTCGTCTGTACGGACCTTTAAGTAATATTTTTGGATGCTAGCAAATTAAACGATTTCAAGGCGGTTTCGTGTGAGAGGCGGGTCTTTCTTAATTTTTTGATTTTTTGATGGACAAATTTGCCATGAGTATGGCCAGTGCAATGTTTTTGACTTAGGTGTAATTTTATTCGCAATGTTAATAGATTAACTTTACTTTGAATTTCACATGATTAGCGTCACTCTTGATCCGTTCAAGGATTTTGTGTACTTTTAATTTGTATTTGGAGCTAATGGACAATCGGTACTCTATCTCGTTGCTTTACTGTTCTACATACTGCTATCTCGCTTTCTTTATAGATGCCTCGGGGAATATTTGAATGCTTTTCCTCAGCATTGTCGATAATCTCCATGTGGACCCAAGAATATCTGGATTTTATGTCATGTCTGTATGTGACATGGGGTATCTATCATTGTCCGAGATTGACTTCCACTTTTCCGGATGGATATTTGGGTTCCAATCTTCGATGTGAAAAATGTAATGACTTCATGTGACCGTTTTAACTTCATATAATATGTCAAGAAAATGCATTTTTCTCTTCTTGATGATTAATGTTTATCATTCGCAGCTTCAAAGCCAGATCGATGCCGGTACTATGTGGCCGGTTTTTATTGATGTGGTCCGATGGTCTTTTTATATTTTGGACATATCACACTCCTCACATGATTAGCGCTTTTTCTCTCGTTCCTGAAGATTTTGGGTACTTTAATTTTGTATTTGGAACAATGGACGCCGTGCGTACGCTGTCATTGCTTTACTATTCTGTCATAATCGCTATTTCCACTTTCTTATGCATGCCCCGGGCATATTTGGATGCTTTCTCGCAGTTGTCGATAATCTCCATGTGGACCAGTCTGACGGGTTTTATATCAGGTCGTTGTATGTGACATGAGGTATTTTTCTATCATTGTCTGTGGACTTCCACTTTTCTCGGGATGGATGTTGGGTTCCAATCTTAATATTGAAATTGTAATGACTTCATGCGGATCAAGCTTTACTTCTCATGCAATATATTTGAAAACATCGTTTTTCTCTCTCTATGATGATTGTGTTTGTCACTCTGCCTTCAAAACTAGCGATGTCAGGTCTCATGCTCTCGGTTTATTGATATGGTCCGAGTAGTCTTTTTATATTTTGGACATATAACACTCCTCACATGATTAGCGTTTTCTCTCGTTGCGTGAGGATGGGTACTTTCAATTTGTATTTGGAACAATGGGCGTCGAGAATTTACTCTGTCTGTTGCTTTACTATTCTACATATCGCATGGCTTCACTTTCTTATAGATGCCTCGGGCATATTTGGATGCTTTCATCGGATTGGTCGATAATCTCTCCATGTGGCGATATTCTTGGGTTTTATATCAAGTCCGTATGTGACATGCTGGGTATTTTTCTATCAATCGTCTCGAATTGGGACTTTCCACTTTTACTTCGGATGTATATTTGGATCCAATCTTCGGATGTGAAAATGTAATGATTTCGTGGTAATCGTTTTACTTCATATAATATATTCGTAAAACATCGTTTTTTCTCTTGTGATGATTAATGTTTAATCACTCTGCTTCAAAACTAGCGATCGTCGAGTCCTATGTTGCTCGGTTTATTGATATGGTCTCGAGTGGTGCTTATATTTTGGAGCATATCACACTCTCACATGATTATGATTGCGTTTTCTCCGTTGCTAGGAGTTTTGGGTACTTTAATTTGTATTTGGAACAATGGACGCTCGCACTCTATCTCGCTGCTTTACTATTCTACGTACTCGCTATTTCACTTTCATGAGTACATGTTTAATTCATATATAATATCTTCACTTTCATGGATTGTTTTTACTTCACTTTGTTGTAGGGTCTTGGGTACTTTAGTACGCATGGCGGAACGACGGAGCTGTCGTACTCTATCCGTTGCTTTACTATTCATGACATCGTGCTATTTCACTTTCATGGGCACGTTTTACTTCACTTTGTTGTAGGTTTTGGGTCACTTTAATTTGTATTTGGAACACATATGGACGCCATGGTACTCTATCCGTTGCTTTACTATTCTACATCTTCCTGCTATTTCACTTTCATAGACTCGTTTTACTTCATATAATATCTTCACTTCCTCATGGGCCATGCTTTATCTTCATATAATATTCACCTTTCATGGATACGTTTTTCTGCATCTGATCGTTGTAGGGTTTTCGTACTTTAATTTGTATTTGGAACAATGGATCAGCTTCGGTACTCTATCCGTTGCTTTACTATTCACATTTATCTCTGCTATTTCACTTTCATGGACTCGTTTTACTTCATATAATATCTTCACTTTCATGGACTCGTTTTACTTCATATCATGCTCTTCGCTTTCCTTGACCTGCCTTTTATTTACACAATATCGCTCACTTTCGTGCTGTTTTTACTTCATATAATATACTTCACTTTCATGGGTACTCGTCTTCACTTTCACCGTTGTAGGGTCTTGGGGTACTTTTAATTTGTATTTGAAACAATGGACGCTTTCAGATTTCATCTCATGTCATTACTTACTATTCTGCATACCGCTATTTCACTTTCTGTGGTACTCGTTTTTACTTCACATAATATCTTCAAAGCAACAGTGATTTTCCGTCTTTTAAAATTTTAATTTTAATTTTTTAAATTGAACCCTCCAGTACGGTCTATCGACGCCTTGTGGTACGTCGAAAGCCGCGACAGCCTAGAAACGTCGGAAGAAGACGATGAGAAAACGCCGCAGAGGCAGCCGACGTTTCAAAGCGGCTCCGCACCACATGCTCGGCCAGAATTACGACATCTTCCGAGACGTCGGAAGAGTGACGTCCAAAACGGCCATACCACGCTAGAACGGAATTGCGACAGCTTACAAAGCGTCGGAAGCAGCGACGCCAAAAGCGTCGGACCACGGCGGAAGGCCTCCGGGCTCCATGACGTCGGGCGGCATTCGACGCTAAAACGTCGCCGCGACGGCTGTGAGACGTCGAGCGTGGCGTATGTTCGAGCGATGCCGCAACAAGTGTCGATCGTCGCGAAGCACCTCTTTGCGCCTGCTTGTCGGAAGCGGCGTGACTTACGATAGAAACCACGGCTGGTCCGCCCAACAGACCGTCGCTCTTGCGGCGAATATGTTTCCGGGCTTTCATTACGTCGGTGTCCAGCGTCCACTTTCCGCCAAATTCTCTCTAGTGTGTTTGAGCCCTCTTCGGGACCTATGAATGTGTCTCGAGCCACCGACCGCCCTCGCCGAGACTTTTTGGCCCCACAAAAGCATGAAAAATAATCTCCAACTTTCTTTATGCCTTTCTTTCGCACGCAAGTGTGCTTGACTGCGCCACCCTTCCTTCTCCTTCACCTTTGTTCTGTGGTGCCCAAAAGATATGAGCCAACACTTGCATCCTCTCGCATAGGCTTTAGTGCAATATTTTTTCACCATGTTTACAAGCCATTACATGACCAACTATTGACCCAGGCATCCACATACTTTGCGCAAGCTTATAACTCATACCTTGTGGTCAATTTTTACATCAACAGCAAATCAATACCCCAACTATATCAATACAAGACGAAAACATCATTGTTGCTTAACAAGCGGTGTAAGCAACATCACTTTTACAATTTGCAAATCACTGACACATGAT
This sequence comes from Pinus albicaulis, assembly GCA_034641835.2. NCBI lineage: Eukaryota > Viridiplantae > Streptophyta > Pinopsida > Pinales > Pinaceae > Pinus > Pinus albicaulis. Next base: position 670,202,768 of record CM076581.1, read on the forward strand.
TTACACAAGAACATGGCCATGACAAGCGGCCAATTATAAAAAACACAACTAACACTTAATCAGCAAATATCTTGACGAGAATGTGGTGGTACTAGTTGGTTTGTTAAATGCTCCTTTCAACTAGTTTGTGCACTAGCGACTTTGTCCTTAAGACATTTCTCTCTGGATGGAGCCTCCAACATGTGGCTCTTTGATTACCACCTTTGTCCCAAATGACTACAATACTTCTTATTCCTCTAGTACACGTGTAACATACTTATTTTCCTAATGTGGATAAGGCTCTCCATGCCTCTGTCCCCTTTGTTTGTGTTCCATTCTCTTCCAACACACAACAAACACCTGGTTATGTAAACAACAAAAACTACTAATTTTTTTCAGTGATCAGTGCAGTGTATGTTCATTATTAGCAACATGCTTGTAATAAAAAGCAAAATAGCACTAGAATACCGAGTACTTGTTATACCTTTTCCGAAGCTGTCTATGATGCAATTATGGCGATGCGAAGGCACTTTCCTCAATTCTTTACATCCGCACCTGTGCATTGTCTTGGGATGATGGTGAATTGTTCCCATTATTATCTTTCCTCTACCATTTCAACCATGTCTTGGAAAGCTGATGACACCTTTTGGAGAATTCTCCTTCAAAGGTGTCCCAAACCTGTCAATCGAGGTATGTGCACGACCTCCAGCTGGTTTGAGTCATTACAGCAGCCGTGCTGCCAAATCACTCCTCCTTTATACCCCAACTTGGTAGGAGTCTCCATGCGGCTCATTTGTAATGGGTACCTCCACATTTCCAATAGAAATAACATCATATGGAGATGAAACTCGAAGAACAATCAACATTTTTACCTCAACTATCGATTCTCAAACGGGTGATGATGCCTTCTTCTGAGCCTTCTCATTTCACTTCAACTCCTCCCAAGGCCTCTTCGCGCACGCGCAAATCTTTAGTCTCGCGTACTCCTCTTTTCTTTGAGCCTCCTTAATTCAGCATCATTTTCTTGAAGGCTCTAGTAGTTGCGCTTCAATTTTCCTAACTTGCACTTCTTCCGTGGCTTTGCAAATAAAGTTGCACAATCTCTCGCTTTATCTCTCTGTCTTCTGTAAGCCTCTCTTCCACCATCATTATCCGAATTCTAGAAGCGGTTAATCTCCACATTTTGGATGACAAGAAGATGATGATGAGAGGGTGAATGTTCTAATGGAAGGTATGGATGAAGCATCATTATCTCGCTTTCCTTGTTTCTACCTGTTTCTCGTAAAGCTTCATAAATTATGTCCACCATTTTGGACATCTTAAGCATGGCCTTGAACATGTCTTTTTCATCCTCCATTATTGCATGTTTGAGTCGCTTTACACTACGCAATTCACACTGCAGCGAGAAAGACCACTGCGATACTAATTTTGATCTCTGCTGCCTCCCTGGCTACTAGAAATTGTATCCAAGATCTTTTACTTCTGTGATGTTGAGTAGAATTGCATTTAAAAGAGCATAAAACAACACATGCATGTTTAACCAAGCATTATGACAATCAACAACTCAGCATGACAAGATACGTTTGAGTAATGGAGTTCACCCGACTGATGGGCTATGTCTCCAGCCCAGAGGTCATGAATGATGGAGGCCGTCTACAGGCCATGCTACAGAGAAGGTGGTGCACATGGAAGACTTTTTGACATAACAAGGCGTTGAGGCGAAAATCGGTGCAACAACATCGATGGTAACCACCCGTACGTAGAACTTAAAAACCATCCCTTTTCCATTTGGAAAGGTCGCTCACGATCGGATTTATGGGACTAGTTTCCGAGTTTAATATAATTTGGGTGAATGGATGGGTTTATCAACATGTGTGTAGCACTTCGATACATGGAAATATTAACAATATTTCAATATAAAATATATCTATCTACTATGTATCCCGTGATGAAATCTATTATGTGTGTGATCTACATAAAATGACCTTTCAAAGGTGCAGATCCTACATTCACTTAAATATATGAAAGAAAACATTTGGAGATAATTGATTTAATTAAATAGTTAATTAAACAAAGTCTGAAAAAGCTTATACTTTGGAACTTTTTAAATGCACATCGTATTGCATATGCCTCAAATGATAATAGTATAACATATTCAGAAGTGACTTAAATATCAAATTGTATTCAAACGGATACATGAGACATTATAAAGATAAATAACTGTTCTCGCTTTGAAGCAAAAATATAACACATAAGATAAAAGGAGACCATGTATACTGTTCACTCCTACTTCATTTGAGAAAAAGTACTTGGTCCAACTGCTTACTACTGTCGGAAAACTTCAAGAGTACAAAAAGTGAAACATCCATAAAGTCTTCTCTTTCAAAATTTCAGGGCTTCTTCCAAGGGCATGGCAAACGGGTTTAAATATAAAAATAAAAAATATTAAAATAGTTATTACAATAAGAAAAGTTGAGGAGAGGTTTTAAAACAACCCTACTTGCAGTGTGGAGATTTAAACAAAAATAGTAGAAATTAAAAGAGGGTGAGCTTGCTTTCCGACGATTATCATGCTGTCTCCTTTTGCCATTTTTCCTCTCGTCAATCAAGGATGTTAAACATAGGCTTAAACTTTGGAGGTTGGCACTGCCCCTACTGCACAGCATTTAGTGAAAACAACGTCGCAGTGAAGGAAGCATGTAGGAGGATGTATCATCGCAAACATACGCAACATAAGCCACTAGTTGTGAGGCTTTACTACATCTCCAATATTTCTCCCAATCTATCTTTTCCATCTTCTTGATATGCTCTTCTTTTACCTTTGACACTTCTTCCCATTGTCTTATCAAACCTTTCATTATGAGGCAATGCACCTAGGAGGACATCGCGATTAACAAGGTTTGTTGCACTAGATTTTCGACTAACAATTTCCACAATGTTAAGTAGCAACATCCTTTGCTCTCACAAATTGCTGCTTTCGCATGCTTCAATTGTATATCCCAGAGCCTATAAATAATATTTCTTTCTTTGAATCCTCGATCTGGGCGAGGTTGGGTCTTTCGGCCATAAAGAATAATCACGATCGGAGTGACAAACTAGGAAACCTTATCATCTATCCTCTAAATCAAAACGTGAATCCTACATGTGCAGATGTGATTCACAAGTGAATCTTCTTTGTTCACACCCTGGTCAAGAATATTTGCTAATTTCGACACAAAAAAACACTACGATGTGCCATAATAAAGTGTTTTCATTTCTAAGGCCTCTTTTCGTCGAAACTCATCAATTGGTTATCTTTTACTTGCTCGACAGTAGCTACAATTAGTGAATTAGTGTTTCATCGAACCAATCTCATTCTAATGTCGAATTTTTAATTATTCCATGCTCTCGGAGCCGAGTGATCCGTACACTCGTAAATGTTGATTAACACTTTGTTTTTCTTGCTTGTAGCTCTAGTTCAAAGTTGGATGATTATCTGTCCTTTTCGTCTCATGAAGCGTTAGGCTTTTAGAGGCGTATCAGTGGTTGCGAAGAGCATAAGCTCGCGAACCCGCTAGGGCGCAGTTAGATCCTCTAAAGGGATACTGCTCATGTGCCTTTTCAAAACAACATCCATTGATACATATCCTTGGACAAGTGGGTTGGGAGTTATGCCCTGTCTTCTTTGCTCTTTCTTTTGTCTACTCATAACCGCCTTTGTGTTTGGGACGCGTATAAAATGTACAAAGCGAGGGAATTTTTTCAATGTTGAAGCGCAATTTCCGTTGTCGAGAAGGCTCAGATGATTTCCACTCTTTATGTAGCTTACTAATTTTCATAGGGCCTGTCAACAATGAAGGAGTCGCGACTGGTTTGGAGGAGTATGTACAGTGTCAGTCGATCAATAACTATAGCTCCTTTCGGGCTTCTTCGGAGTTTTAGATCAAACTCCTACCAAACATCATTTAGATGACTTCCTTGGGAAATACAAATCCGTCAGCCTTGAACTTCTCGGCTGATTTATCTTGGCCGAATTTACTAAGGACTTCGGTATCCTTAGATGCCTCATTCACTTTCTGTTTTTCCTTCTCGAGATATATGGTTATGAGACATCCAACGTTTTCAATGGAATTGATTCCAATATCTTATTCCTATATTGTTTAAAGCTTTAGCACTGTTTGTGGATGGAGGCGTAAGCGCCAACTTTTGAACTACGGGGTATCAATTGTCGACAGACTTTCAAATAGGTCATCGAAATCATCGTCTTCTTAAGGTACATAAAATACCTAATCTTTCACTTGGGTAGTGAAATTATTGGCAACTTTAATTGGGTCATACTGCTTTGTTTGGAATTGTGAATAACTTCAAACATTCGATTCCAACCAATGTCTCTGCAATGAGCATGCATGTACAGTATCCAGGACCATAAAGCACAATAATTAATTGGAAAAATGAGGTTTATGATGCTTTCTTGGCCTCTTTCACTAGGCTCAGGTTGAGCTATTTCCACTATTTCGATGTGCAACTTTCTCTTGCGAGAAGCTTGTCAAGAACATACTGCAAAGAAAGCGTGGTTCGAGATAAGCTCCCAAATACTCAAACATGGGTGAAAAACTCTTAGCAAACCATTTTCCCTGCAGGAGGGACACATGTGAGCTTCTTTGTGACGCAGCCCTGCTTTCTATACGTGAAAGCACAACATGAAAAAAATGGAGAATGACTCCCATGGAAAAAGTTTCTAATCTCTCTCATACATAGATTCCCACAAGATACTATGAAATATAAGCGAATAGGTGTCGTGCCTTGGGTAGTCCATTTCCAACCACATGGCTAGAAAATATGAGGTAAAACACACAACATCCATGATCTAGGCACTCTTATAGAACCTAGGAAAATTTTTTGGAAGAAATGGATGCAATTTTGCACCTGTCTAAAATCCGAGTGGCAATCTTAGCTGGGACAGACAAAATATTTCCCTAATCCACAATGTAGGAATCAACGACTTTGCCTCCATGAGAGGGACCCATTCTACTAAAAATACGATGTAGTGTCGACCTAACAAAAAAGCTTAGACATCATCGTGAGAGACATAATAACAATAGGGGCTAGCAAGGAAGTCGAAAGAGAGTACATACTCCTTTTTTGTCATTCTTGTTCTTATTGGGATTTCTTCTCCATTTCTGACTGGATTTTATTTGAGCTCGTTTTCTTTGGATAGTTTGCAATAAATTCTTTATCAAAGACCTTTTTGTCTCGGGATGTGTTACGTCTCGCTTGGGCATCTTCGTCTTTGAAGGAACCAATCATCGTTCCTCTACTAGTAAGAAATGTCCTAATCCCGATATTGAGATTATCAATGATCCATCTCACCATATCATCAGAGCAGGCAGATCTAGGGCTGCGTTGAAATTCAATGTAAGAAAGATTTGGCTACTTCTCCCATTGTCACTTGCAGGAATCGGGAGCATCGATTGATTTGGATTTAACACTGAACTTTGTGAGGTTTTTCATCCTCGAGAAGCTTGTACATGAATTTCCACAAGGAGGATTCACTGGTTCACACATATTATATGTAAACAAATGAAGGATATTTCCGCTCTCTCGCTCTCGTGCGCAGTGTTGAGAGCCCTCGAATTCCGAATTTGCAACAACATGAGGGATAACCAACCTGAGTCTGTGACCTGGAAACAACTCCTTCTCTTTGCTTTGGTATGGTGGCTCCGGCGCGGGATAAGAGGACTAATTTTCCGATGCTCATGATTGATATGATGATGATGTTGTTTTGATATAAGGTGTAATGGAAAAGTGAGTTTAACTAAAAGAAATTATCTATTTAAACAAAAAACACATGTATCCCTTTATCTTAATATATACCGGAATAACTTTACAAACGTGTGATCATACAAAGATATCTTAGAGAACGGGTAATAAAGATCATTCAATTTCTATAAGAGATGAAATTATTAATGATAATCATTTTGACTAAATAGTTAGGCCAAAATAATTGTGAAAAAAATATATTGCATATATCAATTTCTCATGTACTCGAATAAGGAGTTATCGCTGAAACATTATGGAAAGCGTGATCTAATGAAAAACTCGTAGCTCCAAATTTCATACATGATACAATATAAGAAATATTACTCTGCTAATTCATAAAAACAAAACTCAATCACAAAGATAGAAACCGTGAGATGAAAGAGTCCTGCTCATGAGAATCAACAGGTACCATCCTTTGCTTTCTTTTCAACTAAATATAATCTAAGAGTACAAAGAAAATGAAAATTCATGCAGAGTATGCTTCAAATATCCCAAGAAAATCGAGATCTTGCTTCAAGTATCTCATCAAAACAATCACAAAAATTACAAAGGAAATTACAGCAAAGCTTTTGCCAAAGTGGTTTCGAGTAAAATTCTGGACCCTACTCTAAATGCATGAGAGAGGTTTAATAATACAACATACTGTATCAAAAATAGACTATTACATAAAAAATGAGGAGGTTTCAACTACAACCTTCCTTAGAATACATATAAAAATGTAGAAAATAAAATGATGACATGCTTTCACCAAGTATTGGAAGGGTCCTTGTGTAGCCATCAGGCCATTGAGTTCGCTGAGATATCTATCATTGATTTCACTCGCGGTTGGTCGATTTCGGTATCTTAATTGTCCCATAAACACCGAGTTAGAGAGTGGTGGCACCGTCTTTTGTGTTGAATTTTTAGATAATGCGTAGAGCCATCACACTGATCGTATGGTTTCACCAAAAGCTCGCGGTAAGTTTCGCAGTCATGCTTTAAATGAGTCACTTGTTTGACTAGCTTAATTTGAGTTTCGGTAGACTATTTCCACACGTTCTCGCAACTTTTGGTGTCTAGGAGAGCTCGCGGCCTACGTTCTTTGATAATATTTATATTATGAAGGTTTTCATCTACAACTTCAATTATATTGTTTGTTGTACTAGCTACTCTGGCTACTTCCCTTCTCTGCTTACTTTCAAATCTATGTCCCAATCCATGAATAAAATATCCTCGTGGTATTCCTCGATCTTTTATTAGGATTGGATTTTTCTACCTTCTTCGTATTCTTTGCCAAGAAAATGAGACTCCTCGAAATCCTTTTTATCGAAATCGTCTTCATATTCTAATCTTTGATTAACCACTTGATTGCTCATGCATTACCTTGTTTCACAATATGGATTGATCAACGATATTTTTTGGCAAAATATTTCTTGTTCCTTTGACAGGCCGATTGTTTAATACAAGTGTCTACCCACGAATTCCTCTGCTTTGAGGGTGGTCTCCCGAGTTTATCCATTTCATTATGTGTTGTTGAATTTGTGAGTTCTTCTTTGCAATGTCTATAAGATGTTTTGTAACCTCATTTTTCTCAAACTCTTTTTGAAACCTACTCGTCATTTATAGCTACTGCTTGTCATGTCAGCACTCTATTTTTGTTGTTCAAAGATGTCGTTCTAACAAAGCTGAACTCTTTCTTATTTTATTTAAGTAGAAGACGAAATTTTGTTGCCTTATCCATTATTGATCGCCTGCATAAGAACTTGCAAATTTTGATAGCCTTGTAAGATATTTCCGACGATCAGTGGGGGTGTCTCTGCATACCACTTCCATTGATTCCATTTTCTAGAGCTGATGTCGTTGACGCACCGAGTTTCCTTTTCTTCCTGCCTCCTTACTAGCCTCTATCTCGTGGTGATCCGCTTTGCTATGGCAACCGAGGTGGTTTTTGCACAGGGTTGTCCGTGGTGTGAAGGCTCGTTGCGCCTCTCGCGCGGATAGGACAGCTTTTATTTTGTTTAGCTCGAAGACCAACAAAATAAATTCGATGAGGGCCGTGATCAAATTGAAGCCTTTATCTTAGGTCAGAAACCAAACTTTTCAAGGATTTTGCAGTTTTGCTTCGGAATTGAGAAAGGTCGTTAGGTGGCCTTCTGATGCCTTACATTTCACTCCAAAATTGAGAAAACTGCGATGACAGTATCGTAAAGGTTTTATTACAAATTTGTGGTTTGATATTATTTTGACGTCATTTTTCATAGCATCCACAAAGAGGATTCTTGGAGTTGTTTGAACATGGTTTTGCATGTTTACCCAGCAACAAATTGTGTGGTGTTGGGCGTATCGCTGCAGGCTTCCCTGGGGTGGCCTCCGCCTACGTTAATCTAGCTCGCGGTGAGCAAACGCGGAGTGGTTTTTGGAGCGCCCTCTCGTGGTGCTTTGCAAGTGCGGGTGCAGACCTCTCTACTCCTCGGCTGTGTTTTTGTTGCACACTTTCTTCGCTGTGATTGTCAGCTCGCTTTGTGTTTTCGAGTCCTTTTGCCCAGGGTTGTTAAGCCGCCGTGAGTTCGGGTCCTATGTCGTCGTCTCCGGCTTGGAACCTCTCGCGATGATGCTCGTCTCCGCTGATGATCCGGATCTCGAGTAATTCGGATTAGTTATTACTCGTTGTGGTGAGAATACGCTATACGCCTCGCATATGCCATAGTGCGTGGGTGAAGCAACCTGTCCTTTTGCTCCATCGAACGTGGTTCCACATATCTTCCAAACTAGGGGTTCGTTGACTTTTCCCAACTCCTGGTCACCCTGCGATTCTAGTGTGGCTCCCGGCTGAAGAGTCAGGCACTGCCAGCTTCTAGTTTCGTCTGCGCTCAAAGTCAAGCTCTTTCCCATATTGCGAGTGAATCATCAGCTCCCACTTTGTGCAGCGGCCGAGGCACTAGATGAGGCGCTCGAAAGTTTTCTCGAAGAGTGCCTGTACTGCCCAGCTTTAATGGATTTTGTGTGCCGCGCCGACAACTCTCTCCACAGCTGGATCTCGGCAAGTGTGAAGGCTGTCATTTTCGATGAAAATTAATATCTACCCCTATGCAAAAGGGTTTCTTTATAGTATATTTTGAAAAACCCTAAAGAAAGACAGAGGCATTTTATATTCCATCGCTTGGTTTTCGGAAAAGCTCGGGCATATTCATGAAGCCATGGAACCCATCATTCCATCTCAACAATAGCCACCAACCTCAAAGCATCCAGCCTTGGGCCGATTTCCAAAACCTACCTACGCATCATCTGCGGAATCTCTCCTCGCTAATCCATTGGAAAGGCAATTCGGGTAATTTTACCACAGAGCTTAGAAAGCAGAGGAATATGTCAGAACCACCTATGCACGCATGCTCGTGACAGAAATGGACTTCAACGCCGCATTCGCCTAAAATAATCCTAACAAGAAAATACTATGTGTGGAACTAGAAAATCGACTATGAAAGTGTCCTCTGCAAATGTCGATCCCAGCACGAGATAGGCCATCTAGCCAAAAAATTGCCCAAAGGTCTCCCAGATTACTTTGCTAGAAAGAATCACGCAGATCTACATGGTGGGAGGAGCACAGAAAAAGGAACATTACACTGTCATCTGAGGAAGAATACTCTCCGTAGAAGAAAACTTCCTTCCGAATCGCAAGAAATCGATTAAAAGAAAGAAAAACAACTCTTCCAAGACAAGCGAGGAAATCATACCACAACAAAAAAATGAACTCGATGTACCCTCAAGCATCAGCAATTGTGAGGATTCGAATACCGCGCAAAATAAATCTTCATTTAGCGACCAACAGCAGATCTCCCCGGATCCCAAATATAAGACACCAATGTCCCAAGAATCTGAAGAGATGAAGAGAGTTAACAGTAGATAAAGGAAGTTGGAAGGTCGTAGAGAAGAGCTACAACACAAATCTCGCCAAGAAAGGCGAGAAGCCAAAGCAATTAAGAACTAAGAAAATTATAGGTCCGATAGACCAAAAGTTTGGTCTCAAAGGTGGACATTAACCACCATCATCATCATCATCACTCATTTGACTTTATGTGTTGTCATGCGAATCATATCCGGCTGAGTGGGTGTCTCTTCAATCTTTAAAACAATTTACTTCGAAGTTGGGTAGGCTTTAGGGATGATTTCAATATCTTGAGTATTTGTCAGATTCCTTGTATTGTTGCTTCGGATTTATAACCTATTGAGTCTATTTGTGGGTCCGGAATCCAAAAGGTTCCTTCAGACTCGTCTCGTTTTTTGTGCTTGGATTTTTTTGCTAAATTGCTCCCACTTCTTCATTCGCATTATTGACTATGATCTTTTCCTATTTGAACTCGTGTGGATTTAGTCCCCATGTGTTTCTCGACTCATAGGCCTTTTTGGCAACTTCTCCATCATTTTCTCTCTCGTATTCTTCTCGTGGATATTTCTCGATTTTCATCATTTTTCCAGTTGGATAAGTTAAGAAGATGTTCTCAGCTTGCCCGACTTTTCTAGCAGGTTTCTTCGTCAAAATTGTGATTGGAACTTCTCCGGACTGCTGTACGCCGAGTGGGTTCTCTTATTTCTTCAATTTGTAATAGGTCCAAAGCGACCTTTATTAGTATCTTTGTTATGTATGTGTGCAAGTGGTTGAGGTCACCTGGCTCAGCGCGGTTTATTGATGCTAGATGTAACACCTATGAAAATGTCTCAGCCTTTTCAAATAGATAGTCAAATTGATCTTTCTCATGAATAAATTATCTGATTTTAACCATAGCAGAGAAGTTTTGAAGCGACCTTTTCGGGCCTCCATAATGTCTTCTCGGTAGTGGCGTAGTCTCGGATATAATGTTTTGTATCACTTTCTTTATCTACAGGCTCAAAATCACGTAAATGAAAAACCACCACATCAGACCGGGAAGATTGGCCGTGATGGTCGTTCTCCAGGGTTTTGGTAATGCCATCCACCACTTTGTTTGATAGGAAATATCTACGCTGACAGCTTATGAGGAACATAATGTGGAAGAACATGTGGAGCTGCAGCACTCACAAAAACTCTAACATAAGTAAATGATTCCTCACCAAACCATCCTCGCCACCTGGAAAGGGGTCTATTTTTGCTTCCTCTCGATGGCCTCGGGGGATTTCATCATCAAAACAGAGGGTTTGGTGGATCGGGCATACGTCATTCCTCTCCGACAAATTTTAGCAAAAATTGAGGCAAAACCATGATTCCCACGAAAATTTTATGAAAAACATAGATGGGAGTGGGGTCTTTTTAGAGTCCATTTCGGCCCATGTTTGTAAAATGTGAATAAAAACATATATCATTCATTACGTATGCACTCATGTAAAAGGGAGGGATAACCCGGTGGAGACAAAGCCTATTTGTTCCCGTGAGCTGTCTAATGGCCATGGCCAAATTTTCCGATCAGTGATTATTGCTCAAAGACTCATAATTATTGCAGCACTACCCGTCGCATCAATCAATGGAACCCATTCAATGGAAATTTGCATTTGCCACTGTTAACCAAATAGCCTACACATCATTGCACGTCAGTAAAACTATGTGGGAGTGATAGACAGCATAGTAACCGGGCACATACCATATTTATCCCGCTTGAACTTGTCGAGCGAACTCTCCAAAGTCGCGCATGACGTCCACTCGTGTCTTCATTTTATTTTGTGAAAATTCTCAATGAAGGCTTTATCATGTAGAGCTTCTATGGCTCCGGGAAGTTCGTGCATTCTATGTAAATTGTCCGGGAGGAATGACCACATGACTTCATGCATAGATTTCACTGAATGCTCTATTTGGAAATCTCCACATTGTCGATAATACACTCTTAATATCCATGTATGGCAAGAATTTTTGGCCTTTGCAACTATCCCGTGTAGGAAAGAACATGTTTCTTCAAAATAAGAAGCCTCGGATGAGTCCTCAGCACCGCTTGTTGCTCAGTTTCAAAGTCGCTTGCTCTTTCATCCTCTGATGAAATTACACATTGCCTCATGATGTGAGTCCCGTCTATCCTTGTTGCATTTTGTAGAATGCGGTGAATGAGTGGATGAATGTCTCGAATCTTCAGCTCATGACGTGGAGCTTTCAATAATCTTCTTCCCTTTCTTGATGGCTGTTCCGTAACAATACTTCTAAATTAGCATACCGCTTAATTGAAATATTAATTTTTCTCTTGTCATTTAGTTAGATGAATAAATGGGTAGAGGCCCATCGATCTCTTTAGTAGCCATAAAATCCCTCTTAATGTGAAAAGGGATCATCTTCGTAGCTAGATAAAGCACCCTCATGTGTGAACGAGGGGCCTAATGCATGTGTGACAAGTGCAGGAAAGTTTGCAAGTCTGACTCGCGTCGGTATGGAAGAGTGAATCATCAATAAAGACAACCACGATGAGTGTGAATGGGAGGAAGGCTCCATGATAATGGAAACCCTAATGAGTGGGACCTGCAGAGGTGAGAAGAGCTCACATTGCTGCAGGAGGACCAAGGCAGCCATAAATGGTTATGTGTGTGGATTATTGATTTTGTGGTTTGTATGACTTTCGACACTCTCTAGTTGTTGCTGTAGATTGTGTGTTGTTCTAGCACCTGGTTGTTCCCAGTGATCCCACCTCTTACCTTGGAGGTAGCCTCTGGAAGAGCATTGTGCTATCATTTCCACATTCCGGCAATCTACTCCGCAGACTTTCCCGCCCTTTAGTTGCGGTGCGATCTCGTCTCGTATCCGTGTCAGGCCGTTGCGGTGTTGCAAAGGTGGAGGGTTGAGAAACACTTTCCGAGCTAGTTTTTCAAGGGAGGAAGCATTCTTCTCTTTGGGATATCGTAAAGAAAGAATTTCTTGAGATTTCTCTTCACATCATGGAGACCATGCCAAACTATTCCCATCATCTACATCACAGCATTCCCTCTTAGACTGCACATTATTTCGATGTGAGCATTTGCAACGGAGGTTTCGGTGCTTGGTTGGAGGGTGAGATCTTCGGTGTTGAGGATCATCCTTTCACTTGGAGACTTTGTTGGAGGAGATACTGTAATTTCTTTATCAAGCTCATCCACCTCCTTCCAGAGTGTAGGAGTTTGCAGTTGCACTCAGCCACTGTGGCCGCATTCCGACATTTTTCTATTTTGGGTATTTTCCGAGAAAACCTTCTCGAGATTCTCTCGAAACGTGTTTGGGAGTTCAGATCTTCTGCTCCTAGTATCGATTGAGCTATATAACAATAGATCTGGGTGTCTATGTTATGCAGCAATTGCTATGCCCTAGCCGTGTTGTATTAGCTCCCGAGCATTTGTATGGCGACTTTGTTGTTTTCATGTGATTGCATATTTTCTTATTGGAGGCTTGTCTTCTACTGCTCAAGTGACTTGATCCTCAAGATCTTATACCCATTATTTTGCTGATATGTTTAATAAAATGGTTGTACATTTTGCTCTCTACGTAATGAGTGTATTGGTTGTACTTTCGTCACATTTCTATGTTTATATGATATATTGTTGCTTTCTCCCATTGTTGGCCATACATTACGGCATTGTTTCCTCTCGGGAAATTTGCCGAAATTTAGAGCAGTGGAGAAAATAGAATGAAACACAAAGTGACAAGGAAAAGCGAAACACAATAACGCAGAAATGAAATTCTAAAAGAATATATAAGGATGGAGCTTTTATTGAAAACATTGGGTAAAAAGATATGAATATATCACAGGGCCTTTACAAGAGTAAATGGGGTTGAGACGCTTATTAATTATGGATTAAGGCACACGCGAATTCCCTTGTGTCTTATCAAAAGCATCACATCGCAAGTTCCTAAATGATGTTTCAAATTGGTGAGAGTTAGGTGTGATACTTTGATGCAGTGATTGCGATAAATCACAATATCACCAAAGTTGTTATATCACAATATCTCAATGTATGAGAATAGGCCACTAAAAATCATCTCCATGTTTTCGCGATGCGCGCACGAGCAACATGCTTCTTGATTTTTCAAGTGCTTTTCCTTATGCAGATTATTCCATTAAGACGAAACATTTTGATTTTATAAGGAATAATTTAAAGCCTTTAAAGTTTAAATAAAAAAGCGTTTATGTTGCACTCGCCCATGGTAAACACACGAGACATAGAAGATGATGAGAAAGATAATACATGAGGTTGCATTATAGATTACATATATATATATATATATATATATATATATATATATATATATATTATATATATATATATAATACATTAGGTGACCCTCTGCTCTCACATTCCAAGTGGTCTCTTTGGACTCCTTTTGTCCATCGCCTTTCCACACCTACCCATTGAGAACTAGGTGTCCAACATTCCCCCTGGGAAATCCGAAGGGGTATGTGTGAATTCCAAGAAAAGAGATAAGTATTAAAAAATATGCCAGAGTATGTCATGGCAGCACTAGGCCGAATGAGCTCTCGCAAATTTTGGCATAATGAGGAAGTTTGTGGATGACCACCAACACCGGAATGCTTAGTGCGGGCTTTCCTAGAACTCTTCCAAATATGGAAAGAAGAGTACGATGTATAGTGCTAGAGGAAGTTCTCCTCATATTTTGGAGAGAGGGAGACAACTTCAACTGGAAAAAGGGAGGTCTCACAGCTCGTGATGGTTTACGGATGACCATCAACCTCCGGAATGCCAGATACATGTTCCTAGAACTCATGGCCAAAGCGGCAAGAAACCAAAGTCTTCTACTAGTAGGAGAGTGTCCCATCAGATTCTGAAAGAAGGAAGAATGTCAACCTCGCATAGATAGCGTACAAGGTCGACTCACCAACCAGAGGCATGCTCATGGGCATCCATGCGGCTGCAACTCCGGACGCGGAATGACAGCTGTGGCTCGAGCCTCAAGCGATGTGGCTTTGAAGCTTGTAGAGTGACCATCATTTTACTACAGGATACAAGCTACGATACTCGCGAAACGCAACTTAGATATTGTTCAATATTGCTAGAAAAAGTTCTCAAATATGACTTAAACATCTTCTTGGGTTGTTGATGCCCATTGCACGAGAAGCAATCCATCCGAGAACAAATCTATGTTCTCATACCGGAAGGCCTGCTGTCTCGAGAGCCGTGTGAAAAATGGGTGTGCCAGCATGCTTCTTTCAAGGGTGAATATCTAAATAGTGATCTTTCATATGGCCAAATCGATCACATCGTTGGCATTTTGCAATATGTTATTGTCGTGGTGATAGCGGAGCGAGTGCATCTAGAATAGATGAGGGTGAGGCTATCATGAGTGGCACCGTGAAATTTTATGGGCTTGGGAGTAGTCCAGTAATATGAAAGCTGAAAACTCCTGTCGTATCCAAGATCCGTGTTTGTGCTTGCTATGGATAAAGCTCTTCGTTTGATGTTGGGCTTGAGGAAGCAGCAGTCGGATCTTTTCATCGCATCGAGAAATATGCGTATCTCAGACGGCTCAATGATCCGAATAGTTTCTTGTTGCTAATGCAGAGTTTGTCTCCATGTCATGAACAAAGACAAGGTCGAAATGAAAACTCTTTTGTTGAAGCTCATCTTATTAAAGCTCGAAAGCTCGGCTTCGAAAAAGTTCATTTTTTTGCTAGTGCATTTTGCATGAGCAACATGAATATCGTAAAAGGGTGTCCTTGTTTATTTTTAATTGTAATTTCAGTGGTGAGACGCCATTAGAGTTCTCAATAACTATGTCTACATTCCATCAATATTATCCATTTTGTCAACCACTCAAGTTTAGCAAAAAAAGGTCAAAAGCTTGGATGCTTCACTATCAATGGTTCTTAACAAGGTGGTAAAAAATGATGAGGTAAAATGTTCTTTGAGCTAGCTATGTGCCTCACTGCTGACGAATTGGCGAAATTTCAAAAAATAATCTTTGTGGGAGAAAATATGAACAAATCTATGATGCCATCGCTCTTCTAAAAATGTGGTGACCAATCAGCGTTGCTACACGAATTGTCCAATGTGCGCAGATTTTTTGCTGATAGATTTATGTATCGCAACGAGAAATGGATAACAACTTTCTTGCATCTTCTAATGCTAGCAAGTGATATCTCGGGGGTATCCTCCTTCTTCCCCACTTGCCGTCGAGGCCATCGATACCAAAGGTTTTGGAATGTGAATACGCAGCGCGTGGAGCAATTTCTTTGCACATGCGCAGGAAGCTACACGAGGAGTGCGAGCAGAGCAGTATTCGCTTCCATTTTGCATAGAATTTCACCAGTTTCGCCCAAGCTCCAACAAAGCAAGAGCAAGTGCTGCTGATCGAGTTAGAAGCCAAATCCAATGGCCTTTGCTCTTCCTTAGACATCAAATTGAACCTTTGGCTTATTCCTCCTTCGGTGAGAATCTGCAGGTGGCCTCATGGCCCTGTGAGTTACAGAGGATAAGAAAGCCAGGCCTTGAGTTCATGTTCTACCTCATTTTTGACACTTCAACATTCCTTTTCGACAAGGTTGCATGGAGGATGTGTGTGTGGAGAGGCAGCGGCAGGCGCTGTGTGTGGAGGGAGAACCGCCGAGCGCAGCGCAGGTTGCGAGAGGAGGCATGCCGCAAGAGGAGCATGCAGCGAGGGCCTCCGCGTGGGCCGAGAACGGATGGAGGGAAGCCACCAAGGTCGGCGGGAGGACACGCGTGTGAGGGGTGAGTGTAGAGGAGGGCGACGCGAGAGCAGGGCCGAGGAGGAGAGAGAGAAGCGGCGAGAGTGAGGGGCTACACGGAGGTGGCGCGTGGGAGAGAGGGAGTGGCCGGGCGTCAGTGGAGCGCTCATGAACATAGAAAACAAATGTAATGGCATTGTGGTAATTCGAGGAGATGAGGAGGAAAACTTAGGTTTTGGATGTCGTAGTCATAGTCGTATGTAATGTGGGAAGCATGGGAAAGCTTAGGGCCATAGTCATAATTGTATGCCCCGGAAGGATTAGTAGTTTGGGCATCGTGTAGGCGGTGTAGAAAGCATAGTCGTATTGGTATGTCTAGTAGCTCACCACAACAATGAGGATTTTAGTTTTTTCTTCGCATTCTTTTTTGGATGACGAGTACGGTTTCTTTTATATTATATGGGAGAATCACATTGTATCATCGAGGAGAAGGAATGGAAGGAGTTGGAGAGCGAATATGAGATATGTATTTCGAAGCACGCAGAGATGAAGAAATTCGTGGACAGGAAAGAGATCCCGGCTCCATAAATTTATAGATACATTAGAACAAAGAGAGAAAGACATATTTATTAGAGAAGAAACATGGAGACATCAACAAGCATCTCGGTTGGAATGTAGGGAACCGAGTCACGGCACGGCTAACAAGCCCGCGCGGCGACACTGCGATGCTTAATTTATTTCGTCACTGCAGGAAAATCTACCGAGAAAATCTAGCAAAACCTTGTATAATCTCTCTTCTTGTTGCTAAGTCTTTTGGAGAAATTTTTCAAGGATCCCCATTTATTACTACAATATTAAGTATTATAAAAATAAATGTTGTTGAATAGTACAAAAATTGGCCGATTCAACACAGGAAGAACGAAATATCTCGATCAATTTTGAATTTTACTACTAACTTTCGAACAAAAATAGTTTAGAAAATAGAGAATTGAATGAAATTTGAGATAAGTAATATTTCTCTAAAATGAAAAGACTCACCTAATTAAAATTCATGTTTATATCCTCTTAAAGATGAAAAATCCCTTTGTCTATATCGCCATGCATAATTTAAAGATAAAGTAGTGGGCTTTTTGTAGGTCAAATTTTAAAATGTACTCATTTTTCGCGAGTGTAGAGCCTCACGCCGATGTAAGCGTCCATAGCCTCGATATGGTACACCTTTTAACCAACAATTATTTGTAGTCCCATCCGGATAAGAGTGCAATTTTTATAGATAAATCCAAAAATCATATACTCAATCTCTCTCCTCTCAAATTTTATTTTTTTGCATCTTTTATTTATTAAAAAGTCATTGCCTTGGTTTGGTGGCCAAATAGTGACAATGCCATTCAGTTGGTTGTAATTTAGCCCGAACAAGTTGGCTTGTGATAGACCCGCTTGACTCTTCGACTAAAATAATCTCAATTCGTTACGTTTTGATGTATGCAGGTATTGACCATCTCGCTATTATGCTATGAATATTGTAAGAAGGCTCTTGATGAGACCACTTATCTTTTAAGTTTTAGTGATGTTTTAGAATTACAATCTAAAAACACGTAAAATTTTGCGGATGGGAGAATCATCGCCTCTTTAAGAGTTCCTTTGGATGACAATTATAGAGTCAAAGCTCGCTATCGCTGAAAGAGTCTTTTACTTGGTTAAAGATATTTTTTCTTGACTCGATACAATAGAACAAAAAGTTTTATAAAGTTTGAGTTTCTCAAAGAATAAATAATTTCGTAGAAAACAAGAAAAGCTTTAGAGAGATATAGAGACCTGAGTTAATTTTCCAAATGTCATAATAATTGCCCTTAACAATATTTATTTATAAAAATGAAAAATCAAAAATATTTCCAAGATATTTTATTGCAAGGCCAACAATTATATTATTTTAACTTTTATTTTTCCTGAGGAAAAGTAAAGCGATAATGTACCAGGGATATACAGAAAGTTATCTCCCTATGAAAATATATTTTTTCACCGCCTATTCACGGCAAATGAGGAAAGTCAGCTCTCGCACGGTAAATCTTGTAATGGGAAACGCTGATAGGTCGAATTTGCTCGCAATGCTGAAATGGCTAAAGCCACATTCTTTTGGAATTTGGTATGCCTACCATTTTCCTCATGTGCTTTATCCCATTTTCAATACAAGGTCTCCAAGTTGAAATCATGTTTGTGCTAGCACAATTTGGCATCAAAGGAAAGGATTTAACTAACTCTCGATGATGGGCGTGTGTGATTTTTGATTTCTCTCTCTTCTTTCAAGTTTAGAGGATTTGTGATTGCCTTAGTGAAAATAAGAAGAAGAGTTTCTTCGATAAATTGAACAAAGGGCTAAGGAGGGAATAGTTATATTTCTAGGAAGAACAAATTTCTCTTCCCTATAGACCGCAGTTAAATGGAGAAATGCCTATTGAGGTTGTCCGTGATGATTTGATACTGCCCATAGAGAAAATGTTAAAGTATACGCGGTTTCGTTGACTACGATCAATAGTTCATTTAATTATCCTAACGAGGTTTTTATTGGTCAGACTATGCTAAAGCCATTTCCCTCGAGATAATAGGTAGTGAATCACTTTAAGTTTGAAACCTCTTTTGAGAAAAACATTTCGTAAGTGTTGCCTATGGAAATAAGATGTATCGTGTCAAACATTAGGCGCAGCTTGGTAGACCAAATGCGGTAATGATAACTTGATCAATAAATTCAATAATGTTCTCGAAACTGGTGTCTTTGGTCGAATTTCTTCCACCCATTTAGTAAAGTAATCGGTTACTGTTGTAAGGATGCTTTCTATGTTGCTTTTAAAAGAGTGAGTAAGAACGATATCAAATTTTATGTCCAGCTCCATTTCTCAAATAGGTTGTGCAATGTTGACTTTGGTTGCGTACGCTTAGCAGTTTTCTCTGTCTTCCGCCGAGTTTGACATGTTTTTTCACTTCCTTACATATTCGTAAGCGTGTTTAAACAAGGTTGGATAGCAATAGCCAACATGAAAGGAGTTTTACACGTTATTCTATTTCGCAAAATGTCCGCGGCTAGTCCATCATGGAGTTCTCGCAAAACCTACTTTCCGCCTCAAATTTTACAAGGCTACCTTGAGCAAAATAGAGTCATAATTTTTTCTAAAGTGAAAACATCATCAATGACATATTTGGTGTTGTTGCTTTCAATCCTCAATGCTATTTTTATTTTTTAATTGAGCCGCATAGAGCATGTCCATTTTTTAAATAAAAAAATGAGATCAACATATTGAGATTCAGCATCATCCGGCGACTTACCCAGAGATATTTTTATCATGCACCTAGAATTACTCTTCCGATGGTAAGTTGGATGATCCACTAGCATTCTCGCGAAAAACCTCTGACTAACGGCTTTTAGTTGGTCTAATTTCAACATTGTATTCTCGCGGAAAGGCGCTTTACGATTGTCCCTCTCTCTCTAATTCCTTTTGCATAAGTAATTGCCTGTGTCATGGAGAATGGAGCTATGGATTTTTTGGTGTGAGTTTTGAGAAAGTGTGCGCAAATGTCTTTTATTGATTTAAATGGACGAAAATTCTTTCTTTCCCGCTGGAGTAATTTAATTTTCGACACATTGTATATCTGAACTAAAGAATGATATGGGTGCTTGCATACGTTGATCATCGAGTTGTGTCAAAATGACATCATATGATGTTTCTACGCAATGTGTATAAAAAATTATTGGAAAAGTGTTTTCCGGGCGATGGGAGCATTGATAATAGCATGTTTTATTAGATAAAATGCTTCTCTTTCATTGTGATCCCATTTGAAAAGCAGATTTTTCTTTTTCATAGATTGTAAAGAGTGAAAAACATGTAAAGAGAAATTCGAGGACAACCTCTTTAGAAAATTTCTTTGACCAAGCAGAGGCCGCATTGATTTCTTATTCCCAACGATTATACAGATTTTCTCAATTTCCTTAATCCTTTGTAGTATCCCAAAATGGGGATGCAACAATACCTCATCTGACGCTGGAAATGGCAAAGTGGTAAATCAACTCATAAACATGGGAAAGCCAATGTGCGGATATAAAATCATGTATTATACCAGAAAATCAATACATAATAGCGAGGGCATGAATCATATATAATAAAGGAACAAGCCTCCCATAAGAAATCACTCCACAAATGTAGTTGTTGTCACAATACAAGAATGCTCGGAGGTCGCATACGGTACACGATTTATAAACACTACTCGCATACAACACAAGAATGTACAAAAGATGTGCAGGCTGGTCACAGGCACCTGAGAATATATTCCCAACACGGATGTAGGCTCAATACAAACTCCTGCAAGAACCCGGAAAGGATTTCAGAAGGCCATACACCCTATACAAGATGGGATCCAAAAGCAATTGTTGAAAGAATTCTTCTAAAAATTAAAGGCCAAGAAAAAAGAGCGTAGTAAGGCCGAAAATACACAAACTCAGTGCAAATCTCCTCAAATGTCTTCCCATGAAAGGATAAACCCCCTCAATCCTGAAAGCAAGAAACAACGCAAAGGAACCACAAGATCTTCCACCGAAGCCGCCCTCCAAAATAACGCAATTCCGTACCGGGAACAACGCTAGAAATTATGGGAAATATATGGCTTGATGCAAAAAGATCTGAGGCCTGTATTCAAGAGACTTTCTCACAAAATATCTCCCAAGAGAAGGAAACCCTCCTCCTATGCAGAAACTGGCTTCGGTAAAAGTGGGATTCTAACCTCCACACACTCTACCCAGCACAACACACAATGACCCGTGTTTCAGTAAACCACAGCGATGAAGAAAGTACCCAGAGGCCTGGCCTGAAAACCTAAAATGTGGAAAATGAACGCAATACTCTTCCAAAGAGGCCTCTCAAGGGAAAAGAGTGTGGATTCTACTAGAACACCGTGACTAAAGCCAACACCGCAACCTTGCTAAACAACAAGAGGAAGTATAAAAGTATGAAACGCAGATTTCCAATATCAAAATAATAATCCAAAAAACATGAATCCATGTGGCTGCCAACCTCTCCCTTAAATGTCAACATGAGTTTCGATTTCCCTGGTCCCACTCAATTAGTTCATTTCCTTCATGAAGATCCATCTCCTCCAAAAGCTCGCGTTATTCTTCATTTAATCTCCACTCCTCCACGCTTCGGCGTTGCTGACTTGGTTAAGTTCTATCGAATCAGCGCCATCCAACCCATGTTCATGCTTGGAGAGGTGCTTTATTTTGCAGTGCTAAAAATGTCTCCTTTCACACTTGAAGTGTTTTTATTCTCTGCTTTGGGAAGACTCGTAGGGCCTTCCTACCCATTTATTCACCTACCTAGTGATAAAACAAACTATAATATTCCTACTTTAACTCGGGAAGCAACGTTTGAATATTATAGTCCTCCTCTAAGATGTTGCTTGTCCTGAAGAAAATGCTAAGGAGAGAGATACTCCTCCTCCTCCTCTTATGGCATCATCATCAATAGTCCCCACCACCGCTCAAACATAGTGCATGATAACACGCCTCCTCCAATAGTTTCTCGAGTACTGCAAAAACCAAATGGCTCACATCATGAAAAGTTGGAAGGGTGAAAGTGGAAACCATTCTTGTTGTCCAATGGCCTTCCCCAGGGGAGTGAAGTGATGACAAGCATAGATCTCATTCCCAGCCAGAAACTCCGCAAACCCATGCTATCATCCAAATGGCCTGAGCCATCTCTAGGCAGCACACTCCTTGAGGATCCTCAACCTCCTGCTTTCATGCAATGTATTGGGGTTGCATGGAGAGAATAGGTCCTATCCACTCGAGTTGTTTCTCTCTCCATTTGCTGGTATGTATCGGGACCTGCCTCTCAGCTGAAATGACATTTCCTCCAAGACATGGCCTCAAGTTGCACCAAAAAAATCACGCTACAAAGTGCCTCCTCCACATAACCCAGAGGATTCTTCAAATGGCTCCACCCACATGAAGAGAGGATGTTGTGTGGAAATCGCCGGTTTGCCCATTGTTTCTCCTGGAACATAAAAACATGCAGTGCGCAGGGAGAATCGCTACTCCCAATGGGCACCTCAGCTCTTGTCCCACTATCCAAGCAAACGGCTTCCCATGAACATAAGAATATCAACAATATATGTAAGCAAAAATCCAATGAAAACAAAGTTGCCATAACGACTACCGAAAATGGATCATGGTTTCACACATGGAACCAACAAGAAGTCATCACGTCTGCCTCAAAAAAAGAATAACACAGTGCTCTTCGCACCACTTTTTGTTTCCACAATCATCCTGTAAGATAGGATCATGAAAGGTAAAATTTGGTGTCAATGGTGCACTGCCAAGAGATCATCCAGGCCTCCCCACAAACCACCAGCGGATAGCCTGATCTCAATGCACACATTTGGCACTCAAGTACATCATAATATAATGTACTAAGAAGGAATGACATCCTCCTTAATACAACATGCTACTCATATAAAGTAAAGAAGTGCAAACCATAATGCAAAAATGTGCCTTCTCTGCCTATGTACTTTATCTCACCGAGTTGAAATAAGCTCATCTCGAAAGTTCTCTCTCACTCTCAATGAAGTGAGGGAAGTGGTTGTGCCAACCTTTCCATCAAAGCATCCGGGCATATGCATCTCTCCATATTCTGAAATATATCATGTTGGATACCCTCCCAAGTAAACTCACTCAAACAGAATGATATGCATCAAGGTGCCCTAGAAAGCAAGTCCTCATGTCTTGCATGCTAGTGCCTTCTCCTCGGAGACTCGAGAAGCTTTAGTAAAGAAGACTATGCCATGGGAATAGATGACCACATAATCCACCATATATCTATGATCGCATCCGGGTCATCAAGAATCATGCAAGCACCAAGATCCTTGGAGTACTCTGCAAGAGTTGAGACCTCCAATATGGATCAATCACTCCTGAGAGACAACATCGAGAATCTAAAATGTGAAAGCTCCCCACATGTTTTTGTCTTCTCCTTTCGACATACATGCCAGGTCATCCTCCAAAATGCTGCCATGCCCATCATGCCGTTCGATCATGCTCAAATAAAAGTGGTGACCTTTGGAAGTTGGCACTCCCATGAGAAGCTCCCATCCAAAAGCGAGATCTCCCGATGTTGTGACCAATGTAAGCATGAGTGGCCTCCATCTACTCCGAAACGTACGGAGGATTCCTTCCTCAAAGGAAGTACCACTCTCTTTTTCCAAATTCATGGAGTATCTCCCTTGCACCATGACAGGTGCGTCATCCTCCTTACGCCGCAGCAATTTCCGTCGCCGATAGTATGTGGTAGTGAGTAGGGTACGTTGAAAATGGGAGAATGTCTCTCCTCCATTGGAAGTTTATCCAAAACTCGCTGGGTGTAATAGAACCCTTTCTAAAGTATCCACCTTCCTCGAGAGTTTAAGTGGTGCTATCCAATGCGAAGCATTCCTCATCAATCCTCGAGTCTTATGGTCTCCCCAAAGTGGAATGCCTCCATGTAGTGGGAACATACGATGTCGAGTAGTAGATCGATATGGATGGACAATTTTGTTCGTGCCCTCATAGCACAAATCAATGCGACACTCTTCTTTACCTTAACTCTCTGAAATAGATAGGGTTGTATGCTCCTCATCATGTGATGCTAACCTTCCTCCCTACGTTACATGCACCTATAATGTTTCACTGATCGTGAGAGTGTTCATCAGATTTGTTGCCTCGACATCCATATATGAGATCCCGGGAATTCCTTTTGCAATGATACAAGAATCCCTCTTGTTGGGAGAAAAGTGCTCTATATAACTTTGCATGAGAGTGCTAGATGTGCTCTAGATATGACACGGTGTTGTTGCATCCATTCTCACCTTCTTCAATATGAATCGGAGTCACCTTCTACAATTATAGGATCTGCTCTTTTGAAAAGATCTTCCACATGCCCTCTTGTTCAATATCACTTTAGGATATAGTTCTTGCCTCTATGCAAAGTATTATGCAAGATATGAGCCTCTTCCAACATTTTTCTCGAAGTGGATTTGGAGTTTATGAGGTTCATCCATCATATGCGAAAGGTTTTGTTTGTTTTGGTTTTGTTCCACCAATGATGAGCTCAGAATGTTTTTCCACTCAGACCGTTCCACTAATATCTTAGTGAATCCTTTGCACATAAGAATAAATATTTTCATTTCTTATGCTCCTCTCAGAGAAAGACTCAACATCCACCAAGCATATGTCCTTCCCCTTCAAAATGCACGTACTACAACTTTGATGGCTTCATCTTGCGAAACTTGGTGTTGGCCGCTAAATAGGTGTGTAACTCCTCCACCTAAAGCTCTCGTATGAACATGTTGGTGATCCATCAAAAGTAGATAGGAAAATATGTACTCATTTCATGCTGCCTACCTCTCCCACTCTTGATCCTCTTTCGAAACTCTCTTGGAGAAAGTGATATGATCTCTAAACTTCTTAGTTTGCGATTCATATTCTCGTGGATATAATCAACTAGAGAGCTTCCCTCCTAGGCATTTCTTCTTCTTTCATCTCCCACATAGTAGGTCCGGGCCTATGGCGTGTTGTGAATCATATTGTGTAGCTACAGCAGCTCACACACACTCATGGTAGACTCTAGAGTGTGGCTTTATATCCAAATCCATCTTTGGAGATTCTCTCTCTCTCCCCCTCACTCTTCTTGAGATCTCCTTTAATGCTCCGTTATGGGTTGAAAAAAGAAGTCACGATGAGCCTTTCTTCCTTCCTTCCTCGAAATAATGGAGTTTTCTCTTTGTCTTTTCCTATACATCTCCTCCTCTCGGTGAAGAGATTCTCCTCATGGTGACATATTGGGCCGGATGCACAGAGCACGAGCCAAGATTATGCTCCGATACTCGCGTGGTATCCCAAAATGGGGATGACACCAATACATAAACACAATTCTAGAAATAGCAAAGAGGCAATCAACTCCTAGACATGAAAGCAGTAATGGAGATATAAAATCATGTATCATACCAAAAGCTAGAATCAATACATAATATTGAGGCATGAAAGTCATATACAATAAAGGAACAAGCCTCACAGAAATCACTCCACTGACATGAGTTGTCGTCACTGATATAAGAATGCCTGGGAAGCGCTACGCAGCAGTTTATAAACAAAGCTCGCTGTAGAAAAATAATGTACAAAATATGTGAGGGTTGTTACCATGCCTCGAAAGATATGCGCAATACATGTCAAGGCTCCACACACAATCTCCTACAAGAACCCGGGAAAAGGAGCCTTTTCAAAAATACACCCTGTACAAGATCGGATACTATGCAATGGGTGAAGATTCTTCCGATAAGCGAAGAAAAAGAGTGTAACGAAAGGCTGAAATATAATAGATCCGATGTCAAGATCTTCAAAGGTCTCTTCACATGAAAGGATACGCTCAATCACAAGAAAAGCAGCGCAAAGGAACCACGAGATCTTCCACCGAAGCCGCCCTCCGAAAATAACAGCAATTCCACTGGAACAACAGCCTTTGGAAAATGATGGGAACATGTGGCACAGATGCCAAAGAGAATCTGGAAATATTCTCAATAACTCTCCAAAATAGATCTCCCAAGGGAATGAAACCTTTCTCCTATGAGAAAGCTTCAGCTCGAGAACAACGGATTCTAACCACCTCCATTGTCAGTACTCCTCGACCAAAGACCAGACAATGACCCTCACGGAAAGCTGCGCTCGAAATGTGAAGAAAGTTGTGCCTTGGCACCGAAAACTTGAATGTGGAAATTAATACAATACCTCTTCCAAGAGGCCTCTCAAGGGAAGAGGGTGGGATTACCGCCGGAGACACCTGCTAAACTACACCTTTGGAACCACACGTCTAAACAGACGAAGAGGAAGCAAAAAGTCTAAAGCAAAGGACTCAATATCAAAATAATAATCCATATGAACCACATGGCTCCAACCTCTTCCTTAAATACAATATGAGCTTTCTTGCCCTTGGCCCCACTCAATTAGGTCATTTCCTTCATGAGATCCATCTCTCTCCAAAACTATGTTATTCTTCAATTAATCTCCACTCCTCCATGACAACGGTGTTGACTTCTGGTCAGAATGCCTTGATCGAATCAACATGTTTCAACGTTCATGCTAGCAGTGCTTTATTTTTCTCGCTAAAAGGTCTCCTGTCACACCTCGCAAAGTGTTTTTGTCGTTGCTTGAGGAAAGGTGTGGGCCTTCCTACCCATTTATTCACCTACCTAGTGATTAAAAAAACTGCATAATATTCCTTTTAGCCGAAAGGCTTAATTTTCTGCAATATTACATCCTTTCTGGATCAATATAAATACCCTTTTGCAGATACCATAAATCCTAAAATCTTACCTACGCTTAACAGGCAAAATAAGACTTTTTGGATCGAGAAGCGAGATCCCATATTTCATACACTCTAGCCAAAGATCTCGCTTAAGGTCATTTAAAGTGGCTACTTATCTTATTGGAATGAGACAATGAAATCTCATCCAGGTGAAAGCGCAATTGATTTTTAATAATGAGGTCCTTTAAAGGCTATATCCATAGCTCTTTGCGGATGTGGCACCCGCATTAATCAAAGTCGAAAGGCATTTTTTGATGGGCATATGTTCTCATTTAGTTTTGAGCGTGCGTTTTTCAATCTATCATCTCGGATGGACTAGGATTTGGTTATATCTCCGAAAATCCATAAAGAAAATACATGAGCTCAAAACCAAAGTCTACCGACTTCAACACTTGTTCCATGGTCGATAGTGGAAAGTTATCTTTCTCGACGTGCTTTATTTAAATTTCTAAAATATATACATATATGAGCGTCACCATTCTTTTTTCCTAACACGCACTAAATTGGACACCGGCATTTGAATTCCTAACAAGAAATATGCTGGCCTTAATGAGTTTATTTAGCTCACGATTTGATTTGATTCTCGAGGTTTTGGTGAATTTTTCATAGTCCTTACTTTTCGCTAAGGACCCGTTTATCATTGGAGATCATAGGTATGGTGTGTTGTACGACATGGGAGGCCTCATAAGTTTTTGAGATCGCAGAATAATCCCAAGCAAAGATACCTTTGTATTTATTTAACAATCGAATGAATGGTGATCTTTCATTAGAGGATAGAGCCAGAGACCTAAATTGATATTCCGAGGCTTGTTACTCGCCCAAAGGTTCACTAATTCAAATTTCAAGGTCGGAGAAACTTGGATTTTGGCCTATGAGATACCTTTTTAAATCTATCTTTGGGATCATAAAGATCTTCCAATTTTTACTATCCTGTTTGGGTATTGGGATTTTCATCAAAGTTCTTCTTTAACTTGAATGTCATGCTCACTTTGATCTATGATTTGGGTCACCGTGTGACCCTTCGATGTTATAAATCCCCTACATGTCATATATCTGTCACTAAGAGACTTACCAATTAGTGACATTGTCGGAATGGATGTTCTAAAAATTAATTCAATGGAAAATTTATCAAGACTAAATCCTCGGATGGTATGATTTTTTATGCAACATTATCTACCAGTATCAAAGCACTGGCATTTCTGCGCCCAGGTGCATGAGAAATATTAAATGCCATGAGATGTAATATCTTGGAAATGTATTATTGGAGTAATGTTTAATATGTCCGGAAAAGGAAGTGAATAGTATTTCTTACATGTTTAATGATAATTTTTGAGTCTCCAAAACCTCGCTATATATTCGATGTTGAGGTCGTCTTCTTTTGTGATAATCCTTGTGCCAATGCCTCGTATTACACGCATTATTTGTACATTTTAATTCTAATATGCAAGCTAACATAGTTTTTTTCTCCTTCCGCGAGCCGATTAAAGTGCCAACGATATCCTACTGCCATCGCTAGATTTGGAACCATCAAAGTATCAAAGTCCAAAATAGAAAGTTTTAAAGTATTTGGTTTATCTACAAAACATTTTCACTAGGCATGCATATGTTTGTGAGAAATTTTCAATCTATGAGGATGACGAGATTATCAAGAAAGGGATACTTTTTGTGCGTTAAAGTTCCATAAAAAATATTCGGTCGAATAATTCCCAATAATGTTATTATTGAATGATATTCAAGGTCTCGATTATCGCTTCAAATTCAGCATCGCAACTGTGTCGAGGTGTTTTCTCTTGGTCAACTCAAAGTGGATTTGGCATCCCATTATAAGAGACACAAGTGAGACCGACTGCGTAGCAAAATATCAAATGGATTTTACTCGAATACAGCCTACATGCAGAATTAGTCCGTAGAATTCAGAATATCAGCAACCAATATATCTATTATTTGACGAGCGACTTTGGGAATTGATCAAAGTTGAATGCTAACCGATTTTATTTCCAAAGACCTACTACCATGTAGTTCACGTCAAGTTGTACTATGTGGATATAAAAAATTTTAGGTAGCTACATTTTAACTTAGCACAAATTGTTGTTGGCATTATGTAGAAGAGGCTCCCATGTCACTCAAACAGTTATGAAAGGTTTTGAAAATTTCACGAGTTAAGAGAAAAGGAGGATGTGTGAATTAGGACCTATCACGATGGATAGTACATCCATAGATGGTTGACTTTTTTGAAGAATTTGGGGATTACTCGTGCCTTTAACATGACCTAGGGATACGACAACAACGGTAAGGGCGAGCTAAAGCAGAGCGGGATTTTAGTTTCTATAAGTAGTATTTTATGTTGTTGCTTCAATTTGAAAAGTTCATGTAATGAAATATTGGCCCTAGTTTTATTCATATCTTTCAAAAATATTATACTTCCGTGGCAGTCATCGAATCGCTGTCTTTGATGTAGATGGAATATTTGGTGGAGATGTATTTTGGCCGTGCTTAGTCTTGGGAGAGGAATTTATGCTAATTTCTTTTCCTTAACGTGCCAGGATTTCGAGTTTTCTCGCTTTTGGTTGACTGAGTTCTATCAGCAGGGCCCTTTTCTTTGTGCCTATTTCGCCTAACGGATATATATCTTGTTCTTCTTCATTTGGAAGGATAAAGTCCCACATCCCATTAGTTCCGACGTTATTTCTTCTTCTCTAGTTTCTTCGTCTTCAGCTTTCTTCTTCCTCTTCTTCTAATCTCGGACTTAGCATTAGATATGCAATTTGGTGGATGAGAACTAGAACACTATGCGAGATCTCGAAAAGTTTTTTTAGCGGAGAGAGGATTCAAAGCAACTTGTTTCTTCATTTGCAACGATTTCGTTAGACATGGTTTTTCAGTACTTTTCGAAAGGCCTTCAAGATCAAAAGGATCTTTCAGCAGGCTTTCTTTTTTAGAGTCATCTTTAGAAAGTGATTTTCTTAGATTTTCCTATCTTCCCGAGAGCTTTTATTTTTCAAGAGCAATTATGCATTTCTCTATAGATAGAGGCTTCCTTTCATGTCATCTAAGCAATATGGTAAAAATTCACTGTCTACAAAAAATGGATATATTGGAGAGGAAGAGAAGATATACACCACTCAATTTGAACATCGTAACCGATGTGCGAGCACGATTGGAATTTTATCGGTAGTTTGTTGAACCTAGAGTTGAAATATTTGATATTTTCTCCCATTTTAGCCTTTAGATTGGACACATTTATGAGCGATGAAATGGTCTTCTATATATCTCCAAAATTAGATAAGAATTGTTGTTCGAACATGTCCCATCTATTTAAGTGTGGAGTGAGTGGGGGCACGAGAAGTACAGTCCTATGAAACGCGCATCCTGCTGTAAAGGGTATGTGGAATAATATGAATACGCAAAGTATTCTTTAGTAACATCATGAAATTGATGGTCAACATATATTTATGGAGATGTTCTTCCAAAGTCGGTAGATCATCATCAAGATTAAATTTGGGACAACCATATTTTCAAGATGTTTAGGAAGAGGGTGAAGAGGATCTGTCATCGCTACAACACCAGGATTATTCCATGGTTTTACTCACTAGGTGCTGGTTGTTATCCCGCCAGTATATTTTGAGTGGATGAGATGATAGGAGTAAGAGTGGACGCAGGATATGGGTGGATTTTTAGTTGAATAAGAGCGAGTGTGTGGAGGTTGCTTCGGGACTAGAAGAACTAGCACCAAATGGTTGAAATGGAAGCAGCTTGAAATGATTGAGAGGGAATGGATGGGTTTGAGATGGAGTATTGGATAAAAGCTTCGATATTAGATGTCCGTGATATAGATTTCTTGGTATTATTTCTGAAAGAAGTAATGGGAAATTCCAAAGGATGAATTCCAAACTTCTCACTTTGAGCACGCAGTCTAGAGTCGTCATGGTCTGTAGAACGGAGGAAGCATGTCCTTGAGATAGGCGAGATGTTACATGATTTTTCACCTCGAAATATAGATTTTCTCTAACTTCTCTCGCAGATGCCGAACATAGTAGATTCAAGATCGTAGTTTGAAGAAAATATTCTCTAAGATTTACTAGGATATTTGGGAGAGGCTTGTTCAACTTCACTCGAAACTTAAAATTGCAGTTTTAGATGGGGATCCGAGAAGTTGGAGGAGATCTAGAGGGAGAGCGACTATTAAGGATGACTTTTTCACTTATGATCAGCTTCTATTTTCCATTCGCCTTTGAGGCCCTCCTTCTGGGGCCAAAGTGTTCAAGCCTTGGAATTTCGTTGCAACAACATGGGGATAACCACCCGATCCAAACGTGAAACAACATCACCTTTTCTGCTTTGGTATGGTGGCTACGGTCGATAAGGGGGACCAATTTCCCAAACTGAAGAATGTATGCCGATGATGTTGGTTTGATATAAGGTGTAATGGAAAATGATTGTAACTAAAATAAATGATCTATTTAAACAACAAACACATGCATATATTAATCTTAATATATACCGCGGGAATAACTTAAATCATGCAGATCTACTAGATATCTTAGAGCAACAGGTAATAAATATCATTCAATTTATATAAGAGATGAAATTATTAACGATAGTGTATTTTGACTAATTAGTTGGGACAATTGTGAAAACTATATGGCATATGTCGATTGCCTATGTACTCAGTAAGCGAATTACAACTGAAACGTTATACAAAAGGTGCTTTAATGAAAAATTGTAGCACGCAGTTTCATACTACAATGACAAATATGAGAAAGATTAATGTTAATTCATAAACAAAGCTCAATCACAAAGATAGAAGTACCCGCAGTTTGAAAAAGGTCCTACTCACGAAATCAACAATGCTTTGATCTCGTCTTTTCAATTAAATATACTCTAAGATTACAAGAAATACAAAATTCAACAGAGTGCGCTTCAATCTCGAGAAAATCAAGATCTTGTTCCAAGTATCTCATCATAAGCAAAGTCACAAAAGTACAGAAGTGCAATCTTTTGCACAGTGTTTTTGATTAAAATTATGGACCCTTCTCTAAATAAATGAGAGAGGTTCAAATAATACCAACATATGTATCAAAAATAGAATTGTTACACAAAAATCTCGAGGAGGTTTCAAACAACCTTCCCTCCAGACTACAGATAGAAAATAGGCAGTGAGCGTGCTTCCTCGGATTGAATGGTCCTTATTAGCCATTGATCCCTTGAGGTTCACAAATATCTATCATTGATTACACCAGGGCGGCTAGCCGATTTTAGATCTTAATTGTCCCGTAAAGCACGACATCGCATGGTGGTCGTCTGCATCTTTTGTGTGGAATTTGTTAGAGAACAAAAAGCCATCCATCGACCGTATGGTTCTCACGTGAAAGCTCGCCAAATAAGTTTTCGATCAATCTTTGCAGGCAGCTTGTTTGACCGCCTTAGTGTTGAGTTTCCTTGGTGGTCTCTTTCAATCGTTTCTCTAATCGATGTCCGGAGAACTCTCGCACACGTTTTCGATTAAGCTCGACATTATGAAGGTTTTTCATTAACAACTTCAGCTATATTTTTTGTTGTACTAGATGCTCGCGGTTGCTTCCTCTCTTCTTGATTCAATTGCATGTCCCAATCATTTGTGAATAAATATCCTTGTAGGATTCCTCTTATCTTTGGCATATTAGATTTTCTACCTTCTTCGCATTCTTGCCAAAGAGGCATGAACTCTCGAAATCCTTTTATCGACCTCTTCATATTTTAATCTCTAATCAACCACTTGATTGGTTAATGAGTTACTTGTTTCACAATATGGATTGATCAACATGAGATTTTTCTGACGAGAATATTTTCCTCATTGATTTCGACAAATCGCGAGTGATTAATTCAAGTGTATCTTTAATGGATTCATGTTTTTTTAGGTGGTCTCCCAAGTTTATCCATTTGATTTTGTATTTTTTGAATGCGCGTGAGTCCTTCTCTCCAATGTCTTCCTAATGTTGTAATCTCGTTTTTCTCGAACTCTTTTTGAAATTGTGTGAATCGCAGCTACTTGCTTGCTCGTTGGTATTCTTTTCTTGTTCAAGCTGTTTGTTCCAACAGCGCTGAACTTCTTTCTTCTTTTTCTTTAACCGGAAGATAAACTTCTCGACTTTCTTATCCATTAGTATGCGTACAGCAAAAGACGCCTCCCTGAAGTGTGATAGCCTTGTAAGATTTTCTTCGAATGGATCAATTGTGTCCTTTCCATACTACCTCTATTAATTCATTTTCTAGATTTGATGTGTGGCCGATGCATCAGGTTCACTTTTCTTCCTTTCGCTTCTCCTTACAGCTCGCTTATGTGTTTGGTTGTAGAATATATCCAGCTGATGGGTGGTCTTCTTCAAACTTTAAAAGCAATTTCTGTCGAAGGATTGGGTAGGCCACGATGATTTAAATATATTGAGTAGTTGTAACTCCTTGTATTGTTGTTTCTGGATTTATAGCTTTATCGCGTCATATTCGCTTTAGTGGGTCCGAAAGTGCACAAATTTTCCTTCTCGGACGATGTCTCTATCTTTTGTGCTTGGTTTTTTTGCTTTAAATTTCTCCCATCCTTCATTCGAAGTCATTGGCATGATCTTTCCCGTTTGACGAAGTGTGTGGATCTCGGTCCTCATGTGTTTCTCGCCGAGGCCTTTTTGAAGTCGTTTCTCCATGATGCCTCCTCTGCATTCTTCTCAAGATCTTTTCGAGGATTTCATCATTATTTTGGAGATTCAGTGTTCATAATGTTCCGAAACCTATTGAACTAACTTTTCTCGATTCTTCATTAGAATTGTGATTGGGAGACTTCCCCTGCCAGACTTACGACTGAGGGTGGGTTCTCTTATTTCCTCCAATTTGTAAAAGGGTCCAAAGGGACCTTTGTCGCATTTTGTCGTATGTGTGGAAAGCAAAAGTTGAGACAATTGGGCTCGCTTTTATTGATGCTAAATGTAAGACTGTGAAAATGTCTCGAAGCCTTTTCAAAAGAGATCATCAAATTCATCTTT
Organism: Pinus albicaulis; assembly: GCA_034641835.2. Taxonomy (NCBI): domain Eukaryota; kingdom Viridiplantae; phylum Streptophyta; class Pinopsida; order Pinales; family Pinaceae; genus Pinus; species Pinus albicaulis. The sequence goes on from CM076581.1 coordinate 670,236,533, forward strand.
CTAATGAATAAATTGCTTGATTTTGACCACAACGTTGAATTTTTGCAGACCTGTGTCGCAGTCATACTGTATACCTAGCCATGATAGCCAAATTCGAGGATGCAAGGTTCATCGTATCTCTTTGTATCGCGTGCCCAAACCATGCAATGCACAAAGCACCACATTGTGCTCGGGAAGATTGAGCTGCGATGGATTTTTTCATTTTCTTTGGGGGTTTTGGTAATACCATCCCACTGCTTTAACAGGAAATCTTCTCGCCAGTAGCACGCTCCTGAAAAAATATGTGGAAGAACATGTGGAGCTACAACACTCCAAAAAACTCTGACATAAGTAAATGATTCCTCACCAAACCATCCAAATGACCGACAAGATGTCTACTTTTTATTCCTCCGATGTACCGCTTTCACATCAAAAATGGCTCGATAAATTGTGCAATGTATCGTGCTCGAGCAAATTTTGTAAAAATGGGGGTGAGGCTTATGATACACAAAATTTTATGGTAAAAATGGATGCGAGTAGGGTCTTTTTGGAGTCCATTTCCATGCATGTTTTCGAATATGTGAGCACAAAGCTTATATGGCAAGCATTACATATGCACTCATATAAAAGGGAGAGGATAACCACGAAAGTGGAGGCACTTATATTGTCGATATTGTCTAATGGCGTATACCGAAAGTTTACGACAAAATATTGCTCTAGTTCATGGTAGCATGCATTAATAACCGCATCAATCAATGGAACCCATTCAATGAAAAATTTGGTACTTTTCAGCCTTTCCAAATAGCCTCACACATCATCAGAAGCCGCAAAACTATGCGGGGTCGATAGAGGTGCAATTGGGTACATATCAGATTTCTCCCACTTGAAATCGCTAGAGCCTCGACCTCCAAGTCTACATGACGCTCCATCGGAGTATCTCATTTTCTTTTCATGACAGCCCAATGAAGGCTTTATTATAGAGCTTTTGTGGTTTTGGAAATTCGTGACATTCTCCAGTAGAATTTTCCGGAGTAGACTGACCCAATGACTTCATGCCCGGAATTTCTGAATGTTTAGTCCTTTGAAATGTCCACATTTTTCAATAATCCATCTTTACCATAATCGTGTGTGTGAAAATATTTTGGAGGCTCGGCGCCTATCCCGTGCGGAAATAACATGCTACTTCTGCAAAATAAGAAGCCTCGCATGAGATCCCTTGGCATCATCTCTTGCTTTGGGCTTTCAGAGGTGCCCTTTGGTTTTCATCCTCTGGTAAATCGTGCACTCCCATGATGCCAGTCCCACCGTCTTTGTTACATGTTGTATTTTTATCTGCGTGAATATGAACCTTTTTCTCGTGATGCTAAAGTAGAAGCACTTTACAAATTTCAGGTTTCGATAAAATTTACAATTTTGATGGAAAAAGATTTCGCAGTTGTGTATAACTATTCATTCAATTTTATAGCTTTTGGTGAGTTATTTCCTCAAAAAAATTCTATTCTTCAAAAATAAAAAACGCAAAATAATTCGGAGGTGTTTGTGAACAACCAAAAGTATGTAATCAAACATTATTTTCCTAGAAAAATAAAAGTGTAGGTATAGTACATTTAGAAGAAAATTTTCTTCTAAGAAAATATTTTTTCGAATTAGCCACTTGTAAATAGGGAGGAAATATTTTCTCCTCGAAGATCTTGTAACATGAAGGTCGATGGAAAATTTTTTATATGATTTGAAATGGTCCATAGCCACATTCTTTGGAATTTTGTATTCTTACCTTTTTTCCCTCGTGTGCCTTGTCCCACTTGAGTACTAGGTCTCCAACTTGGAATCAGGGAAATAAAATTTGCATCAAAAGAATTTTTCACTGTTGCCGGTGTCGAGCATGAGTTAGCTTGGCCTTTTCTCTTTCCTCTTCCATTTTAAGGATTTGAGGCTGTTCTTAATTGTGGGGAAAGAAGAAGGTACTTCGTTAATAAATTGAACTAGGTCCGATGAAGGAAAAGCTACTAGTTTGAGTGGAATTACATCTTCTTTCTTATAAACTAAATTAAATGGAGGAAGTTACTATAGAGGCCTTTTTGAGTTATCCTTTCTTTCCCATAGTGAAAATGTTAGAGACTTATGCGAATTTTTCCGATTCGAGTCAATAATCCTTTTAATGATTTCATGAGATTTTTATTTTTGAATCTCGCTATAAACCATTCCCTTGAGAGTAGTTAGCAAAGTAGTAATGACGCTTAAAAACTCACTCTTTTCGAGAGAGATTCAGTCATACTATTCCCAAAAAATAAGATGCATTATCAAACATAATTGCATTAGGTATGCCAAAGTCTCGTAATAATGAATTGATCAATAAAATCAATAATGGCTTCGAGTTAGCTACCTTTGGTGGAACAAACTTCCACCCACTTGGTAAAATAATGCATTGTGAGTTGAGAATATGTTTATGTTGTTTAGATGAGGTTAGGAACAATCTCACCTATGATATCCAATCCTCATTTCTCAAAAGGATTTGTTCCAATGTTGACTGGTTGCAAAGGTAAGGTTGGTTTTCTTTGTCTTCCAAAGCAGCATTTTGGCATTTTTTTTCATTTTCTCGCATATGCATGAGCATATTTGAATAGAGTGGGAAAGCTAACATCCTCGCATGAAGGATATTATGTGCATTAGCATCTCCACCGAAAATTTCCACCCGTGGTTCCGTCGCTGGAGTTCCTACAAAAACCTCCGTGCTTCAGATTTCTTAATGTATCTCTAGTATTATGAGAGTCATGAGTTCTTTCTAAAGAGACATTGTCTATGATTTGAAGTATTGAATAGATTTTAATCTTAAAACTCTTTTTATTTCTGTAATTGAGTTTTGTAGGAGCATATCCATTTTTTAAATAAAATATTAAATTAGTATGTTGGGGATCTAGGAGAGACATTCCAATCTTACCTCAAAGAATGTGTACAATGTTACTTGACTCTTCGTGCTCCGATATGTTGGATGCTCCATATAGAAGTCTCAGCAGAGACCTTGTCCTCTCATGATTTTGGCTAGCCTTATTTCCAAATGTCCTTATTCCCCGCAGCACTTTACCCAATTTCCTCTCTTTTCTCCTAGTTCCTTTTGAGTAGTTTCCTTGCTGCACTGAAAATGCAGACTGTGCTATAGTGTTTGTTTTAAGGAGAAAAGGTCTAAAAGTGATTCAAAGTATTTATAAGACAACAAATCCTCCACTTTTTGAATAATTTAGTCTCGAAGACCTGTGAATATTTGAACTAAAAAATGAATGGGTGCTTCAATCCTTTGATCATTAACTTGTAAGTTAACATAGTAGCGTGAGATGTTTCCAAATGCTGGAAGTTATATAAAATTAAATGAAATTGAGAAAATCAGTAGAATCGGGAGGAAGGGCATCTCATGATAGCTTCCTTGATTAGATCAAAAGGTTCTCTCATTATGTCCCCATTTGAAGAGTGAATTTTTCTTAATCATTACCTACAATGGTAAAACAATTTGGGAAAATTTTGGGAACAAATCTCTTGACAAAGGAACATCTATCCTAAAAAGTAATTGCATGAATTTTTTGTTATGGGGATGGGAAAGTTCGGAAATTGCCTTTATCCTTTTAGGATATATGCAAATGCCTTCTTTTGAGACAATAAATTTTAAAAGTTTTCCTTCACTTAAAGCGAGTCTAGACTTTTTTGGGATCTAAAGAAATTCCATACTTTCAAACAATGTTCCAAGATTTTATTGAGATCATGATAGTGTCATTTATTTTTCTTGGAGTAAATGGTTATATCATCTAAATAAATAACCATAGTTCTATATAACAACCCCCTAAAAGCAATATCCATTTCTCTTTGAAAATTTGCTCCCCGCACTGATTAGATCAAAAGGAATTTTATGATGAGAAATAAGTGCCCCATTTTTTTCTAAAATGTAGTATTTAATCTATCTTCTAAGAGTGAACTAAACTTGATCAGAAAGTCCTGAAAATCCATCAAGGAAAAGACATTAAATTTATAAACGAGAAACTCATTGCCAAAATTTGATCCATTGGTGGTAATGAAATTGTCTTTTCAAGCAATCTTTGTTTAAGTTCCTAAAATCAATACAAAGTATGACAAGTGCCATTCTTTGCCCTAACATGAGACTAAGTTTAGCAGACCCATTTTGAATGCCTAACGAGGAAAGAAGATAATCTTGGCCTTAAGGAGTTTGTCGAGTTCACTTCTTTGGTTGATCTTCTCAAGATCAGGGTAAGGGATTTTCCTTAGCTTTTCTTGTATAGGATTTTTTAGTGGATATCATTGGGATAATATATTGGATGAAGGAAGTATCATAGGATTTTAAGATCTTCATATTTCCATGTGAAGACATTCACGCATTTCTTCAATAAATGAATGAAGGCTAATCTTTCATCGTAGGAGAAGACCAGGTCCTAAAGTCAATGTTTTGAGGGTTAAAGATCTCGTTCCAAGATTTACCGCCTCAAACCTAAAAGTTGGACTTTGAAGTTTAGAATTAGTAACATTTTTTAGTCTATCTTTGAGATCGTAAAGATATTCAAGTTTGACCATTAGACTTAGGTATGGAATTTTCTTTCAGTGTTTAACGTTTTAGTGCCTTTCGTGCTACATCTTCATCAATTAATAGATCATCATATGATCCTTCCTAATGTAAGAAAGAATTTAACATCATCATCATGCGTTGAATACCATCTAATTAGTAATATTATCAAAGGAATAGATGGGTGACAAATTAACTCGTACGAAAACTCCATACAGACTATAATCTTCGAAGGAATAAGCGCGATGCTACATTAGCTAGCTGTCCGCACTTACTCCTTAAGTTACTTCCGAAGACATATCGCAAAGAATGTGAGATGGTAAAAAATGAGAGGTAAGAGATTCTACTAATGATTGGTAATAAGCATGCAGATGAAAATGTAGTGTATGGTATTTCTTACTTTGTTTTGACAATTATTTTCAGATCGATCGTATAACCAAAAGATACTTGACACCAAGATCAATTTATTTATTTGTATAAGCCATCGGGACAGCCTCATAAGTATTCTCGCAACTGTTGTAAAGCATTCAAATTCGAAAGTCCGCATGCCAGCGTTGTCTTTTCACCTTCGGAGTTGATTAATATACAACCAGCTCCCCGCACCTTCACTCGCATTTTTGATCCATCGTAGTCATAATCTCCCATAACAAAGTATTAATACAAGGTTTATTCACGCGAGTATGTATACACTCGAAGGAGTCTCGATCGGTACAATAGGTTGAGAATTAACCGGGTTGGCGTAGGGAAATGGAGATTTACACAGCTTGTTGAAATTCCTCAAAAAGGATTCAAACGCAGCAATTAAAGGCCATAGGTTCATTCTCTTCTATGAATTTAGTTCGTCGAGTGTTTCAAGTGATTTTCGATCATATAGATACTGATTTCTGACTTTGGCTACCAGTATAGGAAATGCGCGCACATGAGACAAATCGTATGCAAAATAGCCATGTAATTTTTCTCTCGAGCCAATATCTACTTAGGATTAGACCATAAACCATCGGAATATGACCTTCCAACTAAGAGTCAATTACTTGATGAACTTTTGGATTGGATGCTAACTCGATAAGGAATGAGATTCACTTCTCCCAATACCTTAACGTTTTTTTCTCTAATGGTATAATATGTACCGCAAACATTTTACACGGAGATATATTCAATTTTAGACATACTGTAATATGACATGATGTTGGAAAGAGGACTCCCGCAGCCTATTAAATAATTATGCACATTTGTGTTGAATACTTCAGGGAGTTAACGAGGAAAGTATGTGATGCGAATTAGATTCGTCACCGTATTAAAATAGCATCAATTGCATCAATTTTTCTTGGGTGAGTCATTATGAGGCTTACCAACTCCTTTACAGATGCTTTGGAAGTTATAGGAGTAGGCAAGGATGAAGCAGGGAGCGTACATTCAATTATTTGAGTAAAATTTTATGTTTGTTTTTATGTTTTCCTCAACTCATGACAAAAGAGATATTTTCTTTCAATCTTCTTCCATATCTTCCACTAAATTATATTCAATAGTAGTCTCGATTGTAATATTTCCAAAATCTTGAATACACAGAGGGCTCATCAGAAATAACGCACAGGAAAATCGATGTACCGAGATGAAGCTACGTGCCTATTAGATCCCTGTCACTGGAGACGGAGTCCAGATCCAAAAGGAAGGAGAAAAACAAATCAAACAAGGTGTGGTAAACAAATCTCCACCACCTAGTCTAGCTGAAAGCACACCCTAAAGAGAGGGGCTCATAGCCTGCTGCACAACAAACTACTTCAAAAATAACACAGGCCTTGGAAAATACGATGCAGGAGGCCATAAAATATGATCGTTATCAATACACAACGACAGAAAGCTAAAAAGTCTACGATGAATCTCTTTCAATATACGTAGAATACATTAGTATCACCAGAGCAAGACATCTTCGGAAAGCAAATACGCAGGAACATATATAAACCGCAAAGTGGCTCAACGATGTTGACTTTGAGGCGTCAAAAGCGGCCGAATATTACATCTCGCATCTGAGACAAATCTGGACGAAAACATCGTGATCCATTTCAGGTATCCGGAAACAAGAAAGTCTTGTTACAAGATCTCGTTTTGACTCAAAGTCAAGGTGTTACAAAGAGCAGATCCGAGCTTTTAAGTTGCGAGATCCGCAAAAATGCTTCATTTCTCGAAGATGACTTTTACATTAAAATAGATCAGTATCTAAACAAAACAAAACGGATCGGCGCAAGCTAATCCATGGAACGAGAAAGTGAAAGGCAAAGCTCAAATACGACACCGAGGAAGATCTCTCATCAAAAATGGGATCAAAACACTACAAAACATCTCTAATGAAACATAACAATTTGCACTCACAAATGAAAAACACTACGCCCGCAGGGCTTCGAACAACAATGATGGCCCGATGCAAAGATACAAATCGCGAAAGCTCGAAATGGTGGATGCATTGCTCCAGGAGGTTCCAAAGACGCGAAACACCATGAGGAAAGAGAGGCTCCAATACCAGCTGGATCTCTGCAGGATCTCGAGAATCCCACTTGCTGTAGCTTACAAAAACTGCTACACCCTCACCAGATCTACGCCTCGCAATTGGAAGCAGGCTTCTGGCCCAAAGCCCGTTAGTGGATCAAATACGACCAAATACTCCTCCAAAGAATCCTCAATAGGAAGAGGTGAAATCTCGCCATAGGACCTCCGAGTGCTGGTCAGCCTGATCACTCCACTAAACGAGCGGAAATAGTATTTGTCTAAATAAACGACAAGATACTCGAAAATATAATCAATCAACAACCTTCTCTTGTTGCCTTCCCCTTCCTTTTATAAGATGAAAACCTTTGCCAAACCCTAAAGCCACCTTGATGATTTAGCTCCTTTCACATGAGGGGCTCTCCTCTAAGAAGCCGCGTTGTCCCTTTATGAGATACATCGTGAATCTCCGCAATGGGCCGTAGATTTGGATCAAGGTTTTGCCTCCCATAGGCTCAAATCCCTTTCACATCAAAGTGATTGTTACATGGATCCTCGATTTATCCTTGCTCACATGAGGCATTGATTTATTCGCTCTTTTCTAGAGTTTTACATGTCCTCCTTTATTCATTTATTCATGCAAATGGCAAATCAAGACAGAAATTAATATTCCTCTTAGCTTAGGCCTAGGTGAGGAATGTCTGCAGCTCTACTCAGAAATGCAGCTAGTCCTCAAGCATGGCGATATAGGGTAAGTAGCCGTGGTACTTTCCTCCTCCTCCATTGATGGCATCATCAATGATCAAATCCTCATCATAACCCCAAGTGCTCCTCAAGCCAATACACTCATGAATTGTTCCTCCAAAGGTCAACCTGGAGATGTGCCATATTCCATCCCACCGGAGTAGAAAAAGGCACACCAATAGAAATAAAGCACACTTTGGAGAGACTTCTCCATCTAGGCATGTATCAGTGAGGCATAGCATGTTCAAACCATGTGGTACATACAAGCCGCATCCTCTCTCCATGCAATCCCATAGAAAATACGCTATGTCAATCCAAGTGTGCAAGAAAGACTGCATATGTGCAAAACACAATCCCGGGCTTGAAGAGGCGGGTCAAAATCCCACATGTGATGCAAGCGTGAGTGCACGACTCGCTCGCATTAGATCAAGGTGTGGTAAGTGGCATTCCCACCACACAGTGCTCGCATGAGTCACCTTAACCATGGCCGAAGGTGTTCGATAGGTTTGGTGCCTTTCGAAAGCACCCATCGTGAGAAGGAATCTCCCTTTGCACAATACAGGCGGTGGCCAAGTTCAACATCTCTAGTGGCCCACAAAAATCATGAGATCCACGTGACATCTCACTCCTTTAGGAGTCATATCACCGAAAAAACATGGCAAAAGAATTAGGAAATAAAGCTTGCTTGGCATGATCAAATCAACTTTACCATCATAGTCCTTCATACACATGGAGTTGTGCATGAGCATTTCTCTTCTTAAGCAAAGGGAAGAGTTGGCCGAGATGACTCTTGCAAAGAGTTCATCGCTTTCACCCCCAATCCTCCATAGCTAATCCACTCTTGAAAGTGATGATGTAATTCCTTCCTTCTCATGCCTTCCCAATCAAAGCATCCTCATGATGCAGGAGTATAGATGCATTGAATGCATATGGTTGAGGAATAATTCTTCACATGTGCCCGCTCGTAGTATCTTCCGATTGAGCTTGGAAACTCTTAGACAAGAATGCTTTACCATGATAATAGATGACTCCCCCTTGGACTAAGTAGCCCTCTTGCTTCTTGCATGTCATCTGTTATCATGCTTGTGTGGAGGTGCGGAATACTCTACAAGCGACTGATATTTCCAGTACTGGAATCCACACCGCTTCAACAATGACAAGCCGCTTCCTAATACATCCATGGAGGTTCTTGTCATTTTGCTCGACCGTCTCCTTTTGACATTTCTCATGCCAAATTTGTTTGTTGGAAGGCTGATCACTCCCCTTTTATCCTCCCCACGGTGCAGTATTCGAGAGAGAGGGAAATAGTGATGTAGGAAGTTGAGTTCCCCCTCATTCTTGAGCCGTCTCAAGCCCTCCAACGTGTAGCTTGGTGCTCTCATCGCTCAATCCCTCTTGGATCTAGGTTGGAGTAGCACTTTTGTGACGCCTTCACACAGATTTGAATACGGTGGCATTCCAGTGGCCTTGCCACTGTTGGGTATGTGTTATATTCTTTCCACGACTAGTCACGCTGTGCGAGACAAGAGGGTGGGCATGACCGTCGCGCACGGCGGTGCAGCAGCTGACTGGATTTGGTCCCACCTCCCGATGGGCGGTACACGCGCCATGTTTTTGGCGTGGTTTTACACATGGTTTTCGGGTATGATGGTTTTATGGCGGTATTTTGTAGATCCGGTCAAGGGAACTATGGTTATGATCTAATCGTGTTAATGGATTAGGGTTTATGTATGATTCGACATGTATATATATATGTGTTATAAAATATAAAAAGTAACATAGTTAAATATCCAGCCGGGTCGTCAATTTGAGATCCATGGAAAATCTCTCGTGTTTATCTCTTTTCTTTATGTATGCTCTCGCTGTGTTTATTTTCTTCGTCATAAGATTCATGTGTAGATAATTTGTAATCGTGGTTAAAACCTATAGCCACTGAGATGAGGAATATCAGGCATTCGCATGAACATGAGAGAAAGACTCCGTCGGTCACCATTCTCGTCCTTAATCGCGTATCATCTCTCGTTGTTTGTGTGGAAAGTACTAGGTGAGGGATAAGTGTTCATGCCTTGAATCATTTTTTGGGTTTCCCACTCTTCAAGTCCACCCACTCTCATCCGCAAAGGATTTTCCAATTGAGTGGTCACCTTACCCAAAGTAATCAACTGCTGGAGCTGCAATGATATTAGTGTCTCGGGTATGTCAACCACAAAAAAGTGATCCACCACGAGTGTAGGATCCCCATAGTGGCCCGAGAGTGAGGGAGACATATTGCATGCCATCGCATGGTTCTGTCTCCTCGACCGAAATAGAGAATCCCTCCAAAAGTATTAGTGGGGATTTCTCTCCTTTGCAATATGAGCATCGATAAAGTTGTGGGTTGCGCGTCAATAAACACATATGCTTTGATTCACGGTTGAACCTTGTACTCTTAGGGTCAGAAGTACTTAGGCACTCCTCTCAAAGATGCAAGAGTCCCACCTATTGGAGCAAAGGGCTCCATCCCCATCTCCGGGTGTGATTGTTGGATCTTCCTCATCAATGCGGGAAGACTTTGTGACCCCTCCACGGGTTCATCATCCCCATCTTCCTCCTCAAAATCCGAGAGAGAACTTCTATGTAGTGTGATTTCGCAAAGCACCTATGCTGTCCCAGTGCCCATGACTCTTAGCAAGTGAAAGCACAGCTTTCTTCTTTTCTCAGCTCCCTCCCCGAGAGATCAATGTCAGAGAGGCTTTCTTGAATGATCTCTCCCTTGGAAAGGAGCAACTATTTTCTCCCTTCCCTTTAGGGTAAAGGTGAGCCTTGCTGCGGAAATTTGCCTCTGCTTTTGGCAAGGCATCTTGAAGAGTCTCTTTTCCTCTCAATGGCATCATGCAAAAGTGATGGGCTTGGGAGATGCTAACCAATCCATGCAAAGGTTCCTCCCGGGCCATCGATGAACACGTAAACCTGTTACTCCCTGCGTATAGACTCGGGAACCATGACTGATAATCTCACGCTTCCCAGATATATAGTTTCTCGCATGCCCTAGTGCTTTAGCTTTGCCAAAGGCTTATGAAGGGTGCCTTCTAGATCACTTCCCGTCAAACCTCTCCACCGACTCTAGTAAACTCAAGAGACGTACGTCCCCATTGGTATGTCCGATGTAGACAACCCATGGAACCACCAATAAGTGTGCTTCACCGTCAAAGTGCGAGGCCGCAGTCGTGATGGCTGCAATCTCGGGGACTTTGTTCAATCGGAAAGTAAATATCCGGGCTCTACCGGAAGATGATCCACATCCAACTTGGGCAAAAATAATCTACCCATAGAGGTGGTGTCTATCCTAATTATGAAAGAACCCACCATCTCTATATTGTCGCTTTCGTGGTCTTCTTCCGTCCCCGAGGTGACAGACTCTTGGAAAATCCAATTAGGTCTCCTACGAATCTCCGATTTTGAGATTCATATTCCACAAAGTATTCTTCAAGGGAAACTTTCTCTTGTGGTCACTTCATTCTCCACATAGCCAAGAGAGGTGAGGCATAGTGGGAGCGTCGTGACCAGGCTTGTGGGGCTTCAGTGGTCAGTTCATCAGTCGACCCGCCCACGATGGAGACGTGTGAGAGCTTTTCAAATGAAATCTCCCAGGAAGATTCCTCGTTACTCATTCGATCCTCATCTCTTTGATCTCTTTGGCAAGAACTTGCATGGCCACCAAGAGTTCTTGCAAAATCTTCTCCTTCTTTATCACTTACTGAGCCTCGCTTTACTCTTGTCTCGATCATCGCAGTGTAATCATACTACCTTGTGACTACGTTACGATCCCCTCTTCTCCCTCTCGCGCAAGAGGTTCATCTTCTTCCTCGAATGCTACAACCTGGTTGCGGTGCTCCAAGGAAATCACGGAGTTGTGCCAATAAAGGAGCTATGATACCACCGTAATATTCCCACCTTGGAATAAGACACGGCCAGGACCTACCGAAAATAATGCTCTCTCGTGGGAAATTGATGTACGCAGAATGAGTTTGCCAGCTCCTTTGGATCCCTTAGATTAGTAGATATGGAGTCTAGATCCAAAAGGAGAGAGACAATCAAAGCTAGGCATGGTAAAACGTGCATCTCCCACCACCTAATCTAGCCGAAAAACATCCTACACGAGGTGTTGCAGCTATGCACGACAAACCGCTTCAGGAAATAACGCGCCTTGGACAATATGAGTAGGAGGCCATCAAAATATGATTAATTTATGAGTACACATCAGCAAACCATAGTGCAGTGAGATCTCTTTCTGACATACGAAGGAATACATGAGACAATAGAAAGCCGAAAATGCTTTAGAAAATAAAGGAAATCATACCAACACATACACAAGCCGAAAAATGGCTCAACAACATTATTTTGAAAGACTACTGACAATGAACATTACATCTTAGATCTAGGATAGATCTATGGACAAACATCGCATCCAATGCGCATCATCTGGATAAAACTAGAAAGTCTTATTTCACAAGATCCCCTTGGAGGTTTTGACCAAATCATGTATTACAAAGAGGTAGAAATCTCAGTTTTTGAGTTGCGATATCCGCAAAAATGCTTCGCAGAAATTGCCAAGATGACTTTGCATGAAAATGAGATCAGATCTAAAGCAGAACATGGATCAACAAAGCTAATCCATGGATCACCAAAGTGAAGAGGCAAAGCCCGGCACTGCAGAGATCTCTCATCAAAATGGGATCAAAACACACACGATGTGACACTCTAATGACAAATATCATGGTTCCTCGGTGAAAAATACGCGTGGCTTGAATAACGCTGATGGCCTCGATGCCGAAGATACAAAACTAAAGCTCAAACAAAGTGGATGCACTCTTCCAGGAGGTTAAAAGACACACTCCATGAGAAGAGGGTCCAATAAAAGCTAGATCTCTGCACGATCTAGAATCACTTGTTGCAAACTCTTACAAAACCAAAGCAAACCCTCACCTGGATCCGTGCTGCTAACTGGAAGTAGAGCTTGGCCCAAAGCCCGATAACGGATCAAATCACGCAAATACTCCTCCAAGAATCCTTAATGGAAGAGGTGAAATCCTCGCACAGGAACTTCAAGTGCTAAGCCACACAATCCTCCACTAGCAAAGGAGACAGTATTTTCTCTAAATGGACTGAGATGCGAAACCCTAAACCACCTTTGATGAGTTAGCTCCTTTCACATAGAGGTCCTCCTTCTAGAACCGCACATATCCCTTAATGAGGTACATTGAATCTGAGACGGCGTAAGCAGATTTGGTCGAGAGTCGATCCCGGCCTCATAGCTCAAACCCCTTTCACACCTCGCAAGTGATTTCACTTCCCTGGCGGTTATCCTTGTTCACACGGGCATTGATTTATTCGATCTTTTTAGGAGTTTTACATGTCCTCCTTTTATTCATTTATCTATGCAAATGCAACAGTAACACAAAATGAGATATTCCTCTTAACTCAAGCTAAGTAGGAATATTACAATCATAGTGATACGTATTTATGCAAAAATGCAATAAAATACGAGAGATAGACATAAACAGTCTGTACCGAGGGCGCGGAAACAATACTTCATTTTATTTAAATCAGGCCATGACCGAAAATATGCACATCTGGAACATAATGGAAATAAAAATAGCTAGGGTGTTGGTAACATATCTTTGTAAGAAAGAGATGTGGCGAGCTATGAGACTCATCTCGAACTATGTTTAAAATGAGGCTCGAGGGCCTATTTATTATCGATAAAACAATGGAAAACTCCAAACGTCCAAAAACCTAACTAGGAGATGAAAGCGCCAAAACTATGGGCCCCGTTTTCTTAAATTGGTGTTTCCAACTTCCCAGAGACGTGGCACGTGCACACGATCTCCATCTTCCGGCGATCGATCAGCTGTCTGCAGCATTCTAGTCCGAGGAGTAAAGCGATTTGATGCAGCAGGCTTGGTTGCTCTCTCGATTTTCACGTCATTTAGGTCCTCAAAAGTGGATTCTAGAAGTTCGGGACCCGAAAACTCGTCAACAATAGATGAGACATGTGCTGAGCCAGAAAAAGCTCGAAGAGAGACAATGGTGGGGCAAGTGGAATAGGTGGGTGGCCACCAATATCCACCCGAGTCGTTCTCCCTCTCAGGGAAGCCATGTGGTCGACAGCGTTGAGATCGTCCATGAGATCAGGCAGCAGCGGTGTTGAACTCGGGCATCGATTTGCCGGGGAATGTCATGGACCGCGGTACATGCGTCGGATCCATTTAGCAAATTTGGTTTCTCTGTCAGCGTACAGGACATGTTTGTGGATTTACGTATGTGTTGGATTTCCAGCAGGAGTATGGAAACATCAGAGCACAGCAAGTGCCGTGGTCGGCCTCAATGGAGTGCATATGTCAGCGACAAAGGTAGAGGAACCTTTGTGAGTGAGGAGAAAGATTTCCTCGTGTTACCTCCATGACTTTATCCACTCCGCAGTGCGACACATGTAGAGGCCTGCTTTCGAGTTGTGGCCACGATTTTCTTCTTTCCCTATGAGCGAGTTGTAAGGAAAATCAATTTTCCGGTTTGAGAAACAATCTTACTACGTTGTTTGGTGCGTAGTCAAAGAGTATGGCAAGGAGGTGAGCACTGCCTCGCGGTATCTTGTGCAACTTATTTCCCAAAGTAATAACAACGAAAGGCATGAGGCCTAGACTCATACACAAAGGCATGTCTCTTCCCACAAGTATGGTTGTCCCAATAATACATCATCTACATCAAGAGGAACAGCATCACATAATACCTCATCCGTGAAAGTCTTGATACTATATGGAAGGAGACACTATTGGAGGATGCGGATATCTCTCCCGGGGTGAAGCCACGCGGTGCAGTATGTGGCTACGAATTGTGCCTGTGGGTTGGTAGGTCAAGCCGCTTCATGACCTCTCCCGAAATGGGGTTCTTTTGGCTTCCGCTATCGACCAAGGAATTGGCAAACGTTGGAGAACCCTTTCGCCCACGCTCCGCAGAATGGAAGAGGTGCTCCCCTCCTCCGGATCCTCGGGATCTACCTGCCGAACTTGGTGGTGGCACACCGCAGACCGGGATCCACATCAATGATATGCTTCTTTTTCATTTCCTTTGTCCGGTTCTAACTCAGGAATTGGAAAATTCATCCGATACTGGGTGCCTCTGGCTTCGTGCCACCAACGACCGTTTGGCCCGACACTCATTTGTGCTATGAGTGGGGTTGTTATGAAATTCACACCAATTCCGTTTCCTTCTCTTGGATTTGTGGGTGTTGTTGTGAGGTCATACAGCTTTGGCCTTGCCCCTGCTCTTCGCGGTGTGAACCTTTCTAGATTCGGATTTGCATATCCAAAAATCTCGCTTCTTCTCGCTTAAATTTATGCTCGATATTGTGCGCATAGCGATATGTCGTGCAAAGCGTTTTAGTGTTGAGGAACTCCATTTCTCCCGAATATGTTTACTGATCATGCGTATCTCTTAGCACCAAATGTCTCTCCGAATCTTTATACCCAACTTTCGTGTGCAAAGGTATGGAACAACGTAGTTCATGCACATCTTGATCCCTTTGCTACCGCAACATGGTCCATTAGATGTTTTTGTCATCATAGCTCTCCCACGCAATCTTCGTTCACTCGTCGTCATCGAAAGGTAATTCCAAGTACGATGTGGCCGAGAATAGAGAGGGTTTCCCCTTCGTCCTCTTGCTCACAATAGGTTTCACTAGTCTTTGACATGACGGCTTTCGAGGGAGTGCAAAAATAATCTTTTCTCGACGGACATGTTGGGCTAGAATTGTAATCTGTGGATAAACTACACTTTCCTAGACTAGTGTCTAGTCTACGCGTAATGGTGAAAGACCGCACTACCTTTAATAACGCAGCAGATACATAGAGAGGATTGGACGCTGCTTGTTTTAGTCGCTTCCAAATGGCTCCTTCTCGTCTCTTTCCACTGTGCCTCAACTTCGAGCGGTTTCAAATAGCTAAATGCTTCCCGCAAGAAAAGAGCACCGAAAGCAAGCGAAGATACAATAATGTAGATATCTATTCAAGTTAATTAGCCAACCGATTTAAGCATAAACTCACATTCATCAACAAAAGATTTTACAACATGGAAAATCAAAGTAGACTGTGGATGCATGTGAGGGAAAAATAAGAAGTAATCTTTATTGGTGATAGAAGGAGAGGTTACAACCCAGTGTCCGATTCATCGTGACCTTTCTAGCAAAGTTCCTTAGTCTCATCACGACATAAGTCTATCCACCGGCCGGCCTCCACAACCAAAATCTCTATCGACACGCTAACATTTCTCTGCTCAAATTCTTCCTCCTTGAACACTTGGCATTTGTGTCCAATTTATAGATAAATCGTAGGTATTTTTCGTAATCAATAACATTCCGAAAAGTAAGCAAGACATGTTTCCATTCATGTAGACGTCATCAAATGGACACTTGGATACCGAAGCATGACACTGTCGTGAACCGCTGCAAAGTACACCGGCCAAGTGGAGATTCCCAGAACAATGAGAATTTGCTCTCGATCCGACCAACGCACCTTTGGAATGCCTGGGAAGTAGCTTTGCAGCAGAAGCCCGAGTGGAGCTACCGCATATGCAACTGCTTTAATTGAGGCTTTAGAGCCTTTGCGTTGGTAAGAGCTCACATGTTTAATAATAAGCTTCAAACCATGTGAAAAGCCTTTGCTTTGATGAAAATCTTGTTTGATTCATGAATGTTTTACATCGTCTAGAGAATCATAGCAATCGAGATGATAGGGAATGATAGACCCTTTGATCATCGGTCCGTAGATGCTGCTCAGCTAACTAGGTCATTGAATGGTTCCAAATTGACCTATAACAATTGCTAAAGCATGAGATCCAAATAATAAGAACATTTGATTGAGATGCTTTACGCCGACGATGAGACTTGAGAAAAAGTGGAGATGGTCCACCGCATCAAATGCTCACAATACATTACATCATGATAAATCCTCTGTAGCAGTCATAATTTGCCGAGGGTAGGCATTCCCATAGTCGCCATCATTAAAACAATCTAATAACATGTACATAATTCAAAAAGTCATCTGCATTGGAATGTTGCCCAAATGCGGACATCGCCTATAGATATAAGCCCATGTTTGGATGAAAATCTATGTGTAAGGTCACCATACGGATGATGTGTAAACCAAATCCTTCGAGTCGCAGCACTCGCGATGGCCGAAACCCAGATCCGAGTCTTCTTGTCTCATTCCCTTTCAATCATTCGGGTACAAGTCTAGAGAGATGTGAATATATGATTTGTCAGTCGAACAGCGGAAAGGAACATCATTTGATTACCGGCCGACAGTGAAAAGCTGGCAACAAATGCAAGAGAACCACCATTAATGAAAATGGCTCAAGGTACTACAATACATTTCGTAAGAAGCGTGATATAGATGATTTGATGTCGAAACGCCAAACAAAATATTTTGGTCAAAGACGTTCGAAGTGAGGATCTTGTCAACTCTGTAACAAGCCTCTATGGTGCTTTGGAATATGATGTATTCTAAGTCAACTTCACGGATATTGATTTCGTAGTCGGCGAAGTCACCTGTATTGCAAAACGAGAGGTTATTGATTTACAGGAGACAAGGGTATGACTTGATGTAGTCAATTGTCAAGGATGGCTAGTCAGTGAAGGTTTATGAGTATTGCAAATGGATGAGTTCTTAATCATCGGATGACTTCTCTTCGAACATGTTGGCGACACTACGAGTGAGTCGCAGCATCGACCCAAAGCCGAAGTGAAAGTATGATGAACCATAGATGTGAATGAACCATCAAGATGATTACCTAGCGAAACAACAGTGACGATGGAGTGAAAGAAGTGTCACGCTCAAGAAGCGACTTGCTACCACAAAAGAAACTTTGCTTCGCTTTTCCCAAATTTTCCCAGCTCATTTGTCGATCAGATACCTCTTTTTATTTTTTAACAAGCTTGAGGAGGGATAACATGTTTCTTAGATCTACTAATTCAACCCTTTGGGCGGAATAAAGAATGAAGTATCGTCTATTTAATAAATTTAACAAGTCTAGCAATGAATGAAAGCTCGATTCTTGCCATGATTGAAACCAAAGCCCGCCGCTGTTTTATGTTTTAACAAGCTTAATGATAAGTGACGACTCGGTCCCCTTTTCATGTTTAGAGAGTCCGAAAAAGACGCACAAAGAGGACTCCAAACGTACTTTTCAGTAAATTTGTCTCTCGGATCCGAAAAAGTGTAAAGCTAATATCCGAAAGAACCTCTTTGGATCATGTTTAACCTGACGTATTCCTTTTTCGCAGATAATCCATCGAAAACAGAAAAGGGTTAAACTTATGTCGAGTAGATATCAATTCATTTGCACTTTAACGAGCTCGAAATGGCATGCTCGCTCGTTAATCTTTTCACATGTCGGAGTCCGAGAAAGAGCTAAAAGAAGACTCTAGGGGTTCCTTTTTTGTTGTTATCGAAGCCTCAGAAAAGAGATAAAAGTGCGCTTTCAAACTCATGCAAGTTTTTAACAAAGCTCAAAAAATAAGGAGAAAAAGCATGCTTTGTGGGTCAAGTGTTCTTAGAAATAAATCTACACGACTAACCTATTTGTCAATTGTATTTCCGTTCAAAACAACATCAAATGGATTAAAAATACCGTTTCATGATAAAAAAACATAATACAAAACCATAAGTCGTAGCAATAAATTCAACTTGCGATCAATTAAATGACTATGTAAAGTAGTTTCACTATTCATTTTACCATTCCCATAGTTACCATTTGCATTTTGAGAGCTCGTCAAGACCATCATTTTTCAAAACTTCAGCACGTTGATTGCGTCGTTACGTGGATGGATTTCATCGCCAGTACTGATCCCGCCGGTAGTAAAAACCTCCTCTTTCTTTCAGTAGTCATGTTCATTTCAATTCTTTACAAATTTTTAGGGTTGCTGAGGCTCCTAGGGTAAATTTTGCCCAAAATTAGGGCAACGCACCCTCGTACCTCGAAAGCTCGCGTTGCATAGTAGGCACGAAGTGAAGTGTACCTACATGTGCACGCATTGTCTTCACCTAGGGAGTCGCTGTGCACTCATGTTTTTTATTTTCAAGGTGATGCTCGAAAACTTGCCTATCTGTTTATGGTCGAAAGGTATCTAATGGATCTTGTGGATTTGATTTTTCAGTTTTCCATTGCATAATGTGTGACGATAACATGGAGTGAAAGAGAACATGAAGAAGAAGATATGATTGCCTTGAAATGATCAAGGTACCGTAAGAGACTTTCAGAGATTGTGGGCTGCTACGTTAGCTTCAAATTTTCGGGAATGAGGTAGCAAAGATAGGAACTCTTGAGTTCCTTGTTTCGAGAAACATGGGATCCAGAGGATTACGGAGGCATTTCACATAAAAAATCAAGTGTTGTCCATAATAGTTGAGGATGTGTATTTTTCTGCATAAGTTCTGTCGAGGGAGAGGTTTTCCCCATTTCACCTGTCACTTCGATCTGCTGGAGGAGAAACGGTGAGGGATGTTGGCGCAGTGTGCTGTCCGAGGTCGGACCTGGCAAAGATGGAAAACATACGCATCCGTGGATGACAAGGAGTTTTCCGTCTGAGAACCATCCAATTCATGATTGCAAAACTAGCCGCGTAGTGCTGTGCACTCCATGCTTGTCGCAAACGGATCATATATGCGGTATGCGTTGGGAATGCTTAGAGCCACCGACTTTCATCGGGTTTCGAAGTTGTTCTATCTCGGATAAAGGAACAGCTAAACGAAAGCAAAGGGAGGAAGGAAGAGAAAAAGTCGGCTGTGGTCCTATCCTTATCTCCTCTGCCTTTGGAACGGGGTTCCACGCGATGCAGCCACAACGTAGCAACACTGGATATATATGAGTCCTAGATATCCTCGAATGCAGTGGAGATGGGTAGAACTCATGCGCTTCCGCATGCATGCCAATCGACCATTGTGTTCTCGCTACATTCTTCGCTACGGTTCAAGCAGAAACATATCGTACGCCATACGGTGAGTGTGCATGTGCGTGTGCATCGACTTCCAGGAGATCTCGGATCTAGTTTTACCGAGAAAGAGCGCTCGGTGGGGTGCAATAAATAAAGATTGATTTGACCATGTTTTATTTTTATAAGGTTTATACAAAAATGTTTTTTGATTTCTTTCCAAGACTAAACAAATAATGTAATATGCGAATATCGGTCGTGTTCAACCAATAGAGGAACCAGAGCGTCAAGCGATGTGCCACCAAAGAGGTGTCAGGCCGAGAGTAGTTCTTTGAGTGACCTGCTATGGTCGAGACTTCATTGTAAGCCCACGAAGCACATGTAGGGATTGACCTTCAGATTCCGTATCGCCGCATCGAAGAAGCTTCCCATGCGACTAGCAACAACAACACAATTGGGGTTCCTAACCATTGGATGTGGTTGCTCGCGTAGGATTGCTTCAGATCTGCAGTGTTGCTATCATGGAGCACCACTAATTTCCCTTATGACTTTTTGCATACATTTTGAGGTCGCATGACCAATGTGTCTTCGAGTAAATTTTGTAAAAAACCTGCAACTATTTATCTATGTGTTTTTAGATTTTTTTCCCTATGTGCTGATGCACAATCCTATTCAATGATGTGAATGTTTTCTTTACCAATGTCGCAAATGTCTCGTCTAAAACTTGATTAGATAATGAATCGATTAGCAGTGTTCGTGTCTCCGGAAATGTGTCAGATATTGAATGAAATCAAAATGTCTCTCCAAAATTCAAAACCTCTTAGGAGAGAAATCTAAGAAGTGTTAGATTTCTAATGTAATAAATACTAGTAAGTTGTAGTACCACAAGTTGCGAGTCTAACTTGATGATTATGCGTGTTAATGCAAATGAAACGCGTCGTAGTTTCCAATCATACACGCTATACTGGCGAGTATTATTCGTCCGATCTACCGATAGAAATCCATTGAAAACTCACCTAACTCATCGTTCGAAGCGAAAATGGCCCACGTTATGTAGAGGATAGATTCTCGCGAACTATGACTAGCTCCATCTGACATATCCAACAGGCTGGTTCCAAAGATTCATACAGACCGCCATAAAATGTAAAAGCGCATTACTAACGTCAAGAAAAGTATAAAAAAACAAATTAAGATTGAGAATGCAAATCAACGACGATATAAACAATATAATACAAAAAAATTACTACGCTTATGATTAAGCATAGTAACATTTGAGATTGCAACCTAGCATAGGCCGCGCCAATGGAATCCCATCGTAATAAACTAACTCGTAGGCACGCACTTTAGCAAGAACTCTTTCGACGATGTAGGGGCAACACGCCATAACGGCCAGAATTTCCCCGTACCTAATTTATCGCCTTCCACGGTCGCAGAGAAGGACCAAGTCACCCTCTCTGAATAGATGCGAGGCTAGAAATTTTTGTCGTATTGCGCCTTTATACATCTCTTATGCACTACTTTTTGGCCAATTTGGCTTTCACGACGCGTCTCATCTAGATGGATTAGGTTAAAGGAGACGCAGCTTCTTCTTCACGAGAGGTGTCGTGCAACAAGTCTATCACAAATTTTTAGCGATGATATTTCACATTGGATTGGTAAGGTAGCTCAGACCATACACCAATTGAAAAAGGATTAAATCCGGTAGCGTTTCTCACCGAGGTTTGATACGCCCACAAGGCGGAAAGTACACGATCAAGTGCCGGGCCTTTTACTTCGAACTCCTATCATTCGTTGAAGTATTCGTTTAAGAATTTTATTAGAGGTAGTAGAATTATCCATTCGATTGTGGATAATAAAGGAGTAGAAATTATCGCTGTGACAAATCCTAACTTGGGCGTGCGATTCAAAACATCATGCTGGTTGTGAAAATGCTTCCCATGATCCATAACTATAGCTCCGTGGGACCCCAAATTGTGCAATGACATGATTGAAGAAAAAAATGCGCTGCTGTCCCGTGACTGGTGAATGTAGGCATCGCTGCTCGCCCATTTGGTAAAATAGTCGACTGCGACAATGCTACAACCATGCCTCTGGACGCAGGAGGTTACAGTGATAAAGTCAATGCTGTTCATAAATGGTCCACGCAGTATATCATGCTGTGCATTGGCGCCGGTGGCTTGCGGATTTTATGGTGCACAGTCCGGCATGCACGACAACCACGACCGCGAGGATACAATCTCTTCATGGAGCCAAAAGACACCGGCGCTATGCTCTCGCGTGGTAGCATAGCATGTGTAAATTTCCACCGCAAATGACTCCCGCATGGCAATACATTTAAAAACTTTTTACTACTTCCCATGAGTGGGGCACCTCACTGAAAATGGCATCGGCACTGCGAAAATAAAGTGCTTATCGCCTGATCGATCGATAATCTTTGCAGCATGGTATCGAATATTTCGCCGATCGCGAGCAAGAGGTGTTGGGTTGAAAAAGTTTGTGCTTGGAGATAAATGATGAAATATACATGCAGTGACCGATGGTTTCGTCATGAAAGCAGGAGGACTTCCGTCTTGAATGTAGTGGATTTCCTGACGTCAAGTTCATGAACACTGTCCCACTGCGGAAGGTCACGGAAGAAGCTCACAAAAGCTAGAGACTTCTTTCGACTTGGGATGCTGATGAATTTCCAAATCAAATTCCTACAAAATGACGCAGTCCATTTCGATATTTCCCCAGCAAACTTGACGTGACAGTAGAATGTAAGATCATGGGGTTGCGATATGAAACTATTGTTGTTTTTCGTAGCTGAGGATCTGTTCATGGTGAAATATTTGGACGGCTACAGGCAATACCGCCAAGGAAATATTTTCACATGTAAGGGTACTTAGCTTCGTGTCATTCAGATTATGACTCTAAATAACGGACGGATGTTCAATTCCATCCTTCTACTTGGACCAAAACCATAGCGATGGTCGGGTAGATTACTAGCGAACGATATATAGGAAAATGATCATTTTGATAGTTGGAGAGATACATTCAGTGACGCCGTCTGAGATGAGTCCTCGACGTAACAAAAGAAAGACACGACGCAGCTTGGTCCCAGTGGGAGGAACCCCCTTTTTCAATAATTCCGAGGTAAATCCTTTAGCTTCATTTTCGCAGCATAGTTTGGAGATGACGACCTTCTAACGGAAGATGGCCTTTTCACTTGAAGTTTCGTATCCGAAGTGAGTTTGAGGGCGCAGTGAGCGATCAAGAATGGCCTATATACCTTCGAGGGTCTATTCAAATCTCTTCTTTTGAGACTACTGATCGAGTAATAGACTCGTAACCAACATCAGCACACGTGTGTGTGGATTGAGTCGTATCTTGTAGTGGCAAAAAGCATGACATCCTTTAATAAAATGGCTCTCAAAGTGCCACTCGTGTGATCGCCAATACTCGTGAATGCGCTGGTAAATCATCTAGATATGTGTTCCAGACTAATGTGCTTTGATGTCATTGGAAAGCATAATCCATTGTCTCCTAAAAAGTTTGCCGGTGTTCTTTAAACCAAAGCTGGAGTTTCCAGTAACTGCGAAATGCTGCCCTGGGCAGTGGAATGAAAGAAACGATGTCTCATGTATGGTCGATCTCAGGATATTGGTTGATTGCAGCCAGAAAATCCACATCCATGAAGATAGAACATTTCACATCTGGCACTTCATGTCGTCAATAATCTAGTCGATAAAGGGTGTAGGATAGTTGTCTTTTAGCACAGCGATTAACATCCCGATAGTCGACACACGAGCCTAATGGTTTCCTTGTTTTTTTCATAACAAGAGCGATATTGATAAACCCACTCGACTGGTGGAGCAGAATTGAAACCAACACGCAGTTACAACTTCTACTTTTGATGGCAAATGCTTTCTTCAGATGAGCAGGATGAAATGCTACTGACGCACCGGGTTTGGACATCGTGATACATAGTTACTGATCGTCGTGCTCAACTATACTAGATATCTATGCGCGGAATTTCCTCCCAAGACCAAGCAAATACGCCACTGAAATTCACGAAAAAGAGCAGTGATATCAATCAAGTTCTAATGGAGAACAAAAGATACACCGACATGAATATGCTACGAATTCTAGGTTTAGTCAAAATATCGATAGATATTGTTTCTTCAATATTTGATAAATTTCACGTCGCAGTTCAATCGCATTAATCGAAAAGAATTCGAAAATGAAGTTGCGAATGGATGGGTGATAGATTTCACTAAGATTATTTTCTTCATAATATGGAAGATGAGAGCATGATGATAAATCTTCATGGTTCTCACTTCGCCATCATAGCTTCCAAAATATATTTCGTCCGTCATGAAAATGTTGAGGAAAACAGGATCAGCATGGAGTAGAAAAAATCTAATGAGCGATAAACCCAAGCACTCGCGACGACTCGATTTCAGATTTGCCACCCAAGCCAAATCGATTGGTCTAATGCAAGCTCAATAGGGCTGAGCGATGAAACATCATCCAACGTGTAAATGTCCAGTAATCACCCGTACTCTTCCCAAGCCGATGTGGAGTGGAAGAGATCATGTTGTGAGGTCTCTATATCATGCAACTTAACGTCGCAGCGTCGAAATGGTGACGCGTAATGCTAAAGGTTCCCATAAGAGTGGAATAATACAAAAAGTCTTACACTAATGTTACTCGGGATTACTGGTTGGTGGTAAGAATATGCGAACGCAACCAAAGGCTATCATGAGCACGAGGGCAAAAAGAGGATAAAGTCGGTAGTGGTCGTAATAGTACCTTTTTTAGGAAAGGCAAACATTCTAAAATGTCTTGCAAACAATTGCGCTATCGGGTCATATACCTATGGTCTTCCGATGTGATAGATATTATAGTCAGAGGGGTCCGTCAACAACCTCAACATCAAGCCATCAAGCGGTCTGTGGCCTAACTCAACTTGCATGTTATTGATAATACCATAAGGTTTATATCTTCTTCCATCAAAGAAATCGCTGTCAACGTCGTTGATGATTGTGATGTCATATCGCGTAGCGACTGCCAAGTGACTTCCAACAAGCTTTTAGAGACACGATAATGCAGTAGATGCTCCTCATCAATAATGGCGTCCTGATGAACAAAGGTGATTGAGCATTCATTTACTTGGATGCGAATGCCAATTCCGCTAGTAATGGTTTGCTGCTATAACCGACGATATGATTACCATCTGATAAGATTAGAATTTCACTGGGATCAAGT
Organism: Pinus albicaulis; assembly: GCA_034641835.2. Classification (NCBI taxonomy): domain Eukaryota; kingdom Viridiplantae; phylum Streptophyta; class Pinopsida; order Pinales; family Pinaceae; genus Pinus; species Pinus albicaulis. Next base: position 670,261,510 of record CM076581.1, read on the forward strand.
TCCACCAATGGTTTAGCTGACAAAGCTCCTCGGCTTCTCGAGACGATGCACTGCCTCAAGAAGCGGAATGCGAAGGGTATGTTGATGCCAAATGTTCTGACTATGTTGTACTACAAGGCACTTGCCCAAGGATCTATGTCGAGTTTATGAATTACTCCCTTCGTGGCATTAATCGAAACAATTCGTAACAATCGAGGTGGTCTACCGATTCAAGATGGATGGATTCAGTTGTCGAGGCAGTAGGTTGATCGCACAGACTTACCATAGTCTTTATTCCACGTCGACACCAGAAATGTCTTGTGGAGTGTCTGGAAGCCGGATAGCATTAACACTTGGGAACTAGGAGCCGGATCTCGTAGAAACCAGATTTGCAACGTCCGGATTTGGAAATGGGTTTTTCAACACAACCGGTGCATTTGAAGTCATAATGATTTTTGAGACTTCAAAGACTTGAGAGAAATCCCAAAAAGTGTTTCCATGTTACTGGTCACTGCATGGACTACTTTACGAGGTTTCCGTGGTCCGGCGATTGATTCAGTATTTAGGATCTTTCCGCGGACAGAAAGTTTGGTCTTTTCTACGATTTCCCCTTTTCTTTCTTACTTCCTCGGTCGCTTATCACTTCTTTCCTTTATCAAATGAGGCGCGCATTGATTTCGAAAGTAGGAGCGGAGATCGATGGCGATAGTGGTGTGATGTATTTGCATAGGCCTACTCGTCGTCTATGGCACGCAGTCCTTTATTTGAGGAAGGAATATCATTAGATTGCGTCGCATGTTGGTATTTTCTCACAGTAGAGCATGCCAGACCGCAGTATAAATCAAATCCTGAAATACACGGGCACGAGCACAACTTTCTCCGTGCATGACAGCGCCTTTTAGCTTCATACATCCCTCCGTTATAGATGTTAACAAAGGTGATTTGATGAACCATTCGAAGAAGAAGCCAGACGGTGAACAAATCTCTGTATACCATTCGATCGACGACGACGCCACTCATGAATATGAAATCTCGAAATGTGACCATGCATGTACTTTCGTTTGAAGTTGGTCAAGAGTTCCGTTCTGAGTTATCGTATCTAATCGGTAACTAGAAATGAGTCAAAAATATAGTAGCTACAAGCAATGAAATTGTCAAATGAAGCTCTAGGTAATTAAATGTATCATTTAGTTGTCTGAATCACGTGACCGTTCTTTTGAAAAATACGTAATCGAATAGAATCGTCATTTAGGGATTCGAGTGGACACCATGAAAATGACAGGCAGATCAACATGAGTCGATGGGTCTTCCAGGGTTTCCAGTGAATTTAGGGAGTGTATGGTCTTGGGCCGATTGCGATGGATTGTGACGCAGCGAAAGTGTGAAGCCTAGGCCGACAGCACAAAAATTTAACACGTAATGTGACAGAAACAGTGAGACTAACTCTGGTGGACAGGATGATGATATTTCGCTGCAGAAGTACTGCAGAGGTACTCGATTACGACGCATCGTGATCTCCTTCGCTCTCATCTGAGGCATGCTCTGTCGTGGTAAAGGTGGTTTTCAAAGCTAATCTGGCGTGACAGGCAGACGTAGGATTATGGTCTTCCATTGCGTACCGATTTATTTTGTCCAAAAAACAAAAAACAAAAAGAGGGTAGTGCTAGCATAGGCAAAGATTTACCAAGAACCGTGAGGCCGGAGAATGCTCTGCTAAAGTCCGCACAAGTGCACAGGCAGGTAATCTCAGACGCTATGTTCAGATACCATCACATTTCAAGTGTGCATGGACTCAGCTTCACTGTGGATGGATAGCACTCCTAAAGGTGTCCTCCCAAACATACGAAGGTACGTCGGGAGCCCAAGTCCGAAAGTGTAGCGCCCGTTCGATGCGTACCACATGAGTGAAAAGAGACCCCTTTATACTTACCGATGCGTGCACCCGATATACGCGAGGATTATGAGGGATGAAGCTGCGATATGCTTACGTATGTGGAGTGAGGTGTCACACTCGAATGTATCAGCGAACAAGCTACGATAACCGCTATGTATGTACGGTGCTATGAACACGTCTCTAGCCTAAGGCCTCTAAATGTCATCATTCAATGTTTCCAAAGCATTGTTAAGTACGTTGAGATTTATTTTATGTTTATCATGCTTAATGTACTTTGCCTTCAGGATCACCACGATGATCTAAACGATACGAAAGTCCTCAAATGCAAGGTAATAATGATATTAGATGTACTTTACCACTTTCGCAGTTTTTCAATGAAAGACCTAGCTACTATTCGGGAAGAGAGCAAGTAATTTGAGAGCGACCTATAGTCAATAGAACAAAAAAACAAAATCAATGAATCTCAAACTAAATACGTAAGTTCCTAATGTTCTTCGTGACACGAGTATCCTACCAGTGCAGAAATGCAAGTTTTTACTTTTCAAGCTTTCCTTATATTGTTATTGAATGCGAAAAGAAACAATCAGAAAACAGATCATATCAAAATTCTTTTTACTTTCGAGCAAACGAAAGAATGCATCTCTTTGAAGGAAAAACGAAGATCATCAACAACAATATATCCTATCAAGGAAAGCTGAAGACTTTCATGAGAAATTTCCTATTTCGAAAGAAAAACGATTCTTAATGCGACTATGTATAAAAGTACTTTGAAAATCAAATCGTCGCGTGATAATGAAAAAACTTTTTAAAAAACATCGAACAAATTTTCAGTCAAAGGAGAAGAAACATATAGAGCTACTGCGGTCCAAATAGAGGCATTAACTTTTCAGAACAAGTAGGCAAACAGAACTAAAGCAAAGTACAAGAGTATACGATTCAAGATTTGTTCCTTTCAGAGACCAGCGGATACCGAAAGGGAGAGCAGGTCCGCTAACGACATAGCCGACGAGGGAGACAATGTCTCAAGAAAGCACCGTGATCACGACGATGAGGTTGCATGGGCGACAAGCACAAAGAAAAAAGCTACATTTTGGCTCAGTTACCAAATTTGCATAATTAAACTACGAAAATCTAATCTTATTATGTGAAATAACAAACTCGGGTGGGATTGCATGCGCAATCGCAGGCTAAAAGCGCAAGATTCAGAGAGAAATTGCTCAAAGTGGTCGCGCTTGTTGGGCCGTGATTGCACACGGATAAACGACTCGCCCTGATGACCGTGCTCCGGTCTAAAACAACAGAGCAATCACACTCACCGTTTTTCCTAACTCGAAATGCACACACGGAGAGGATTGGATGCTAACTTGCAAACTGGAGTCTTCCAAATGGCTCGCTTTCTCCGTCGCTTCCACTGCCGGCCTCAACTTCGACGCTAAGCCAAATGGCCGAATGCTTTCACCGCAAGAAAGAGCACCGAGACAAAGAAGATACAGTAATATAGATATCTCTCCAAGTTAATTAGCCAAATCAGTTAAGCATATACTACATTCATCAACAAAGATTTTACAACATGGAAAATCAAAGTTAACATGGATGCATGTAGGGAAAAACAAAGAAGTACTCTTTATTGATGATAGAAGGAGAGGTTACAACCAAGTGACTAATTCATCGTGATCTACCACATGAGATCTCCTTAGTCTCATCGCGACAGATGAGTCTCTCCACCAAATGGCGCCTCCACAAATCAAAGCCCTCTAATGGCAATTTCCGCATGACATTTCTCTGCTATCAGAATTCTTCCCCCTCGAACACTTAGCTTTGTGTTCAATTTATAGCTGAAACTGCGTATGAAGTAGTTTTGTAATCAATAACATTTCCAAAAATAGGCAAGACACCTTTCCATTCATGTAGATGTCAAATGGACACTATGGATCCGAAGACACGACTATGTGAACCCTACTAGAAGACACTCCAGGCAAGTCAAGATTCCGAACAGTGGAGAATTTCACTACCAATCCGACCAATGCACCTTTGGAATGCTCGGGAAGTGCTTTGCAAAGCAGCTACACCGAGGCCACCGCATATGCAGCGACCTCAGAGCCCCTTAGAGCCCGTGCTGGTGAGCTCCCACATGTTTAATAATAAGCTTCCAAACCATGGAAAAGCCTTGCTTAGTTGGATACAATATTGACTGATTCATGAATGTTTCTGTCTTTAGAGCATATAGCAAATCGAGATGATAGGGAATGATAGACCCTTTCGATCATCAGGTCCTAGAGATCAAGCCGCTAGTTAACCGGGTCATTGGGAATGGTGCCCAAATTGACCTGTAGCAGGACAAATCATGGACCAAGAAAGCACCTTTCCAGCAAATTTAGCCATCTGCTCCTATGGCGTCTGCATCTGTCTGGCCTTCGAAATATAGGAATGTCAAAGTTTACATGTGCTTGTAGGGAGATAGGCGTCTCCCAGATGGCCGTTGGATGTAGATGCGCCGTGGGTGATGTCGTCGTTGAAGGATCGTAGAGAGTTATACATAATCACATTCCTTTTGTTTTCCTCGAGCCTCCTCAGAAATTTTTTCATAGGATCTCCTACTCCCTCGTCTTTACTTTTCTTCCACCATGGGAGGTCATGCCCGTGAGTTTCGCAAAGTCGATGTTGCAAGGGTTCCACTAGATCGAGCCCTAACTCGTATACCTTGACCACGCTGGGGACATGCAAAGAAAAATAGGGAAAGAGCACGGACCAGCTCGAATACCATTGATCCAAACGTATGTAGGAACGCAATAAAATATAGAAACAGACATAAACACATAGTATGCATAGCAGTAAAACAATACTTCATTTTCTACTTTAAATCAAATGGCGAAATATGCTTGCAGCACATAATGGAAATAAAATAGCTGGGGTCTTGGTAGCATATCTCACGAGAAGGGAATGTGGTGGCTATAGACCTCCGAACCGTGTTACTGATGAGGCTCGAGGAGCCTATTTATTATTGAGAAACAATGGAAAACTCCAAATGTCCAAAACCCCAACTGGGAGATGAAGTGCCAAAGCATCTGCGTTTAAGGATAAATTGGTATTTCAACTTCCCGGGGTCGTAGCTTTGGAATACGATCTCCAAGATTTGACACGCCTCGAATAGCCTCGCCAGAAATATATACGGCGATTCGCAATGCTTTTCCCCAAAAAATGTCGCGAAGTACCTCAAAAGCGACTGCCCGAAGCTCGGGACCTCACTATCAAAATAGTAAGTTGCGCAGTAAGCTGAAAGAGACAATGGTGGGGCCCCCAAATGGAATACGTGGGTGGCCACCAATATCCACTTGGATCACCAAAGACTACTAATGTCTTACATGTAGATGTGAAGGAAGTAGAAGAAGCTGGATCTCGATTGAGGTATGAAATGTAAGCCTTTTTATTAATTACCTTTGTCCTTTAGCAGAGTAGAGGATGAAGATTTTTTCTTTTGAGGGCCGTTGAGGGCATGAGCAAAGTGGAGTTTTTAACCTCTAGTGTTAACTAGAAGTGCCTCATGTTCATTTTCATCGTCAAAACGTTGGAAGGATAAATTCCCATAGTCCATGGACTTCAACCAATTCTTCTTCTTGAGATTCTTCTATGGATGATATTGTTTCATCATGACCTTCGTCTTGATCGCGATTCAACATTCAAGATTACATTTGGAGGTTTGGGAAGCTTGATTTTTCTTAATAGAAAGATAAAAGTCTTCTCGAAGGAGACTCGTATGCATTTTGTTTCTTTATCTCAAGCTAATCATTTGACATGGTTTTTGAGGACCTTTTGTAATCCCTCAGAGATCATAAGGATCTTTAGAATGTTTTCTTTTTGGGTTAAACCTTAAATGAAACCTTCTTAGTTTTTCTATCTTCATGTGCAATTTTATTCTCTAAAGCAAGTATTTATTTTTTCTACGGAAAAGAGCATCCTTCATATTCTCTCCACCAATGTGTGCCTTATTTGGCTCTGTCTGCAAAAATAGCAATATTAGAAGGAAGAGAGGATATGTACCATTCTATTTGTACATCTACTCCAGGCTTAGATGTGGTTGGTATCTTGTTGAGTAATTTATTAAATGTCTGAAGTTGAAGTCTTTGATCTTTTCTATGTTTTCTTTAAGATTGGAAAGATCACTGATAAGGGTGGCAAAGAATACGTATCATCACCAAATTTATTAAGGAAATTGTTTTTCAAAAATATCCTAGCTAGCAATAGTGCCAAATGGTGAGTGAAAAATACCATGATTCGGTTGATCCTTGAAAAGTATGGGGAAATAATCTAACTACACAATGTTCCTGTGAATTTCAAAATAATATTTTGTGGCAAGCATAAAGTTATGGAGGTGTTCCTTACTCATGCAGTAGTCATGTCATCCAGATTATACTTAGGCAACCATATTTCAAAGTATGCTTAGGTAAAGGATGAATAGGACCTTGTAATCGAACAAGCGCATGCATGATTTTGCCAGGGATTTGGTTATTGCCATTATGTGAAGTGGAGGATTAGTTTGTCCCTAAAGGAGGATTTGGAGTAGAAAGAAAGTAGTTATAGTAGTGGTTGAAGGTAGAAGAAAGAAAACAACTATGGAACTAATACTACTTGAAGCAAGAGGTGGTAGACCGAGAATAAGGAGGAATATGAATCGATGAATAAATTGTACTCGAGAATATGTAAAATAAGGAAGAAAAATTGATGACGTTGATTTGAGGGTAGTAGAGGATTGAATATCACTAGTTTATCATTTGAGTTTTGGATATATGAGTTTTCCTATGATGAGAATGAAGAGGAAATTAAAAAGGATTACTCTGAGCTTTTCACTTTTAGAACAAAGGTTAATACACTAGTGCCTTCAAATATTGAAGTAACAATTTCCTTCGCAGGCTTCAAAATGTATGGGTTTCTCTACCGAAAGTGAAATTTCCTTCCGATTTCTTTGCTTTATCCAATTTCTGTGCACTTTCGGTGAAGTCTCGAGTGTATTCTCGACGGTATTTCTTTATGAATAGAACTAGGAGATTTGGTGGGAGCTTGGAAAAACTTATGATTTGTGAGTGGAGATACTTGAACCCGGACGATGTGTGGACTTGGAGAAGGCGAGTGAGCTCTTCTTATGGTCTTTACTTTTTCGATTAATTTGGTGCCATTCATATAGTCATATGTGCCTCCTCTCTATTGCCAAAAATGTTGAGGCCCAAAAAAATCGATTTGCTAACAACATCGGAAACCACCCAGATGCGGGGATTTAAAAACGCGTCCCTTTTCCGGTTTGGAATGGTAGCTCACGACTTGATTTGTGGAACCAGGCTTTCTGGTTTAATATAATTGGGGTGAATGGGATGGGTTTATCACTATATGTAACTTTATAGATGGAAATATTAACAAAATTTCAATAAACAATATTCCTAGTACTATGTATCCTAAGATGTCTGATCTGTTCTTTCGTGCGATCTACAAAAAATGACCTTCGACGGAGCGCAAAGTAAAGATCAATACATTCACTTAAAGATGTAGAAAATTTCTTTGAGATAATTGATTTAAGTAAATATGTCAATTTAAATCAATTGAATAAATCTTATATCGCAACTTTTAAATGCTTGTAGCTGCATATGTATCCAAATGATAACGAGTAACATGTTCAAAAGTGAGTTAATGTCAAATTGTATTCAAACAAATACATGAAACAAAATATCTATAAGATAAATAAATATTTATCATTTGGAAGAAAAATATAACACTGGGATAAAAGTACCCTGTATATGTTCACTGCGATCATTTGAGAAAAAGTACTTTGGTCCAAACGTGTTACCATTGCGCAGAAAAATTCAAGAGATGTAAAATACCCAACGTCACGATGCAGTTTTCCTTTCAAAATTTCAAGACCACTTCTTCAAAGACATATGAAGAAGTTTAAATATAAAAATAAAGTCCTAAAATAACTATTACACGGTAAAACATTTGGAGGAGGCTTTAAAGAAACCCTCCTTAACAAAGTGGAATTTATGTAGAAATATAAATTAAAGGGGTGACTTGCTCGATGATTGTCCCGTTGTCTCCTTTTGCCATTTGTTCCTTCCGGATGAAGGGATATTAAGCATAGGATTAACCTCTAGAGATTGGTGTGGACTAATGCGTAGACTGTCCAATGAAAAAAATATCGCAGTGGAGGAATCATGCGGAAGGATGTATCGCGACGAGACAATCGACACATAAAGCCACTAAATTTGCTTTGAGGCTTACCAAATACCTCAATATTTTTCCCAATCCAACTTTTCTTGCTTTAACTCGATATGTTATTATTTTACCTTCTAACACTTTTCTTTGCCACTATCTTATCAGAGTCTTTCACTATAGGAAATACACCTAAGGAGGACATTTTTCAATAAAGGTTTGTGTTAGAAAATTATATATTATGGAGCAATACAACACATAAAATATGCGAAAAATACAAGCACACTAAAACACATGCATCGCGTAGAGACACGGATATACGTGGATCAATGACTTTGAGTTTACGTCCACCCCGAACAGCTCATTCCTTCCTTTATTATGGAGCAATACGACACATAAAATATGCGAAAAATACAAGCACACAAAACACATAAAACCAGAGAGACACCTGGATATACGTGATTCACCCCGCGACGTCCACCTCATCACGAACGGCAGTCCTTCCTTTCTATTATCCGGCATAAAAATGAAGAGGCAAAAACCTGCATGCAGTATCCGCCGTAATATCCTCATGGCTCTCTCACAGACTTCCCTATCCGTTTCTCGCTATGAGAATACACACCTAATACAAAACCACAATGCAATACCCCTCATATGTACTGAGGGGTTGCCTTCTAGGGCAAAAAAACCTTAAACTAAACATAACTTCTACCATCGAGATCATCCGCCTATGGTATGGCCCGTATCGACTGAAATTATTATGCTGCAAGGCAATTTTACGTCCGTTTCTTTAGCTTCGAGGGCATGCCTGCCCCGAAACGCGCGCGTGCTCCACAAGGACCCACGGCGCGATTAGTACTGTACCGACGTTGCCGCCCCTTTTTAAGGCAGCGGAGTCCAATGATGTGATATAAAGTAAACAAGATAATCACGCTCCACACCCAACAATCTCCCCACTTGAGGCTCGTGTGCCAACTCCGCAATCGCTTCATTTGCTGAGAGCAATGACTCCTCTTTGGACGTCGGTGTTCCTCATCTTCATCGTCATCCTTGAAGACCAATTAGCAAACTCGAGCACACTCTCATCTTTCTCCCCGGTTACAACTTTTGTTAGCATATCTCCGTACGATTTTTGCTAGTGTGTGTCTTTTCCAGCTCAATCTCCATCTTCCAATAGTAACCGTATGAAATGGTACTTGAGATGTATGTGTTTAGTCCTCGAATGAAATGATGAGTTCTTTGCAAGATGAATGGCACTTTGGCTATCACTCTATAACGTGCCCATATCATGCTTTACCCAATTCATCCATAAACTCAGAACCAAATTATTTCTTTACTAGCCTCCGTAGCAAGAACATACTCGCTTCGTTGTTGAAAGTGCAACAACACTTTGGATTTTTGAAAACCCAACCGATACCTGTTCCACCCACAAGAAATAAGCACATCTCCGTAGTGCTCCTCTTTGTTATCTCTCACACTCGCCATCTCGCATCAACATATCCCCGTAGAGCAATGTTTGAACCACCAAAAGCATGGTATCAATGCTTGATTTGCAAAAAAGACTTCTCCTCAAATATCTCGAGAATCCATTTTATCGCCATCCAATGTTCTTTCCCGGATTATTCATGTACCTCAAGCATAACTCCCATTACATGTGCAACACGCTTCTGTGCGTACTATCATATACATTAAGCTTCCAACCCGCTCGATGCACAGGAACTTGTGGACACATAATCCATGTCTTTGGGTCTTGGGGCACATCTCCTTACTAAGTTTGAAATGGCTAGAAAAAGGGACAACTGGGCTTTTGCATTCTCGTATATTAAATTTTTCAACACATTTTCTATGTACTCATTCTAAGATAGTGTTAATTGCGATTTTTCCTCGTCTCTAGTTATCTCATACCAAGGATTTGTTTGGCAGCCCCAAATCCTTCATTACAAATGAATTTGCCAATTTTTCTTTGAGCACATTTATTTATCGCATGTTAGACTTAAATAAGCATGTCATCTACATACAATAACAATATAATATATCTCGTCATCATTTTGCCTTTTTAGATAAACACAATGATCAAAGTGACATCTAGTATAACTCGTTCTACATAAACTTATCTAATTTTAGATAATTATCGCTCGAGCTGTTTTAAGCCATACAAGCTCTTCTTTAACCTCGCACACCAATTTTTCTTTCCTTTACCTCATATCCTTCGGTTGTCGCGTGTATATCTCTTCCTCCAAATCTCCATGGAGAAATGCCGTTCTACATAACCGTTCAAGATGTAATCTTCCGCCGCTACAATAGTTAAAATAGTTCTGATTGAAGTCATTTTAACAACAAGGAGAAAATATTTCATCAAATCAATACATTTCTTCTCGTGCAAACTCCTTCACCACAAGTCTAGCTTTGTACCTCTATTTTTCTCCATCTTCTTCCTTTCCGCCCATAAACCCATTTATTCTCGTTAGCGCGCTTTTACTCGCAAGCAACCTAACTAAGTCCCAAGTCTAGTTATGCATTATGAGTCCATCTCTTCTTCCATGGCTAGCTCCCACTTCTTCCTCGCTTTCAACCTCGCATTGGCTTTTCATAAATATCTCTGTTCACCAGAATCGACTAACAATAAATAATATAATAAGTAGAGTATATCGTTCGTGGGTCTACTTATCCGGGTAGATCTTCTAACACCACTTTGTGTGTTTGAGGTACCGTTGTCGTTGTGGTGGTTGTTGTTGATGTGGTTGTTGATTATTATTATATTCAGCACTTTTACTTTTTCAATTATCTCATCAAGAACTTGGTATTCCCGTTTTCTTTTTCCGTTTATTTCTTCGTTAAATCGATTCTTATACAAGAACTTTTCATTGAATATTACATCTCTTCTCTCAATGATTTTGTGATTTTCATAATCATATAAGTGATAACCAAAATCATTAACACCATCCAGCAAAGGTACATTTCTTTGATTTTTCCTCAAGCTTTGTTCTATTTTCTTTATTAGTATGGACACAGCTCCTCACAACCAAAAGGCTTTAGCAGAAGCATCTTTACCCGTCCATGCTTCTTGTAGTGCCCAACTTAGTGTTCCTAAATTGAGGTCATAAATTGTCAACCAATGGCTATTAAATCCCATTAAGTGAGGTGCACTATATGTGCCTAGGTATCTCGTTTCTCACTACGTTGTGTTTAGTGTTTTTTCGATGTTTTTGGTTTTATGTTGTTTATGTTAAAAAGGAAAAAGAACTAAGTGTTGGTAAAGAAAAGTGGAGTGGTTACACTAAATCAGCAAAACCTATTCTAAAATGCGATAAACAAAGAATAGAAAATGCAAAGCTTGATAATGACTCATATAAGGAAATAAATCACAACATGAACTCAATAACTCATAACATGCCAGGAACTCATCCAATTCATTCATTAGAAATATGTTGGAATAGCTTGAGAAAAGGACAAATGTAGTGCAAATGAGGTTCTCCTAAGTAAACAATCATCTTACAATATTACAAAGTATCTCATCCATGACAGTTTATTGGAACACAATTGGAAAGATTATTTGTAGCACAATAAGATTTCTACTTCCGAATTAGCTAAGATTAATCCATTCTGTACTCAAATGTCACTACTAAGCCTCATCCGAAAGTTAGAGATTTTCTAGAATAGTTTTGGGAAAAAGCTTATTTGTGAAATTTAAAAGATTGCGTAACAATCAAGGCCTTAAACCGATATCGCCACCCTCGTCCATATGATGATGCATTAATAGAAATTCGTAACAAGAGTAGTTTGTAAACAATGAAGGCCGTGAAGCCTAATTTGACAAGCTAGATACAACCTAAAGAACAATGGATAACACCGAACTAGAATGCACTTATCAAACTTGAAACACAATGACCACAACTAAACTAGAATGCCATTAACTTAACTTGGAAGCCTACGTTGAACTCAAACCGAACTAGAATGCCACTATTCTAATTCGAAATACAAGAACAAAGTTGAACTAGAGTGCCATTATCAAACTTGAAATGTAGTGACAAAATTAAGCTAGAGTGACATCTACCTCCTAGAGTACTACAACTAGACTAAAGATGCAATAATCACTGGAATGTTTCGGGTCATTTTATTCGTAGTTAGTGGTATTTTGGAATAGCTATAGAACAAGACTCAGCCGTAACATGTTATGCAAATGTGCATGAAAGCATAAAATTCAACAAAACACGACAAAGCTCTAAAACACCACAACTATGTCTCATCCAAAATGAAGGATATTTTGGAAAAGTTCATAAGATCACGACTAGTCAGAATAACCGATGTAATTGAGCACAAAATCATAAAGTTCGTAGAAATGCAACTAACTCCTAAATACTACCATATCTCCTTCAATATTAAGTGATATCTTGGAATAACTCGTAAGAACAAGACTATCTCCGTAGCATCCAATGCAAATGAATATAAAAACACAAAGTTCAGAAAATTGATTAAACTAGGAATGAAACAAGGCTACGTTATTTATCTAAACCATATGAACAAAGCTTCTCGCAGCGTGGGGCCCTCTACCAATCGGATTAGTATGCAAATCTACTCAAGATTGACTCATCTCTTGCAATACAAAGTGATGCTTCTTTCATTAAAGGAGAAATTCTTCAAACGTAGCATTACTAGCTCTCTCCGAGATCTAGCAACAAAACAAAAATCGGCTAGTTGTTTCTGGTCGAGTCATACCTATAAAAAAATTACATAACTGCCTTTGAGATAAAACAAAGAATAAATGTCTTTCCTAACCAAAAATCAAACTAGAACTCCGTGGTGGTCTCGTACCATGATTAAGGACATTTGTACAAATTTTGTCCTATTAGAAGTCTATCTCCTATTTTTGGTTTCCTACTGCATAACCACCGTAGACTCGAGCTCGACTTCGTGGAGAGCAAGAAATGATGGGGAAGTGATGTGGAATATGACCATATGCGTTTTTTCCGAGGTGACACCTCCCGGAACCCGCATAAACATGAAGATAGTCATGTGAATATATGCGACTAGCTACGAATGACCGCGTTCGTAGCCGAGTCTAGTCAAAAATTGCTACAATAACAAAATCATGAAAACATAGCAAGTTAGTCATTATATACATTCTTAAAGTAATCCTAATCAATCCTATTGACTGAGCTTGTAATTGATGAGGCACAAAGGAAATGAAATGAAATGTGGTGGAAAAGAAGGACATCTTTGGGCTCAACACTTCCTTCCGGAATACCACCATCCAAGGAATTTGAAGGCCCCTCTCGTTTATTAGATAAACAATAGTATCTACAACATCCGCACAACCGTAAAGCCAATCATGCATGCAATCTCATGCACCTTGCACGCTCCATGATTGTTCGTTCATTCTTTTCCGACACACCATTTTCTTGTGGTGTTCTCGAACCGTCTTCTCCGCGGATTCCATGCTCGAACAAAAGCATCATCAAACCTTTGCCGCAATATTCACCTCCATTGTCCGATCCGAGACACTTCAACTTTTTCTCTGTCTCAATCTCAACCAAAGCTTTCCATTTTGAAAGTATCAAATACATCAGATTTATTCGAATACAATAAATCCATGTTTTTCTAGTTGCATCATCAATAAAAGTAACATAATAACGAGAGCCACCGAGAGATGATACCTGCTAAAAGTCCCCATACATCCGTATGCACAAGCCTAATTTTTCGCTTCCTTTTCTTTCTTCCCCCCAACTCTAAGAAATCCGACTCTCTTTTGTTTTCCATAAATGCAATTTTCTACGTAAATCCAAATCAACATTCTTCAAACCTCGGCAACAAATTTCTTGAGTGAAGAATCTTCATTCCCTTCTCACCATGTGTTCGAGCCTATGATGCCATAATCCCCCGCATCTTCTCCTTTGGAAGTTAAAGCATTACCGCAGTTAGAAATACCATTGCATAAATACAATGTACCAAACTTTTCACCTTTTTCTATTACCAACGCTCAAGCTATGACCTTTCCAAGTTTTATCCGTGAAAGTTGTCACACAACCTTCACCGCCTAACTTCCTATTGAAATCAGATTTTTCTTCGTATCCGGAACATGCCTTACCTCCTTTAGTAGCCATTGGTTTCCATTCTAATTTTTTACAAGAACTTTACCCATTGCAACAATTTGCTGTGTTTATCATCACCTAAACGAACTTGTCCAAAATATCCTTGAACATAGTCATGAAAATATTTCTTATTAGGTGTGGCATGGAATGAAGCCCATGAATCTACAACCCAAGAATCAGGTAACATTTTCAAAAAAAAGAATCAAAGCGTCTCAGAACACATCACCTATCACATTTTCTTCATTATTGTTTTCTTGTTGTGTATCTACTTCTTTTCCCTTCCAAGATCTACAATATTTCTTTAGGTGTCCTCTATTTCGCATTTCTGCACACTATCCCCGATCCTGCGACTCGGACCGCCTTTCCTTGATTTACTACGATATCCCGAGCTCTTTCCTCTTTCCATTCTCCTTCCCCAAGACTCGCACTCAAAGCATTACCCGATGTCTCACCTCGCAGCTTTTCCGTCGCATTTCCTCGCTAAGGATAGCACCAAAAATATCATCAAACTTTAAAAGTACTAGATCCAAATACAAGAGTTACTAATGGCCATAAATAAACCATTCCGGTACCTTTCCGGCAATGAGCACAGTAACAAAGAGCCCTAACTTCATCATCAAAGTTTACCCCTACAAAACTTAACTCGACCGTAATCGTATTAAATCATTTAAATGAACTGCAGATCCACCTTCCGACATCTTCATACAACAATCGTTTACAATAAATACCTTGTTTGATGCCGAGGGTTTTTCATATAGTTTCGCCTTAACCGCATCAAACCCTCTCGTCGTTGTTTCCTTCAAAATATCGTTACCGACACCGCAAGGCACAACCGTACTATTCCAAGTGCCTTTCTATCGAGAATGTTCCATTCCATGTCCGTCATGGCCGCCAGCCTTCTTTTTTTTTTTCCGCTCAATGGTAGGTACAGATCTTCTCGATACATATAATCTTCCATCTACATCTTCCACAATGGGAATTTTTGGTTGTTAAATTTCTGACCAACTTACCATCTTTCGCCATTGCTCCCACTCAAAACCAGGAAACCTTCTTTCCGCGAGCTTATCGCCCAAATATACCTTCGACTTCCGATACCAAATTTGTTAGAAAATTATATATTATGGAGTAATGCAACACACAAAATATGTGAAAAATACAAGCACACAAAACACATAAACCAGAGAGACACGTATACGGTTCACCCGCCTTGGGTTACGTCCACCCCCGAACAATGCGTCCTTTCTATTATCCAAACAAAAATGAAGAGACAAAACCTATAGTAGATCCGCTGTAATATCCTCTCGTTTTCCCCGCGCCCTCCCTATCCGTTTCTCGCTATGAGAATACACACCTAATACACAAACGCAATACAATACCTCATATATACAAGGGGTTTGCTCTCTGTGTACAAAAAACCCTAAACTAAACATAACTTCTACCGTCGTATCATCCGCCTATGAACGACCTAGATTGACTAGAAATTACTATACTTACAAGGCAATTTTAATATTTGTTTGTGCGCCGCTCCCGTACCCCCACGATAGCGATTAATTACGCGCGCATCGCCGCCCCTTTTAAGGTACAAGGGTCCAATGTTGTGATACAAAGCAAACAAGATAATCGTGCTCCACACCCAACAATTTGCTACAATGAGATTTTGCCTTATACTTCTACAATGTTAGTAGCAACATCCTTTTTCTACAAATGGCTCTTTCGCATGCTTCAACTATATATCCTTACCGTAAATAATAGCTTTTCTTTGAATCCTTTATCATGGGCAAACTTTATCCTTTCGTCCATCAAGAACTCGTTAGTTAACAAATTGGGAAACCTTATCATTTATCTCATCAAAATTAATCCTCATATTCGAAATGCGATTCAAAAGTGAATCGTTCGTTCACACAATTAAAGAATACATGATAATTTATACAAAAACAACCCGTTTTTGTGCCAATAAAGTAAGTCATTCTGTCTTCTTTTTGAATTCATCAATATTTGTGCTATCTTTACTTACTTATAGAGAGCCGCAATTGGTGAATTACAATTTCCTTGGAATTTATCTCATTCTCGATGTCAATATTTAATTGATCCATGTTCTCCCGGAGCCGAGTGATATATACCTATAACCGTTGATTGACACTTTGTTTTTCCTCTTGTGCTCTAGCTCAAGTTGATGATTTTTCATCCTTTTGTTTTCATCAATTGTTGAACTTATGAGTCTTTGTCAATGGTTTCAAGAGGCATAACCTCGCGAATCGAGTTAGCCGAGTTTGATCCTCTAAAGGATCTACCCGTGTGTCTTTCCCAAAACATCCATTCATACATCTCCTTGGACAAGTGGGTTGGGATTGATTTGATCTTCTTATTTTCTTTGTCCGCTTCATAACCGCCTTTGTGTTTAGATCGTATAAATGTCCAAAGGAGGAATTTCCTCAATGCTAAGAACAATTTCGGTGGTGGGGAAGGTCGGGATGAATTCCACTTTTATATGCTTACTAATTTGTCGTAGGGCTCAATGTGTTGAAGTAGTCCGACTTTTAGTTTGAGGAGTATGCATAATATGTTGTTGATTAACAACTATATCTCCTTGGTCTTCCCGGAGTTTTAGATCAAAATCCTTCCAAAATCATTTAGATTGCTTGGGAAATCCAAACTAGCTCCAACTTCACCGATTTATGTTGGTCTATTTTACTAAGACTTCAATATCATTAGATGTTGATTCACTTTCCTTTTCCTTTTGAGATAATGGTTATGATACATCCAACATTTTCAATGGAATTGCTTCAATATCTTATTCCAATATTGTTTAAACTTCAATAATTGTTGTGGATGGAGTGCGAAGGTTTTCAACCTTTGAATCGCGTAACAATGATCACGTACTCAAATATGTCATCAAAATCATCATCTTCATGTAAAAAAGCCCAATCTTCACTGGGTAGTGAAATTATCAAAAACTTTAATTGGGCCATACCGTTTTATTTGGAATTGTGAATAACTTAAAACATTTAATCCGACCAATATTTACAACGAAGGCTTGTAATTATCCGGTAATTGCTAAACACCACAATTAATTGGAAAGAAGGCCATGATTCTTTCTTGGCCTCTTTCGTAAAAACCCGGTTAGGCCATTTCCAACAAGCCTAATATGGAACATCTCTCGCGAGAAGATCGTTAGGAACATAAATGGGCAAACGTGTCACGAGATAAGCTCCCAAATAATTCCAGACATAGGTGAATTTTTCACCAAAATATTTTCCTATAGAGTAAAATCATCTGGCCCTTTGCCTGTACTCGGGGGCTTTCTCATTAAAAAAACATCTTGAAATAGAGGAATGACTGATGGAAAATTTGCAAAAATGGTTCTCATACTTAGATTCCCACAACATACTATGAAATATATGAATAGGTACAGGCTCAGTAGTCCATTTTCACCTCCATGGCCGGAAAATCGCAGGTAAAACACATAACATCCATGATATAGGCGCCATATAGAATGGGGGCGTGGGATGGAAGAAATGAAGCGATTTTTCCTATTTTATAAAATACGAGTGGCAATCTTATTAGACAGAATATTTCCCCAATCCATAACATAGGAATCTGTAGTTGCTTCCATGAGAGGGAGCCATTATACTAAAAATCGAGTAGTGTGAGGCCGACCATAAATCCTATACATCATCGCAGACATAACAATAGGGATAGCGAGGAAGCTCGACAGAGTATATACCCTTTTCGTCATTCTTGTGCTTATTGGGATTGCTTCTAGTTGCTTTGATTGGATTTGAATTGAGCTCATTTTCTTTGGCAACCGTGCAAGAAATTCTTTATCATGGACCTTTTGGGTCCGGGACATGGCATATCATCTTCAAGTCTCTCGGCTTTGAAGGAACCAATCATCGTTCCTCTACGAGTAAGAAATTTCCTATCCCCGATATTGAGATTATCAATGATCTATCTTACCATATCAAAGGTATGGTAATATTTTAGGTTGCGTAGCAATTTGATGTAAGAAATAAATAGCTACTTATTCAATTGTAGCTTTGGAGGAATCAAGAGCATAAACAATCGTTTTTCTTTGAACTTAGGAGTTTTTTTCATCCGAAAGCAAAATTTTGTACATGGATTCACACGAGGAAGATCTCGCTTTTTGGTCCACACGTAGTATCTATAAATAGAGGAAGCATGTTTTTTCTCTCGTTGTAAGGTGTGTAGGTTCTATGGGGGCCATATGCTTCTTAGCTTTCTTGGAGAGCTTTAGACATCTTCTCAAAGAATTCTTCTTATTCGTGGATCGCCTTCAAATACATGAGAAGGGATAAGCGAAAGAGAAAATTTTTGGTTTTACATAAAATGCACAAGTACCATAGTAATAGAAACATTTAAACGTATAAGACTTGACACGCCGATAAGATATGAATTGAATGTTTACACTAAAATGATGATAGTATGGGGTGAAAAAACCATTAATTTATGACATTAATGGTTGACGTGGACTATTGTGCCCATACAATCATTTCCACATTAAAACGAGATTCGAGGCGTCGCAATACCGTTCGTGGTGAAAATATTCATTTGATATTGACCATTTTAGTTTTCTACCGATTATGATATCACAATTGCAATATCATTGAAATAGATAGAGTGCGAAGTGTTTAAGTTGACAAAATCACAATGTGTGATTTGCGATAGACTATATTGCACTCTGGGAACATGGTCGGGGAAGAAGAGTGATTATGTTTGCGGGAATGCGATGCAGTAATGAGCATATCACATCTAGGAAATGGGAGGTGACAATAGGATTTTTCGAGGCAAAGATTTGCGAAATGAAATGCAATATGATGGTTTACATGGCGAAGGGGTCCCACAAGCTTTCCTTATAGAATTTTCTTTGGAAAATGGTTTTTCCTTTATAAAAATGCTTTTTCTTATATACATCGGATCTAACATGTTTTAAGTGACCTTTTTTTAGGAGTTATATATTCTTCATCATGTGTTTTTCTAATTGCGATAATGTGATATTTCCTCCTCCACTTAAGTGCTTTCAAGACGAAATTTTAAGGTTTTATCACTTTTTTGATCCCTATTTCTATCTAATGAATTACTTCCATGTCTTATTTTTCTTTAAATATAAAATTTAAAAAGGGTCCCCATTATTTCCTAAGGTAATTATCACTAAAATAATGAGGGTTGTTGATTAGAAAAACACAAGGTCATACATCCCCAAACATAAAGGCTTGTCTCTCCATTAGATGTTTTGCTTATGTGAATTCTCACTTAAGAAGGCCTTCGTTCAACATTACAACCAAGACGATCACACATAATGTGGCAACGAGTATCCCCACAACATAGTTACACAGTGGGATCTCAACAAAAAATACATAACATGACAAGCTAATGACATCTCACATAATGTGCACATGATCCCTCGACATAGTCACAAACATGGATCTCAAGAATAATACATCATCTCGTAAATAAGAAAGGAAACATAACATGACCCTTCATGTACCTTCATCAATATGGACAAAAATGAAAGGTTCATCCGTAAAACTAACCGCACCACCGAATTTTGGCGTCGAGTAGTGTAATATTGACTATCCATTCGTCGAATTCTCGACACCGTCAAATCTAGGCCTTAGGGAATCTTTTAGATTCCCCATGATTCTTTGGAAGATACTTCACTTTGGGGTGCCTAAAAATCTAATCGCTAGATGGAAAATCTGACTTCACCATTGTGCTCCTTGTGACATTTCTTCGTGAAATTCCGACTATAAATTTGATATCATTATGATAGTGAATTTTTACTCTCTCGCGGAATCTTTTCGCCGTCTAAAAATATACCCTACAAAGATGCCATTCGAACAACGTGCCGCGTAATGGTACGTGCCTCTCGTGGATGCACTCATGGTTCTTCCCCCGGCTTGGCTCCTCGCCATCCTCCGCTCGCTTGGCCTCCCGAATTCTTCCATACTCACACAAAGACTTCAAATCGTCCTCCTTCCTTACCAAGTAAATGATTTGGGTGTTTAAGTATGCAATTTCAAAGGTGATAAAACAATGTGTGAAGCCGTTGGCTTAGTTGGTAAATGCCAAGAATAGGTTGAGATGCATCGAGTTCAAATCCTACCCACTCCATTGCAAACCGACGGTTGAATAATTTTTTAATTGGAAAATGGTTTAACACAATGCTAAAATAAAACCGCGACAATCACCTCTAATCCCGTGTTGTGTGTTACTTCACATATTTTTAAAACTATTTGTGCGATATCTTAACAAATTGATGTTGATGGATTGTTCGGTGGCATAAATCCGTTGAGTATTAAATGGTTGGCTATTTGGCTTAAACGAGCCACCCATTGGGGGTCACCCCCACGTGGGGAGGGTTCGACTTCCGCCGACTCCACATTACACGACATTTGATATCGTTGGTTTGAGGGTCCTAACCAAAGTCTTGGCAGTAAGGTTTGCTAACAAACCCCTATACTACACGGGGTTCTTTTGGCAAGACCTCGTATTGTGTCATAGTCTCACCCGAAGTAGTATGGGCAGTGTTGGAACCGTTTCCGCACCCCTGAAAGGATAGGTAAGTGCGTAGCCACGCGATTAATCGTGATTTCAGATCATCCGTTTTTGCGCAAGTTAATTAGGTCTCTATTCGCATCCACGTGCGCTAGATCTACAATTATATGCTTTTATGACAAAAGAAACGTATTGCATAACTAGGTGTTGGAACACCTAATCCTCTATGGGTAGGTGTGAATGCGAAAAGTCACAATGGAGTCCAAGTGACCTTGGAATGTGAAACCAAGATTACCACCATCAGGACATAAATGTACATCATACATAATGGAAAATAAGAAAGCCTCACGCTTATCCTTCATTGTGTGTTGAGTCTCTTGTGTGTGTGTGTTTATTCTTCTCTCATACACCCACGGTGTGCTTAACATGGTGTTTAACATGGTATCGTAGCCGAGAAGTTCATAACCACCAACTCGAGTGAGCCATTTATGTTTATGGCTCGTACATCCGCAAAATTTTGATAATTATAAAGACTCGCAGATTTCTCGTAGCAAGCTTTTTTGCCGCATTCGTAAATTTGTTTTGGAAGAAGACAGTAGTGGTTTTGAAGAAGAGCAGCAATTACACAAGGTTGATTTCTTCCCGCAATTTCGCCCATTAAATTCGCATTTTGGAGAGCCTGCTGTAAAATCGTTTAAAGTTGGTTTCTCGAAGAAGTTTATGAGTTTTTTGCGGAAAATTTCGAGTTTTCACCGAAAGATTTCTAAGTTTTCTCGCAAATTTCTAATTCTCGCATTTATCCAATATTCTCGTCAATGGAAGAAAAAAATACTCTCTCCTTCCCCGCCACATTTGTGAAACGATGCTCTACTCTACTCTCGTTGTTTTAACATAAAAAAATAATAAAAATAATAAAAATAAAAATATAAAAAAATATAAAATATAAAAAATAAAAAATAATAATTAATTTAAATTTCTCGAGCTCCTTCAACTCCGCCCTCACGGCCTCACCAAACACACACACCACAATCCTCTCCCGCTTGACCGCACCAACTCCATCACACTCCGCCGCCTTTCCCACCCCCGCGCCTACGCCCTTTTCCAAACCACCCTCACGTTACAAATTCTTACCTACGCCAAGGGCCTACGACTCTCCCCTTACCCTTCCATCGCCCTCCCTAACTCCGCACTCCCTCGGCTCGAGCATCCTCTCGCCTCTCACAATCGCCCCCTCCCTTACTCCGCTTGCCCTTCCCATTCGATAAGCTCCTCCGCTTTCATTTTTTAAAATAAATTCTCCCCTTTTTTAATTACAATCCTCGTTTTATGCTTTTAAAATTTGACTCTTAAATATTTTAATAAATTCCCCTCCCCCTCAAATTAAAGCCTCTCTTTTTAAATTCGTCTCCTCCCTTTTAAAGTTAATCCTCCCCTTTTTAAATTCGTTCCCAATTTTCCATTTTAATTCGTTCCCCTCCCTTTTTAAAGTTAATCCCCTCCCCTTTTTAAATTCATTCCCACTTTTTCATTTTAATTTTTTTATTATTAAAAAGTCCTTTTTCCTTTTTAATTAATTCCCATTTCAATTAATCTACTTTTTAATTAATTTTTTAATTAATGAAAAAAAAACAAGAGAGAGAGAGGAAGAGAGGAAGTATACAAAGCAGTTAATTGAAGAAATGAGGAAATGGCATGGAATACACACATAGAAGAAGAAAGTGAGCCTACTGTGATTTTTGGCATCGATTTGAGGGGTGAGTTTTCGAAGAAATTGATGTGAATACGGAAGTTGTTTTTGGAGTCAAACAGCCTTCAAGAAAGAAAATCAGCTACCTTAAAGGTCTCTTGCACAAGTTTTTTTTTTCCGCATATTTTTGGCAAATATTGTATTGAACTCGACATTGTATTGCTCTCTTATAGTTGCAATCAACAGATTTTGTACTTGAGATTTCCATAGTTGGAAGTTCTCGAGTCATTTGTATTTGTTTGAAGGAAGATTGAATTGATAATATAAATCCATGTGCATTTTCTCGGTTGAAGCCGACACCCTTTCATTTTTTTGAGCCTAAGTTGTTGAAATGATAAAATCAATGAGGCATTAGAGTTATTGAATAACCTTACTCATTCAATGTTGATGATATGATAAAAATGAGCAAGAATGCTCTTTGTAACACTCAAAGTTTTCCGCATACACATGAGAAGATTGAGTTTTGGTAAATAACTTAGCTCCAACAAGATGAACCTCAAGAAAAGAGTCACTATCTAACCTATTTCGTTTAGAAGATTGAGAAAGACTCCCATCAGCACACGTCGCAGTTGCAGCTGGATCCTGATATCAGCCCTTGTACTAGAACAGATTTACATGCAGATGCAACCACTCAAATTTCGCACTTCTCAAGCCCATCATCGTACCTTAAAGAGCTTGTCCACAACAAGTACGTAATCCATTCCGTGATATGACAAGGATGTGTCCTTTATATCTCCATCACACCAAGCCCATCATATTTCAGAGGTCGATTCCGTATGACGCCGCCTCCACCTGTACCGTTCCCGCATCCTACTCCACAACAACAATCACGATCGTAAAATGTCAGCCACCGTGATCGAGTTGGGCTATATGAAAGATCATTGTTTTGATCTTCATCCATGCAAGCACCGTGGCTCCGCACACCCCATTCTTCACACATATGCTCTACAAAGCCTCTCATGAAGAACCAAGATTCATCTTGGATGACTCATTTTAATGTGTTAATAGCAACATAAGAAGATGTTTAAGACACATGTTAGAACTTGTTCTGCATATCGAGCAAAATCGGGTAGCTGAGCTTTCCCATCATCTCACCTTGTCCCTGCCAGGGAAAATGGTGGTCATGTACAAGATTCCGATCACGACTGCCAGCCCACACAACTTTTACCTGGCTGCTCCGCAGTTGTAATGACACACGCTGGCCAAGCGAGCTCCGGTGCCACAACCATCATTCCGCATTCGGGGAGATGTAGCGGGAGACACGGAGATGCCCATGAGCATGCTCGCTGGTGGACAACCCAGCATCATCTTGGGTTGGTGGACAACCTAAAACCACTGCTGCAGTGTGACCTCCTCTCAGCTCAAGGTCTCCCCTTTCATATATGAGGAACACTTCTCCAGCGTGGGCCCTTAGCTTCGCTAGCTTTGGCTATGCTCTGCAGTGTTCAAGCACAGAGTTGTTGCAATCCTAAACCATCACAGTAGACCTCCTTCTTTTTAGCTGAATGTCTCCCTTTTTTATGAGGACACCCTTTGTGCGTGTTTCTGCCTTCTTTGCTGTTTTGGAAATAGCCCGGAACTGCAGAACAAGTTTTTACTGCTCCGTTTGTGGTCATCCTGAAACCACCCTCTTTTTTCCAACATTTCAAAGATTTGATTCAGGCTCATGCCACTTTATAGCATGCTTTGCATGTTCGTATTACAACTCTCTCTTCTCGCACTCACACATGCTCGGATTAAGGGGATGTTGGAACATCCTAATCCTCTATGTAGGGTGAACAGATGCTAGAAAGTCACAATGGAGTCCAAGTGACCTTGGAATGTGAAACCAAGAGTCACACCATTTTACTCATAAACGTACATCACGTATAATGGATATAGAAAGCCTCACACTTATCCTCGTTGTGTGTTGAGTCTCTCTGTGTGTGATGTGTTTATTCTTCTCATACTACCATGTGTGCTTAACATGGTGTTTAACAATTAGAACAGAACAAAATCAGGCATAATGAGATCCGGATATAGAAAACACACTTACGTAGATCTTCGGCCTTAAACCTGACAGAGAAATACACAATGCAAGATAGTGCAAGATTCACACAAAGAGTACTCTGCAGATCTGAGCTCTCTATCAACCCTTTCTTATTCATTCATTCATCAATTCTTCACACACAATTCCTTTCTAGCTGCTGCGCACGACAGCAGCCTATCCTGACATGGACTGATCGATCTCAAGCGCACGCACTCAGTAGTGAGTCCTTTGCCCACAAACACTAAAGCAAACAGCCTTAAACACCACACCACATCAATGGCTTTCTTTCATTCCTTCTTCTTACAATAAGGCAGTTCCCTCTCATTTATAATAATCCTAAGTTCAGACGCCCAATGGTGCTGAAAAACCTGGTTTTGAGACCTAGTCTAACCCTCTTTATCTCACATAACAAGCCTTTCTGCTTCAAGGGCTCCTACTTTCTTGAAACCTCGCACTCAGGATTAAATCTCAATCAAAACTATTCAAAATGTACCGAGCTGCGGCTTTTGTGGAGAATCACATTCCAACAGTCAACACAATCTTGCGTGGATCGGTCTCCCGAAGTCACCCTTGGTGGTGTGGCCTCGATGCCGCGTCGGAAGCTAACTAGAGGCACGGAAGAGCGCAGGGAGCACTTCACGGCTACGCAGTAGCAGCTCGCTCACTCCAAATGCTGACAAGCGTCGGGGAGGCCGAGACCATCCGGGGCCGCGATGACCTATTCCAACAGCAGTGGAGGTGCATCTGCCGCTGATCCACGAGCTGCCCGGGTGATACGGAGGGATGCTTGTCGCCCGGGTGTCAAAGCAGCTTTCAGACGAGCATGCTTCAGCGCGACGCCGAAGATTTCCCGATCGCAATCCATGGCGCTGAACGCTTCAAACGCGTTGGAGGGCACGCACGCACCGCACCTGATCCAAACGTGCCTCTACCTACCATAAATAATATGCTTTGACAGTGTAGGATGGTGCCGAATCGTTGTCCCGAATTGCGTCATTGTTCCACCATCTCGCGTTCCGATTCAGTCGCTTCCCGAATAATATCTTTTCGTCGCCGAGACGATTGGCAGCCCGTTGTGCCCTTTTACGTGAGAGAGTTCATGTAGTCTGTCGCGTGACCGTCCATGACTGATGAACCTGCTGTGCCGCTTACCGCGATCTAGAATCTTTTGTACTCTTTGCGGTGAGGCATGCCCAAACTCGAGTTAGCTATATCCTCACGAGTTGCAGGGCATGACAGTCGTGAACTAGGCGAGCGCGAGGGAGTGAGCAAATATGGCTTTGGCCGGCTGGTTATCTAGGGCTATGAGCGTCGCATCATATCCTTGTATCTCGTGCATCTCTTTCCGGCGTGAGGATTAGTGCGTGGACATGATTGCGAAAAGCACCATGTTCCGGAGTATGATGGCTTGAAGGGTAACCATCCTCCGTTGTGGATTGCACCGTAGGCGCACAGCTGCGCTAGGACCAAACGCGTCATCTCCGAGGTGCACGAAACGGTAGATCGCTCCTATCAGCGCGGCCATGGTGTTTCCTCTCCATGCGTGGCGCACGCATCACTCGTCGTGCAGGCCAATGCCAAATCATTTGGTCTAACTCTGAGTCCCATGCCCCCTCACGGCCGGTATCTATAGGTGTTGCAGACAGACCCAAGGCGAGAAACATTCTAGCAGGGTTAGGGTTTGTCATAGAAAGCAGAAAGGCCCACCATCCCGGGGATGTGTGGATAGATCCCAGTGTGAGCCGTCAAAATAGGGGCATGGTGTAGAGACAAAGTCGCAGCCTCGTTGCTGAAGTTATCGCGATCCTGCACCTTTCTCCGAAATAGCTGTATGAAGTGGCGTACTATCCTGTACACGAAAGCTTACCATCGTTCATTCGAATCACGGCTTCACTGCATAAATGGCCGCATTGATGGCATCGTCGCCCTTTTGCATAATTGCAAGGTTGCTCTCCCTGTCAACATGGTGCCGGGTCGGTCGTCGCCATACACCGCCGAGGACCTTTTCCCATGAATCGGGAAAATCCTTGGATGAGTGCCTCACGTGTTGTGCGTCAGATATCCCTAATTAGGGTGGCGCCATGTGTTTTGCGACATGGTTCAGAATGCACCATTAGTAACTTGGGCACCAAACTTCTCGATCGCAGGTGCTCTCCCTTGCGGGAACGTTCCGGTATGGCAGGTGCTCAGTCAAAGCTTCGTGCCGCCGTCCGTCATTCGGCGTGCTACCGCCAACTATCCCACGTATGCACGCGGGTCGGTGTACCTTCATTGTCAGTGACGGCATCTAGGTCACGCGGGCGGCCGGGCGTGCGTGTGGCTGTTCAGGCGGACTCCATGTAACATAAGGGAGCTTGTTTGGGCAGGGTCCAATCGCATCCTTGAGTGTCACATGTTAGCAAGTACTCGTATGGCCCTGCGACCTTGGAGCCCATTTGTTAGCTTCGTCCCTTAAGCAGCGGATCATCCTACCCACGGCACTTCTCATGCCGTACTCCCAGTGCAAAGCCTGTGCTTAGCACATGGAGTTAGTGGCCATGCCTCACAGCCTCGCGTTCCATGGGAATTTGGGTTCCAACCAGCGTTATGGTATTACTGCCGTTATCATGTGCAGGGTAGGACTCTTTACCTTGGCAGAGATCAGCGTGGAAATTCCTCGTGGTCCAAAGACATCGCGGCGATTGACACCTCATTCCGCCCTTGCCAATTTTCCATTTTCTCATCAAAAGCGACAAAACTCACTACTACTCTTCCCAAAGCACTCCTTCTGCCGTGGGGTTAACCCAATATTCATCCTCACGCAGACAGTTTGCTGAAATTTGATCTAACACTCCTCCTCCTCGTAGGCCGGCTCTAGGTACCCTCGCAGCACCTTCTCGGATCTATGTGGTACTATGCAGTGTCGCATCAGTTTTATTCTCCAAACTATCATGCCGCATTTTTTGAGACTGATGACACCCGCCATGTCTATAGCCCGGTCGCCCACTAGGAGTGCGGGGTATGAGATCCGCATCTTTCCATAATTTCTGTGGCTTCAGGTCGCCTCAGGACTTTGCTCGCTGATATCTACTATGAATTTTGGCAAGCCTTCCTAGAGTGGGATGATCTCACTGTTGATTCCACTGCAGCGTGTACCGATGGTAGGACCATTCCAATTTAGGCCTCTCATTTTTTGCCATGTTTGTTTTGCAGTATCGTTTCACATCCGACCCAAGATCAATAATGACTAGATCCGTATCTCAGTAGTCGCCAATATGTGCGCGTAGCTCACATTTCTCTTTTGGAGCATTTCTTATACCCAGCATAGCTTGGTGCACATCCCTCGGCATCAGTGAAATGCGATGCTACATCCCAGCCGCGACGTATTATGCATTAATTACTTGAAGATTTTCTACAACCTATGGGTTACGCAGCAGGTTCAAACATGCCTTCAGAAAGGGCTCAACACCTTCCTCTATCTTGAGGTGCGCCAGCAGCTGCGCAAGGGCTACCAATGGTTCCTGCTCTTTGAAATTCACCCCTTCCCGAGATACAAGCTCCTCCTTTGCTTCCTAGGTGACCATCCCGCTGTGAGTCATGACTCTTACACTCAGATCCGCATTTATTAGCTCGGTTTGAGCTCTTTGCACATTCTGCGTAGGGGTCGGTTGTTTTTCCTGCATTTTGGCTATTAAAGTTGGGCAATCCTCCACCTCATGTCCAGCTTCCTACAATACTTACATGATGGCCGGGTGGGATTTGGACATTCTCTGGTGAAATGTCCTATATCTTCGTAGTTATAACAGACTAGATGCCCCCATCCTCGTCCTACGCTTCCTCCCCGACCTCCTCTGCCTCGGGCCGGGGATCCTCCGAGGTGCGCAAACAGTCTTGGTGACATAGGGTCTGATTGTACCCTATATAAGTTCCCATGATCTATAATAAAATCATAAGTGTGACATTTTTTCTCATTGTGTCCTACCGACCGACAGAACCTGCACCATTGTTGCTTCAGCTCTGGGACATACGCACCTAGAGGAGGGAAATGGTTAGTATCATGCAATCTAGCTACACGGTAGTCATCACACCACAGTGCAGGTCCGCTCAAGCCTAGTCGTGCTAGGATGGGTTCCCCACATGCTTATGGGTGCATCAGACTAGGTCCTCCTACCTGCATGTAATCTGCTAGTAGAGGACATTGATCCTTCATGTGGCCAGATACCCGACATCGTATGCACCATAGATCTGTGCGGCCATCCTTTCCTCGCTCCTTTCGTAGGTTCTGAATTTCCATATGCATAGCCTCAAGTTGTTCCTAAATTTGTTGTACCCCTACCGACGTATCTTCGCTGGGTGCAGCTTCTAGTTTCATAGTGACTTCACAACTTTTTCTTGCGATTCAAAGGTTTGGTGACTCATTGACGTGCACAGATGAGGTAACAACATAGCGATGAACCATTCAGTGTGTTGCCTATCGTCATACTCGAATCCTCCTTCCCGGATTTCTCTTTTCAACCACTGATCAGCCTCCCATACTGACTCAGACGAACCTTGTTTGAAGTCTTTTACTTCTGCTACCAGCTGAGAATAAGACTTTGGTTTTCGGAACTATTTTTTCAAAGCGTCTTTGATATCTTGAATAGATGCACCTGCATGCTAGGCAATGTATCTCATATACCAGTCCAATGCCCTATCCTCAAATTCCAAGGAGAGTTGCGCCCTCTTTATTGTATCGATTGCCACATTATGCGCAGTCCAGATGGACTCTGCTATGAACTAGAAGCGATCCATATCCTCATCCCTAGCCCCTTGAAGGTAGGTAGTCTTAGGTGCGCAACCATATAACTGTCCAGGGGGGTGGTGGTATATGTGAGTTCTTACCTTTGTGCTGCTCGGCCGATGGTGTGGCCAGGTGGTCCTATGTAGCTGATCGTTTATAGGTGGATCTCCCCCCGTCCAGATTGGTTCGATATTATTTACCACTGCGCGTCGTAAGCCTGCCTGATCCGAGTTCATCTCAACAAGATGGATCACATTTAATACTCTTTCAGTTTCACACAGTAATATATTAATCAACAACAGTAATGTCCTCAAAAATTTGCCCTAGAACCCTTTAAAGAATCGTTGTTCGGCCTCAAAGTATGGAACAAACTGATCAATGGAAAATTTTGTCACAAATCCCCCTAGCACACTGTCCACCTAGTGATTGACCATGCGTGTGATAGTATTATCAGTCCTCTCCAGCTGCTGAATCAACTCTGGGGTCCACTGAGTGACTCGCTCGGTCTTCCAGCACTTTTGGAACTCTACGAGTTTGGCCAACCACTCTTGAAGCTCGATCGCAAATGTCACAAAGAATATTTCATAGCTTTCTGTAAGAATGTACCTATTTTTCCACCTTTCCACTGTTAACTTTTCACTGCGATTTTCTTTCACCACAAATTCTTGGATCTACTTTTCGAACCAGTCTTCAATTTCCTTTCTTTCAGGCTTCCAATATTCTCTTGTCATTAAAGCCCCGATAATGGAACCATTTGTTGGCTCAAGGGGTCTTGACCCAGGTTGGGAGCTCAAGGTTTTCCAACAAACCCCTACACGATCAGCCCTTTCCAGCGCTGACTGGCTTGAGGGATCGTAAGTCTCACCCGAAGCAGTATGGGTGGGTGTCGGGAACCAGTTTCCGCACCTTGCGAGAAAGGATAGGTAAGGCAAGCGTAGCTATGCTTGACCCCGTGATTCCCCAAAGGTTAGTGTCAGTATTTTCATACTTCCACCAGGGATCGAAACACATTTGCATGTGCATATTAGGTGTCCCATTCTGAAGGAATTTTCAATCATTCCATTAGGTCATGATATAAAATTATTCCACTGGTGGTTATCCTTGTCAGGTATGTGTTTCAAAGGTGTTTTCCACAGTATTTTCAGCGTAAAATCATTTTATAAGTATGTTATTTAGAAGGAGCCTAGAAAGAGATTTCCAACGGTATATCATACTCCCAAAACTGACTTCTAGATTGGAAGATGTGCTTAAATGAATAAAGGCCCTAAAACACAACTCTACCCCTTTTCTTTTTATTCCGATGGCCTTTAAAACTTTACAATTTCTGCCTTTTTATGTATTTTTCCCTTTACCCCAAAGCCTTCTTTCATTGCTGCGTCCTACAAACTCCGATGCGATCGCATCAAAAAATTATTCATGGGCTCCCGATTGACCCACCTCCGATGCAATAGAGTCACCTCCGATCGGATCGGGAGCATCGCAAGCCCGATTGCATCACATTATCATTCATCTTGCTATGTTGATTTCCCCCGATGCGATGAATCTCGTATCGCCAATCAAATATTTTATTTCCAATCACTTAAACCCGCTCCCCTTCCCAATCGCGATTGCGATTTACTCCTGGGTCCCACCATAAATTCTTCCGCCCTTTCCAAACAAAAGGGGTTTTTCCTTTGTAAAAGGCGATAACTCTATTATTATAGTTTTAAAAGGATTTCTTAAATCCCTTATCACATCACAAATTCTAAATCGCATCGCAGTTCCATTGCGGTCATCACGCGATCACTCCCCTTCCACCGATGTGATAGTTCCTGATCACATCGCACGATTCCAAGTCTTCACCCATCCCTTAAACCGCCTCCTCATTTCCTCCGACATGATTAATCGCCAATCGCAATTAGCATTTCCCATAGCCATTTTCTTCTACTCCACTCCCCTTCTGATTTTTGATTTGCGATTGTCCCCTGGTCCCACCAAAACCTTTCCACCTTGTTCCAAATAAAAAGGGGTTTTCCTTTGTAAAAGCGTAAAACTTCTTTTGAAAATTTTTAAAGGGATTTCTCCATTACACCATCAGACATCGCTTTCCCTCACTCTATTGTATTACTCCATCACATTCGCTTCCAATCGCATCACAAGTTTCATCGCATTGTCCCAATACACCTTCCCCCCTTTCCGATTGTGATTTGCGATCGCAACTCGAGCCCACCATCTTTTGTTCTTTTTCACTCAAAAAAGGGACTTTTATTCATTGAAATGGAAAATATGGATTTCAGTGGTTTCAAAGAAATTATTCTTCGACAGTTGGTTTTTATTCAAAGAGTGAAGACATGGACAATGGTCAAAGGCCGTGAACTAATTGTGAACCAGAGACATCTATAGCAGCAATGAAAAAGGGATTTGTTCTTCAGATTTCCTATTTTCATTTGTTGGGTGCAACAACGAATCCTCAAGATGGTCAAAATGTTCGGTTAATCCTTCTTTTCAGGGACAGATTGTCAGTCTTTTCCTATATTCAGATTTTAGTTTCTAGGCTATTGAAACAACCCCTCCTTCTGTGGATCTACTCCCCTCAATTTCTGCCTATTTAATGTAATTTTTGAGTAATTTGTAGGGGGAATAAAGGTGGAATAGGTTGGAAATCACTAAGGATGCTCTGCACTTCATTTGTAATAGTTTGGCAGGGAATTAATAAAGAAATGTAGCACTAATTTGTGGGATCCCTGTGGTATGGATTTTAGCACTGTTCTTTCCTTTGTGTTCATCTATTAATTGTTATGTTTGCCATTCATTCTTTCATATCTCTAGTTGAATGCTTTCAATATAGATAGGTAGAATCCATTGTATAATGCTCTGCCTTGGGAAATCATTCAATACTTTACGTTTTCTACTGTTTGAAAAGGCTCCATCTCCTATGCCCTTTTCAGTTTCTCACCAATCTTATACATTCCATCATTATTAAAACTAAGTTGTTAAAATCCTGCCTACCTTGCCCCACGAAATACCCTGTATGAAAAATTTAGTTCCCGCCTTCAAAATAACCCAACCCCATCTCTATTCCACATAACCCTGAAAATTTATAGAAACATTTCCAATCATTATACCTAGCCTAATATCAGTTTACTCTTATATTTCATTGAATATTTCTCCTGGAGACAGCCCTCTCCTAACCTTGTAGGGCTAGCTACAAGGTTGAGCGTGGTTTGAGGTTACCCTGATTTTCCTTTTTCAACTTAAGGTTCAAATTAGTTGCTAAACCTAGATCACCTTGTCGCATTATCAATTAGGTCTCTATTCACATCCACGTGCGCTAGATCTACAATTATTATATTCTTTTATAACAAGTATCACCATATTGCATAAACATAACATAACAAAACGTAATTAGTAAAAGATCCGTATTACGTAAAAAACACTTACACATCTTCTTATTAAAATAAACACAGAAAATACACAATGCATTAATTACCAAGATTCACACAAAGAGTACTTACAGATCTAGTTCTCTATCAACCTTTATTATTCATTCATTCATCAATTCTTCCTTACAATTCCCTTCCCAACCTGTGCACATAGCAGCAGGGTCCGCACACAATTGGACTTGGATCTCCACACACACAGCCAGTAGGATTCCTTTCCCCAAAACCTAAACCAGATAGCTTAAACCAAAATTCACATCAATAGATCTTTCATTCTTTCCTTACAATACAAAATGTTCCTCTATTTATAATAATCTAGCCTAGACATTCCTATGGTCCGCAAACCATGGTTTTCGGACCCCTGGTTTACCCTTTTACCCATTACAACACTTTCATGGCTTTAACCCACCCCAAAACCCCTACGCTAGATTAAATCTAATCAAAAGTATTCAAAATGGACCAGTTTCGCAGCTTGTGGGAGACCCTGTTCCAACATATATGATCCACCAGGGTTTGGCTAAGTCCACCGGGGGTGGCCCGCTTACCACAACCAACTTTTAATTATAATGTGGATCGATCCGAGGGTGGCGCGGTTTGGCCACCCGCCACCCATTTTTAATATACATTACAATGTTGACCGAGTGTGGTGGGGGTGGCAGCCCGCCCCTCAATTTTAATATGTTTTTTCATTTTTATATAGAAAAGTTTCCTTTTTTAACTTGGTCGAAAATAAGGGTCATTGGGAAAATTAACTTGGCAACAAATTCACCTCATCTCAGGAGTCAAATTCCATGCACCAGTCCTGACCAATTTGTAGAACCCTTAAACCTTGCACACAACCCAATTTTACCAAAACTTTGACTAGCTCGAACTTATCCATACGAGCTCGAATTGGAGTGTCGTTCACACAGTTTGAATCAGGGAGACGAGCACTTCGATTTGAATCTAGTTTGAGAGAAATTTGACCACTTTGAAGTTTGACCTATTATGAGCCCTCTTGTACTTTTGAATGTGTCTAGAGCCACCTGGATCAGTTGGGCCGTTTATTATCTAGTCATATATTTTATCCCTAGACTAAATTAGTCGTTTAATTTAGTCATTTTTAGTTGGGTCACTTAAAATTGCTCAAATTTAGTAGTAATTCACTTGAAATAATTTTGGTGACTAAATTTTTTAGTTTTGTAGTCATTAATATCTCATTTTGTAATAGTGTAGTGATATGATTAGAGTCAATATCCCACATAAGACACACATAAAGAGAGTGGTGGTCAAGTTTTCAGAGTTGGTGAATTCACTTGCAACGCCTTGGTGTAATATCCCAAAATAGGGAATTTCTACAACAATAATAATATCTTAAGATATTATTAAGTTGGAGCTTCAGAAATACCTCAACACAATAATGGATGTTCAGTGATAAATGGACTCATATGATGTGTTAAAAACACATAGCCATCAAATGAGTGAAATGGCAGCAAAAGAAGAACTTCTACACATTCCCAAGTGGGGAAAATGCAGCAAATATCAGTGTTTTTACTAGGTGAAATAACACTTGGTTCCCTTAGAATATGATATTAGGCCCTCACATAGAAAACGGGATTAGAAAGAAATCCCTTTTGATATGTTAAACAGACCTCCCGGCTTCATATCAGCTCAAAAATAGCCAAATCTTATGACTTAAGTTATGTAGAAAAGACTGAAGCAAATGAAAAAATTATTTTATAAGGTTTTCTACCATATAATGATGGAACAACATGGATCTAGAACTTTATGGAACAATAAGCCAAGAAAATGAAGATCTGACCTCCTTATTGCATTATAAAGCCAACCCGGCAAGGGTTTCATGAAAGTACAAGTACAAAAAGAGCATATATGAATATTTAGCTCAGAAAATGAAGTATTGCTACAAAATTATAGAAATATAGCTCAATAATACAAAAGAGGGATGATAATCCCTTCCTCTATCTTTCCAAGAGAAGGGTTGGCGCTTTCCCTAGGAAACTAGCTCAAAAACAAGGGCCTTAACCCTGCTGCAGCAACTCTATGCAAAATGACGAAGTTCCTGCAAGGGACTGCACTGTAAGAGATGAGGAGTACTCTGGCCTACTGCCAAGATATGAAATATGCTTAGAAATCTTCCTAGCTAATCTTTCAAGAGAAGGAAGGCACCTTCTACTGAGAAATAGACCTGGAAGTGGTTTAACAAACCTCCACTGCAACACCCTGCAACTCAGCAATATTCTGCTATAGAAATAACGTTGGGATTGAAGAATGGTGCTTCGCCCCAAGCCCAGATGTGGAGAAATACAGGACAAACTCTCCCAAGAGGCCTCTCAAGGGAAGAGGTGGGATTCTCTCTCGAGAACACCTGGTGCTAAACAGTACTGCAACCCTACTAAACAACAAGAGGAAGCCAAGTCTAAACAGACAAGATCAAATGATCAAATACCAAGCATCAATAACAAAGGCTTCCATCCTCTCCATATATATCAAGTGAACATCTCCACATTAGGTTCCATCCACATGTGCCATCAAGCTTATGCAAGTTGTCTTCCACCAAAACTGCGTTGTCCATCAAGGAAGTTGAATGTATCTAGACAACTTTGTTGAATTCGTCAAAGTTGACTGAATCAACAGGATCCCATCTCTGTTCACACCCAAGGGTTCTTAAATTAGCTGCTTATTCTTACTCATTTCACATTAAGAGTGTTATTGACCCCTCTAAAGAGGTTAATGGGCCTCCCTACCCATTTATTCACCTACCTAGTGATAAAACAACTCTAATATTCCATTTAGCTTGGAGGCTAAAATTTTGAAATATTACAATCCTCCCCTCCAAAATGTTGCTTGTCCTCAAGCAACTGTATAAGGAGAGAAAAAAGTATCCCCTCCTCTTCTTGTGGCCTCCTCATCAAAAGTCTCCACCACTGCTCAAACTGATTTGCTACAAATCTGTCCTCCAATGTTTCCTCCTAAGCATGCAAAACCATATGGCTTACATCATAGAAAGGTGGAAGATGTAAGTGGAAACCTCCCTGATATCCAATGGCCTCCTCAAGGTAGGAGTGATGATGAAAATGGGGAATATTATTCCTAATGAGAAACTCCCACACCCATGCTATCATCCAAATGAAATGAGCCAATCTAGTTAGCTCAAAAAGATCCTCAACCCCCGGTTCATATAGTGTGTTGGAGTTGCATGGAGAGCTTGGATCCTCCCAACCAAGTGGTTTCTCTCTCCATTTATGATAAGTATGGGGCTACTGCTAATCTTGGACTGAAATATCATGACCTCCAAGAGTGGCCCAAGCTACCCCATCAAAAAAATAAACCATGAAGTGCCTCCTCCAAAAACTCAAGTTCTCCAAATGGCTCCTCCCACATGAAGAAGAGAGATGTAATTTTAAAATCATGGGCTACTCATTGCTACTCCTAAAACATGCATCATGCAAAGTAGGGAGAATCATACTCCCATTGTGCATCTTCAACTCATATCCCACTTTCCAAACAAAGCTCCCCATGAACACAGAAATATCAACAATACACGGAAGCAAAAACCAATAGAAACAAGTTGTCATATGACAACCAGAAAGTGGATCAAGGTCCCACACAAGGAACTAGTGTAGTGCATCCTTTGCCTGCATCAAATCAAACAAAAACATGTGCTTTTCCAGCCACTTGTTTGCTGCCATAATCATTTTACAAGATATAAATATGAAAGTACAAAGTGGTGTCAATGGTGCACACCAAAAATCATGTGGCTTCCCCCACAAACCACCAATGAGATAGCCAATCTCAATGCTACAAATGGCTTCATGTACATAATTATACAATATGAAAAAATGAATAATCCTCCTTGGTACAATATGCTGCTCATATAAAGAAAATAAGTGCAAGACATAAAGTGAAATTGTACATTCTCCATCATGTACTTGAGATCTTGAGTTGAAATGGCTCAACTGGAAATTCTCCCTCACCTCCAAAGAGTAGGGAAGTTGTTGTGACCTCCTCTCTATCATCATCTGGGCTATGCATCTCTCCATATGCTGAAATATGGCATGCTGGATGCCCTCCCAAATGAAATCCTCTACCAAGGAAAGATATTCATCATAATGCATGGAAAAGAAGTCCTCATGTGCTGCATGTAGCAACTTCTCCTTGAGCTTAGAAGTTCTAGTCAAGAAGATTCTACCATAAGATAGATGACCATATCATCCACCATATATCTGTCATCTCCATCAGGGCCATCAAGAATCATGCAAGCACCAAGATCCTTGAAGAACTCTACCAAGAGTTGAGACCTCCAATATGGATCAATCCTCTCAAGAGACAACACTAGTGATCTGGCATGCGAAGCTCTCCTCATGCTGCTACCTACTACTTTGACATCCCCCATGCAAAATTATCCCTCAAGACTCTTCACCTCTCTAAAATCCAAGAGAGGTGAAGAAAATGGCAAGATTTTTCTTACCAACTTCAGATCTTGTGGCCTCCCTGGTGGAATGCCTCCATATAGTGAGACATCAATGGCAAGAGAAGACTATTCATATGGTTGGGAAACCTTTCCCTTGCCCTCATAGTGCAAATCAGTCTTCCTCCTCCTTGCACCATCTCTCTGAAATAGATAGGGGTGTGTGATCCTCATCAAATGATGATGTCCTTCCTCCCTACCTTCTCCTTCCATCAGCATCATCTCACAATCATGCTGCTCATTGATTTTACTTTGCCTTCCATATGTGAGATCCTGGGGAACTTCTTGTAATGACACAATAAATCCTCCGGTTGGAGCATGTGATCCTCCTTCCTTTGCATGAGGCACTAGATATGCTCTAGATGTGACAGTGCTATAACCCCCATCCTTCTCTTCATATTCAATATGAATAGGAGTAACTGCTCAATAAGAGGATCCTCCTTTGCAAAAGGAACCTTCATGCCCTCTTGTCCAAGGTTATGAAACAAGGATCTTACCTCTAGCAAGGTATCATGCAAGATATGAGCTCCTCCAATAGGTTTCTGAAGTGGTTTTGAGTTTGTAGGTCCTCCCAACTTATGAAAAATTTTCATTGGTTTGATTGTCTCATGTTTTTTTATCAAACCTTTCTACCAATCTCTCAGTGAACTTTGAAAAAGAAGAAGTATTAAATTTTTTCAATGAGAATGACTCAAACATCCACCAAGCATAGGCCTTGCCTTCAAAGTGCGGCGCTCCAACTCTGATGGCTTCATCTTCAGAAACTTGGTGCTGCTACAAATAAGTATACAACTCCTCCACCCAAGCTTTGGCTGAACAAGTTGGGGATCCATCAAAGGTAGATAGAGGAAATATATCCATGTCATGAAGCTTTCTTCTCTCCACCTTGATGTTGAAAAACTCTTTGAAAGTAATATGATCTCTAAAATTTTTATTTTGAGATTCATACTCTTGCAGAAAATTACTAAGATTTCCCCTCCTTGGCATTTCCTTTTCTTTCATCTCTTCCATATAATATCTAGGAATTTGACTGTGCTGTGAATAATAGGGTGTAGCTTCATGCTCACACCTATCATGTTCCAATCTAGATTTGGCTCTAGATCCAAACTCCTCGGGAGATCCCATCTCTCCTCTCATCTTCTTAAGATCTTCATTGATGCACTACATAGATTTTGGAAGAAGCTTTGTAAGCCTATATTCCTTATTTTCTCCACATAATAGAGTCTTATTTTTGTTCATATCTCCTTCCTTTGATAGCTACATGGCTAAATTCCACAGCATGAGCCAAGGTTGAAGCTTTGATACCATTGTAATATCCCAAAATAGGGAATTTCTACAAAAATAGGAATATATGAGATATTATTAAGTTGGAGATCAAGAAAATAGACTCATATTGTATTTTCATAAACACATAGCCATCAAATGAGTGAAACAACAACAAAAGAAGAAATTCTACACATTCCCAAGTGGGGAAAATGCAACAAATAGAGCATGAAAACGTTATTTCTGAAGATCTGCATTTTTACTGGGTGAAATAATGCTTGGTTCCCTTATCATATGATGTTAGGTCCTCACATACAAAAGGGGATCAGAAATAAATCCCTTTTGATATGTTAAACAGACCTCCCAGCTTCGTATCAGCTCAAAAATAGCCAAATCCAATGACTTGAGTTATGCAGAAAAATACTGAAGCATGTACAACATTAATTTACAAGGGTTTCTACAGTATGATGATAAAATAGCATGTATATAGAGTTATATGGAACAATATGCTAAGAAAATGAATATTTGACCTCCTTATTGTATTAAAAAGCCAACCCGACAAGGGTTTCATGAAAGTACAAGTACAGAAAGAGAAGATCTGAATATTCAGCTCAGAAAATGCAGTATTACTGCAACATTACAGAAATATAGCTGAATAATAAAAAATATGGATGGGAATCCCTTCCTCTAGCTTTCCGAGAGAAAGGTTGGTCCTTTCTCTAGGAAACTAGCTCAAAAAAAAGGGTCCTTAACCCTGCTGCAGCAACTCTATGCAAAATGACGTAGTTCCTGAAATGGATTGCACTATAGGATATGAGGAGTACTTTGGCCTGATTCCAAGATGTGAATTATGCTCAGAAATATTCCTAGCTAATCTCTCAAGAGAAGGAAGGCACCTTTTATTGAGAAACATACCCGGAAGTGGTATTACAAACCTCCACTACAACACCCTGCAACTCAAAAATATTATGCTATAGAAATAATGCTGGGACTGAAGAATGGTGCTTGGCCTTAAGCCTAGATGTGGAGCAATATAGGACAAAATCTCCCAAGAGGCCTCTCAAGGGAATAGGTGGGATTCCTGCTTGGGAACACTCGGTGCTCAACAGCACTGCAACCCTGCTAATGAGCAAGAGGAAGCCAAGTATAAACAGACAAGATCAAATGATCAAATACCAAGCATCCATAACAAAGGCTCCCATCCTCTCCATATATATAAAGTGAACCTCTCCACATTAGGTCCCATCCACATGTGCCATCAAGCTCATGCAAGTTGTCTTCCACCAAAACTGCGCTATCCATCAAGGAAGTTCAATGTATCTAGACAACTTTGTTGAATTGGTCAAAGTTGATTGAATCAACATGATCCCATCTCTGTTCACACCCAAGAGTGCTTAAATTAGCTGCTTATTCTTACTCCTTTCACATTAGAAGTGTTATTGACCCCTCTAAAGAGGTTAATGGGCCTCCCTACCCATTTATTCACCTATCTAGTGATAAAACAACTCTAATATTCCATTTAGCTTGGAGGCTAAAATTTTGGAATATTACACTTGGCAACACAATGATAACGGTTTGAAGTGATGAAACAACATTTCATGTGTAAATTGTAGTCCAACCAATATTAATTTGGAATCTCATATTGTAATACTTGACATTTCTTATAACATAATTTATGTGGTTGAAATTATTTATAGTTTCACTTAATAGTTTTTAGTATTGTTATTAACATATGTAACTTTGTGTTTTCATATTAGATGAACATGCACATTATATGAAATTATTTTAATTTAGTCACAATATCATACTAATTAATTTTGGAATTGTCTATGGAGGTGGAGGAATTACTCAGACAGTAAAAAGTGACCAGAATTTGGGTAATTTTTTTTTTAAGAAATCTTGCAGTATCAGTGTTAAAATCATGTTTTTGATGGTATAAATGGATTCAGCATTGTCAAAACCCTCAAGGGAACTCAAAATATTGATGTTTGATAGCTATAACCTAGATTTACAAAATTCCCTACCAGATTTTATTAAAATTTTACCGTAATTTCCATCATTTTCAGGGTAAAAAAGCAATCTAGTTAGACTACAACATTATTTTTTGTTGATTAATAATGAACACATAAAATAAATATTAAACTACTAAATTAGTATTTTATATTGGTTAATGGTGAACATAAATAAAATTAATATATGACTAAATTAGTCATTTATAATGATTATTAATGAAAGTAAATGAAATGAATATATACTACTAAATTAGTCGTTTATATATTGAATATGAAACTACCAAAAAAAGATAAATGACTATTGCATATGATCAATTTGTGATTACAAACGACGAATTTTTTTTTGCACATATATGACTATTAGTAACTAATTTACAATATCTTATAACATGACCAAAATTTAGTCATATTTTTTTGGCCATCAATTGGTTTCAAACGATGACTAAAATTTTTCATATATATGACTATTAGTAGTTAATTTACAATATCCTATAATACGACCAACATTTTGGTCATATTTATTTGGTCATTAATTGGTTTTCTCATGCGATCATATAGTAATATTTTTTTTGTATATTTGGCCACTAATTGTGAAAATTAATGATTAAATCAATGACTAAATTAATGACACAATTTATGACTAAATATACTACTAGACGACAAAATTGAGACAACCAATTAATGACTAAGCTAAAAATGACTAAAAGTTTGTCACGTAATAAGATACTGTAAATTAGCTACTACTAGTAACTGACTGAAAAATGGTCATTTATATGTAAATTTTAGTTGTTTTTTTAGTAACTAATTAGCCATTTTGTACTAGTGTAATGGCATGAGCACATCTAGGTGTTGCTTTGGTACGAGAAATGCCATGAAATTTTAATGAGTATGGAATAGAAATTCGTAGCCTTAAGTGCAACTAGGGTTGTGTACATAGTTGCTAGCATGGCTAGTTGTGGAGCAACTTGGTTGAGGAAGATATGTGGAGAGTTGCTTGAGAAGGTTCTAGATATGACAGGGATACATTGGGATGACAAAGAGTGGGATATGATTGGCACATAATCCCATATAAAGTTGGTACTAAGATATATTGAGTTGGTGCTACTTTATGGGACAATCTTAGGCTTATGGTTGTTGCCTCCATGAGAGGGAGGATAAATAAGGTATCATTTTTGTGATATATATATTTTTTTCTAATATAATTTTTGATTTCATGTCCCATATGAACAAGAGACTGCTTCTATTAACACATCATGATTGAAATATTAAGTGAGCCATTCAAGCTAATACTAGATATGAGCATGATGATATGTTTTAATATACAGAGAGCATTCCTGATCGAAAACATTGAGCCAACTCTCCCCCCCTATCTGAGCTGCCAGGGTGAGGAATTGAGATGGAGCATTCCTGGGGTTGAGGGATCTCTAGACAATAGGTTCATCGATGTTGTTGCCCTATATATCACCCATAGCATTGGAGATGACAACTCCCCTATCTTGGTCTATGCAGAGTATACCCCAGTTGAAATCATACCCACAAGCTAGGCTTGTTGGGAATACCGCTCCCCATCCAGCCAACGAGTTGAGAGAGTTCTTGGAGGTGTACACCCCAAGCTAATTATGATGTATTAGTTCTACCACATGACTCTTGAGGGTTATTATTGGGAATATTAATGGGGAATAGGATGGTTTTATATTTTCTCCCCTTTGAAATGACTCCTATGGCTAAACATAGGGTGGAGGATGTTTGATCCCTTATGAGATGACTTGGGGTGAGAGTTTCCAATAAGACCTTCCCCACAATCATGGACATGAGGTGAGAGTGTCCTGTAGGACCTTCCTCATTATCATTTTGGGTTGAAACTAAGCACCCTAATGGGTTCCAAGTTGAGAGATAATTCTGTTGTGGTAAAACACAGCCCCCCTATTTTTGACTTGTTCACTTCAAATAATAGGGACCCTTTCTATAAATTTTTTGGCTAAAACACCTTTCAAGATTTTTATTAAGTTAATTATCCTACGATTTTGTTAATTTTTCATTTTATTTAGGTTCTTGTTTTGATTTCTTTGTTACGATCAATTTTTTATAAGCTTTTCATTGATGCTTGTTTCACTTCATTTGGTCGTCTCGTTTGTAAACGAAACTCCTTTGAAGTCTAATCATTTATGTCGTCTGGGTTAAAAATGCATCAAATGTACAAAATTCCATTTTTTAATTAAATTAGTTCAATAATGCATTTAGTTTAAATATTAACCCGTAGTTAGTTATTACTAAAAATTTTCATTTTCATTTTACTTATACAACCAAATCATAAAGCAT
Source organism: Pinus albicaulis (assembly GCA_034641835.2). Taxonomy (NCBI): domain Eukaryota; kingdom Viridiplantae; phylum Streptophyta; class Pinopsida; order Pinales; family Pinaceae; genus Pinus; species Pinus albicaulis. Next base: position 670,304,199 of record CM076581.1, read on the forward strand.
CGGGATTTCAGTCATTTATTTCAATTTTCTATTTTCAAATAAATTACTAATCTCGAAAACTCAAAATATTAAAGTGGATGTATTTTAATTTTTATATTTTTCATTAAAGTGACTGTATTTTATTTAGGTAAATCATCCCTATATAATTTCACAACTTAACATCATTAAAATAAAACCAAAACAAAATAACCAATATTTAACATTAAATTTTAAATTAATTATATTAATTATATTAAAAATAATTAAATTAATTAAATTAAAATTTAATATAAAAGCAAATATATATAAAAATAAAAAACAAAAAAAAGAAGTAAAAATTACATCACATCATCGCATCGGGAGTTTTCAATGGGTGCATTTCCTTGAAACCCCGATGACCTTCGTTCCCCGATCCCCCGATCCCCCGATCGCTGAAGTCAAAAGGAATTACAAGTTGCATTCAAATTTCAAGCTAACACTCGAAATGGTAAGTCAATAGAGTTTGTACACGTGAGTTACATCACATCAGAGGTTTTAAACGCTAAAACTCGATGGCCCTCACCCTCCCAATGTGCCAATTGCGATGAGTCAAAGGTCATAAGTTATTTGTTTTATTTTTCATTCGTATAAATGGAATAGTGTAAGTATATTGTTAAGTTAGTGAATGTAGTGTTTAGTATACGTTAGTGTTAGTTTAAGTGTTAGCATAGTCTTAAGGCTACGTTAGTTTTTAGGTTAGTATAATTTTAAGTTAGTGTTAGTTTAATGTTGGTGGAATATTAGTTTAGTATTAGTTTAAAATTAGTAAGTGTTAGTTTAGTTTTAATTTAATAATAAATTTAATATTTAAATAATTAATTTTAAATTATTTAAATTAATTAATATGTAGAATCTAATTAATTTGATTAAATCATAATTAATTATTAATTAGATTAATTTGTTTAGTTAATTATATTAGTTGGTTAGATTAATATTAATTTAAATAATTATATTAGCTTATGATTAACAATTAAATTAGGATTAATTATTAGATAATTAGAGTCTAATTTAGGATTATATTTTTAATTGAAATTTTGATTTTTTTAGCCCAGCAAGAGAATTCCAGATTTATATCAGATTTGACTTATCAACTTTGGAGGCTCATAAATTGAGTTTTACTTAGCCAAATGAGGTCCAGGATGGCTCATTGGAAAGAGAAAATCAAGGAGAACATTTTTTAAGAGGTTTCACTAACAGATTTGGTCATTTATTGGGTCAAAAATCAGACAGAAAATGAAACTACGAATTTCCAAAACAAAATCAATTTTATGAATTTTATTTTCTTCATTTTCATTTGCCCAAAGCCTTTTCTAATTGCAGATTCGTTCATGAATGATATCCTTGGCCAATTAAACCATTTTAGGCATCAATAGAGATCTTATATTTTATTTTTAATTATTAATTCAAATAGAATTTGATTGGATTTTTTTTAATGCTAACAATGATTTTTTGATTTTATTGTTGCATCTTAATTCATTTTAATTTCCTTTTGCAGGAAAAACAATAGAAAGGATATGGAGAAAAAGATCTCAATCAATGAGAAGACTCCAGCAATTAAAGATTGGAATTTTTGAGCAATTAAATTGGATTGAGCGGTTACACTGTTAACTGTGACTTTCCTCTCAAATAATTGCTTTGGAAATATTATAAATTTCTGATTCTGCTTGAGAATGTGAAGAGGTTTCTCTCCTCAATATGTTCTGAGCTTCTGAAAGAATTTCTGTAATAGGAATCTAGAGTTGTAGGAGGGAGGAGAGAAAGATCTAAATATTATTGAGGGTTTTTTCTTTATATCTTGAATTATGTATGATGCAGTGATTTTCTGTTTAGAGCTCTGATTTTGAACGGAAAATTCAGAAAAAGTAATGTAGGGAGAAAGATGTCTAAGGTCACAGATTTTAATATTTTGTGCTTGGAACAATACATTTTATGCTCAACAAAATTGTCTTGTTTTTATAAAGGATCATATCTTGTGATTTCATGAGCAGTTGTTTTTAGAATTTGCATTTACATACCTTGAATGTTGTTAAATTCAAAGCACAAGATTCACTGTGTTCATGGTGAATTATTTTTTAGAGATGCATATTTGTACCTTGAGACATTTAATTAAGCGCATGATCGGAGATATCAGGTGCATCATGAAGATATGGTATATGCATTTCTATAAATTTCATTTTTTTATTTTTTCTTTGTGTAGTGAAATATTCTCATTAAATTTTCTGTCGCTTATATATACTTGTTTCTCAAATATTTCTTTATCATATCATTTCTGAAGATAGAGGAATATCATCTTTCATAGTGTGTGTAAACGATATAAATTTATGAATGCAATGTGTTATTATAAATTTGTTTAATTTTTTAAACAGAGTTATCATTATATGATACTGCATATTTCTTTTAAGTAAACAATATATTTTCATGGTTATTTGTTTAATTGAAACAATCTTTAAGTCGTGTTCATATTTAATACCCAAGTTAGTGTTAGATTTATTTGCAAGTCATAGGTTAAGTTCTACATTCTTTTAAGTTTTGTTCTCGAAGAGGAAAAATCTTAGTTGTGGTTTAGCTGAACCCAAATCAGCTTAAGGGTCATTCTCAAGTCATAGATTAAGTTAGATAGATTAACTCGGTTAGTTAGTTCCATTATTCACTTGCACAAACACCCCATCACCAATTTTTTTCATTACCGGAAACTAGTCCCATAAATCCAGTCGGAGCAACCATCCCAAACGGATAAGGAGTTTCCATATGATTCCAGACAGGTGGTTTGGAATTTGAAGCAACGATTTCAGGGGCTTCAACATTTTTTTAGCGCTAGAAGGAGGGCCTGAAACTTGTTGTCTATTTGAGTCTTTTCAATTTTAACTTTTTATTTAAGCCTGATGGCTCCTTTAAAACTTCCAATTTGGAGTTGTATATCTGGACAAGCATCTTCCAATACTCCACCACAAATAGTAAGACTCTTGTCTCAGGTAAAGTTTGATGGTAAGAAAAATTCTTGTGCTTTTAATCATGTCTTTCAATTTATTCAAAATGTTTCAAATTATGATTTTCAAGGAATTGATGAAGGCATTTTATGCAGAATTTTTACTCTCAAATTTTCAGCAAAAGTTAGAAACTGGTGTAGAACTCTTCTGGTTGCCTCAATTCATAGTTGGGATCAATTTGTTACAATTTTCATTTGTAAATTTGATGCATATATCTACGAACATGTATGTGATGATTTTGAATATCTATGAAGGTTTGAAGGTGAGTCTTTAATTGATTTTACCATCAGGTTTCGTTTAAATTGTTTAAAATTTAAAACTAAAGATAAACCTTTGAAAAAAGAATTATTATAATGGTTCGAACATATTTTCTCTCTTCCTCCCATTACCAATCCATATGAAATTAGTTCAAGCTTTGTTCCATCCCCTTCTAACATAAATAAGGATTCCAATATGGATGTGCAAATAAATTATGATGAAGTGGTCTCACGAAGCTTGGAAAATATTTCTATCCAAATACAAGAAGACAATAGCAGCAATTTTGGAGAAAGAGTTGCCTTGAAATCTGAAAATTACTCTGCATTAAATTCAGAAAATCACATCACAAATCAACACGTGCAAGCAGCAATCAAAGTGAATAATAAAATGCAAATTGTTGTATAAATTTCTGAATTTTTCCATGATGAACAAATGTCGAAAACATAGCAGCAAAGCAACCTTCTTCAAGAAAGAATGAGTATACAAAGGAATGATCTAGAATCTAAAATTTATAGTGAATAGAATGCACAAGATTTCTCTAACAGAGAAAATTTTGAATTCATTATTTCTTATTCTCATTTTTCACTTTATCCTGATATTTTTAATATTGGTAATTTCTCCCCTCTCGGTATTAATGATATTTCAGAAAATAAAGAGGATGATTTAAATGAATTACCAATAAGCTTTTATCAAGATAGAGAAACAATTATTGATCATTCTTTTGCCATTAATGAACATGAATTTTTTATTCCACCTTGTTTTGATATATTGGACGATATCAAAGGGAATTCTAGAAAATATTGTGAGGTCATTTATGATAATTATTCTGACATCAATGATGTTGAATTATTTCAAGAGAATCCTCATGAGAAAATTCAAATAACATCTGTGAATGACGAACATTTCAATTTAGAAATTATTCCAACCAATCATCTTTCTGGAGCAACAAATTATCTTCATGATTTCACCATTCGGGAAAACATTCCAATTTATGATTCATATCATGATCAAACTCCCATTCCTGCTCATAATCATAATTCTCTTTCTAATTTACAATTTGGAATTGGTAATTATTCAAATTCCATTATTCTAGCCAATCCTTGTGAAAAAAAATTATTTCAAAACAATCCCAGTTGTGCTGTAACATTAATTGTACCAATAGGGATTTCATTTTATTTTTTCTTTCATACTTATTTTGTTCAAATTTAGATTTGTTTTCTGATTTTATTTTTCAAATTTTTGGCACTCTATACTGGCATATTGAGCACTTTAATAGTGAACACTCGATTGATGCATTTCCTTATTGGGAAATTGAAGTCTCATATTATAATCATAAACATCAAAAGCTATTAATATTTAAATTTCAATGAATGCTAATGTTTTATCAATCAATTATTTCTTCTCAAAGGTAGTACCAAAAAGCGAGTGTATTTTTACAATAGGACCAACAATATAATTCAATTAATAATCTTCTGTTGGATTTATCAGACTCTCATCCATTTTTCATTGATAAATTTGAAAGACACTTGGAAAGTTTTTCTTCACGGAAGATCGTTAATAATTTAGCACTTAATCATAACACTAACAAAATTGCACAGGCCATGGTTGTTGAAAGATCATTTCTACAACCCGGCCTGTCATCTTATTTTTTAAACCTCTCCCACTCAATAATGGAAATCCATCCATATTTCTATGATCCAATTGAAATTTAGTTGGGAAGGGCATTTCAAGAGAAGGTAATGGTGAATAATTTACTAATAATAAAGATAAATTCTTCTTTCAGATTTAGTTTTTGTAGTTTAATTATATTTACATTTTTACTAATGTTTGACATGTACATACATGCAGGAATTAAAATGAGAGAGTGTTTACATTGGAAATATTACTATACCTAGTCATTTTCATGTATATGGTTAGAATAGAAGTAGAATTAATTTAAATTTTTTTTTTTTGTAGTTAATTTATTCTTAATAGTTCTTCAGATATAAAGTAAAGCAAGCAATCAACCCTTCTCATATCATATACATGTTCAGGGAAATATTTTCCTCTTATCAGCAAATTTCTAATTCTTGCTTCCCATTTTTTAAATCAAAATTTATTGCAACAATATCTCTACTCTTCCTATTTTGAATAATGTTTTGACTAAATTAAATTGAGGTTGCACTTGGCACCAATCACCTCAAAGCCACTTTTCTCTATTTCGAAATTTCCTCATATGATTTTCTTCTGAAATTTATTTGTTAAAGGTTTTGAGGATATAAAGCTTCATGATCTCATTATCCCATGAAATGTATGACTGTCTATTATAAGCTTAATTCCAAGTTAATCATTATTAGTCAGTCTAACTTTTTGTGGTAATCACATGAAGTTCATATTATCTTCTTCAAAATTTGGTAAAATGACTTTAAGGGTGTCCATTTTGTTGTGTGCACACATTCAAATCTGTGTTGATATTTTTCCACAATTAGTGGCTTTATCCCATTCTGATCTTTAGTTTATTATTTGATGCTACAATGTGCATCATATTTTTTTACTAAAGGCATTATTAAAAAATCACTATAACAATACAGATTTTTCTCAAGTTTATTCAGAATGAATAGAGGTAATAAATTGTTGTTGCAATGCAAAGGAAAGCCTATTTTCATATTTATTTCTAGTGAATTTACAATGTTGTTACAATAAATAGATTTTATTTAGGCTGATTGCACACTCCGATTTAGAATAAATAATGAGATGAGTTTTAACAAAGTCAGAATTTTGATAAATAGAAGGAAGAATTGGAAGATTCACAAGGTAAAATCTTCAGAAAATTCTCTTCCAGGTACGCATTTACAAGTTTATTTTCATCTATTAATATTTTCTCTTTTCCTTAGTTTGCTTTTTATTCTTGTTCTATTTTATTTGCATGTTTTCATTTGTTTTCAAAACTTGAAGTAAGCAGCAAACCCATTCAAATTTGCAACATGTTCCCTGAAATTTTATTTTCTGATTCATTAGAATTTGAACACTCTTTAACTTTAATTTCATTCATTAGAAAACCCAATTCAAATTCAAAACAGTATCGCAAGATCCATGTCTGAAACGTTTCCGAAGCAATAAATGCAAAATCGCATATCGCATTGGCATGAATTCAAAATTTTTTTTTTCGTCGCAAAAGTTTCAATGCGATAAAGTTCAAATCACAATCGCAAATTATTAAATTCATATCAAAATTATTCAAGAGTTAAATTTTAAAGGCCTCCGATGCGATAAGTCTTATCGCAAATCGCAAATCGGGAGGAAAATTGAATAGACCCTGTGCGCTCATTTTAAAAGTTGCGATGCAATAACTCATCGCTATCGCTTTTTGCTCTTCGCTCATCATCGATTATTATAAACATCGTATCACTGCTATCACAAAAATCATATTGTCATTTCCAACATGACTATTTTCCAATATTCCGATATGCCGATATCAATATCACTCATCGCATTTTTGATGCTCATATCATAATTCTGAAATCCACGTCATCCATTGTATTACTGATATCGCAATCGCTTTATCGCATTTTTATTTATGATCATGTCACTATTCCGAATCTGCGATGCGCAATATGCAATGTGCAAAGTACAAATCGCGAGATGCAGTGTGCGATGTGCAATTTGCGACATGACTATCCCCGATCCTAAATATAACATTTCTTCAATGGTATGATCACTCCATCTCATCGCACATATTATTTTCGCATGATCTCATATTGGAAATTTGCTATTGCAACCCCCGATGCGATAAACTCCAACGCATGCCTCTACATGCAATACGAATCATCCGATAAGGCATTGTGTTAATTTAAAGCAATCTTGGGTAACCGCTATGATACTAAAGCGATTGATGACAAATTTGCAGCATATTAAAATCATTTCGATTTCTCATATATTTCAGTTTTAAATAACTCCATAATTAAATATGAAATTCAAGACCTCTCTATTTTAAATTTCATTATCTTAAATTTGGTCTTAACTCTGAACAATTTATAAAATCATGGAATTTGTATAAAACTTATAATATTTTGAGAACATTTATTACTACAAATTCTCAATCTCATTTCTAATTCATTTGTTTTAATTTCAATTCCCTTGAACACAAAGCATTCCATTTTTACATTTTATTGCTTGCTTTAGTTTAAATAAAATAAATAATGATTTTGGGTTATAGGATTTTGGTTAGTTTGCCTTCTTCATATTTTTAATGTCAACTAAAAGAAGAAGTCAACTATTATTGGAGAAATTGATACCTTCAGGTAAGATCAAATGAAATTATCCAATGGTAAGATTCATGTGCCCACTTTCATTAATTTCCATTTCATTACTTTAGTTTCAGTTTTGTTTTTAAATTATGTTGATATTTAAACCTGTTTTGCAGCTCTTCATAAAAGCTTTCAATCATCTACCAAATCATATTTTGGAAGCCCTATGCTCTTCTCCTGGTTTTATTTTCAAGAAGCAGTGATAGTCTTTGTTGAAATAACTACACTAGAAAGTTTCTGAACCTTTAATCTGTTTCTTTAAAGCATTCTTTTTAGTAGAAAATGATTAAGATAATGCTTTGAAACAAGAAGATTGACATCAGACATAAATTTTTTTATTGTGGCTGAATTTTATGATCACTGCTATCTAAAGCCTAAAACACTTACAACCCTGCAAGGTATAAGTTTTCTAGATCTCGACATAAGAAGGAATGATTACATGATTATTTTATTTTACTTCATGTTGTTGAGACATTGGTATAAACATTCTTGTTAGAGTTTGTATTTCAAAACTTGGATTTTCCTTTCCACTTTTAAATTTCTTCATTTTTATTTTTGTTTGCTGATTTATTTTCTCACTTTAGCTTAAGAATTCTTTTCCTTTAGTTTTCAATTTTGATTTTGGTGACTTTGCCATGATTTATATGGAAGGCCTTCTTGTTACCTAACAATGGTTGGCATACATAGGAAAAATTGTTAATAATATCCTATTAGTTTTTTCTTAAATCTCTTAGCAGAATTTGTTTTTCTTATTATAAATGTAGACATACTTAAGGAAGAGATTACAAAATAAGAGAAGTTGACGAAGTATCATGAAATATGAGAAATTTCTTTTTCATCAAAATTGTAATTATTTTGAGATTTCAATATTTTATTAAGATCTTTCAAAATTCTATTATCAGTCAAGAAAAGTTATTTTTAACCAAGTAAAGACACTTTACAGCAAAGCACTTTTAACTCTGAAATTGTCATTCTGAACTCTTAAGGAGTCAATGATTCTCCCTGTTCAAAAGAGTTTTATTTTTCTAGTGTAATCCAAAAATACATTAAACTTAAAAGATAAGAGGTCTCATCACGCCTGCTTACCATGATCATAGGTGAAAAATAGACTGACATTACCAACACTGCTAAACAAACCAAGGTAATTGCTTATGATTGCAAACAATTATAAGACAATGGGTCTCATCATGAGCCAGCTTGTTCAGTCCAATTATATCCAGTGAATGGCATTGTCAACTATCTGGCTACCAAACCAGGACAATGGCTTTTAAGAACTCAAAAAATAAAAAATAAAAAATAAACATGTATAAATGGATTTATCTCTAGATCAATAATTCTTAAATAGATGGGATTTTGAATCATTAATGATTAAAAGATAACCCTGTCGAGACTATGGATGTTTGCTGGCAGTAGTGGCTCTACCTGTGACAAATGAGTACATTTTAAAAGCTAAGCTGTAAAGTGACCCCTACTTTATCTCTGCAACTAATTAAGGACTGATATAGAGTTATGAAATATTTTAATTTATGATGAATTTTAAGAAAAATATGGTAAGATGATTATTTCTTTTCTTCAGATTAATGAAACTAGTCAAGCATTCCAAAAAATAATTTTCTCTTCTTTAATTATTTTTTACTTTAATTTTAGGAAAATTTCATTCATATCAAACAGAGATAACTGGTTCTTCTCCCGTGTGTCGCCAATTGTTGTGGTAAAACACAACCCCCCATTTTTTACTTGTTCACTTCAAATAATGGAGACCCTTTCTATAAAAATTTTGGCTAAACACCTTTTAGGATTTTTATTAAGTTAATTATACTATGATTTTATTATTTTTTCATTTTTTTTAGATTCTTGTTTTGATTGCTTTGTTACAATCGATTTTTTTTTAAGCTTTTCATTTATGCTTGTTTCACCTCATTCGGTTAACGGGTTTGTAAATGGCACTCCTTTGAAATCTAATCATTTATGTCGCCTTGGTTAAAAATGCGTAAAAAGTACAATATTCCATTTTTAATTAAATTAGTTCAATAATGCATTTAGTTTAAATATCAACCCTTAGTTAGTTATTATTAATATTTTTCATTTTTTTTACTTATACAACGAAACCACGAAGCATCGGGATTTCAGTAATTTACTCCAATTTTCAAATAAATTACTAATCTCGAAAAATCCGAAATGTCAAAGTGGTTTTAGCTTATTCAGGCAAATCATCCCTTAGAAAAATTCATAACATAACATTATTAAAATAAAACCAAAAAAACAAAAAACTAATATTTAATATTCAATTTTAAATTAATTAAATTAATTATATTAAAAATAATTAAATTAAAATTTAATATAAAAACAAATATATATAAAAATAAAAATTAAAAATTACATCACATCATCGCATCGAGGGTTTTCAATGGGTGCATTTCTTTGAAACCTCGATGACCTTCGTTTCCCGATCCCCCGATCTCTGAAGTCAAAAGGAATTACAAGTTGCATTTAAGTTTCAAGCTAAAACTCATACGTATAAAATGGTAAGTCAATAGGGTTTGTACACGTGAGTTACATCACATCGAAGGTTTTAAATGAGAAAACCCGATGGCCCTCACACTCCTGATTGCCGATTTCGATATCAAAAGCATAAGTTATTTGTATAAGTTTGCAAAATTCACTCATACGTGAGTGAAGTTGTGAGTAAAGTGATAAATATTGTTTTAATTTAATATTAGTGTAATGCTAAGTTAGTGGTAGGTATAATGTTAAGTTAGTGTTATCATAATGTTAGTGGTACGTTAGTTTTAAGTTAGTATAGTGTTAGTATTAGGGTAGTGTTAGTTTAAGTGTTAGTTTAGTATTAATTAGTGTTAGTTTAGTTTTAATTTAATAATAGATTTAGTATTTAATATTTAAATAATTAATTTTAAATTAGTTAAATTAATTAATATGTAGAATCTAATTAATTTAATTAAATCATAAATAATTATTAATTAGATTAATTTGTTTAGTTAATTATATTAGTTAGTTAGATTAATATTAATATTAATAATTATTTTAGTTTATAATTAACAATTAAATTAAGATTAATTATTAGATAATTAGAGTCTAATTTAGGATTAAAATTTTAATTAAAATTCTTATTTTTAGCCCAGCGACAGAATTTCCAGATTTATATCAGATTTGACTTATCAACTTTGGAGGCTCATAGATTGAGTTTTACTTGGCCAAATAAGGCCCAGGACGGCTCATTGGAAAGAGAAAATCAAAGAGAACATTTCTGAGGAGTTTCATTAACAGATTTGGTCATTTATTGGGTAAAAAATCAGGCAAAAAAATCAAGCTCCGAATTTCTAAAACAAAATCAATTTTCTGAGTTTTATTTTCTTCATTTTCATTTGCCCAAAGCCTCTTCTAATTGCAGATTCGCTCATCAATGATATTCTTGGTCAATTAAACCATTCCAGACATCAATAGAGAGCTTATATTTTATTTTCAATTATTTATTCAAATAGAATTTGATTGGATTTGTTTTAATGCCAAAAATGATATTTTGATTTTATTGTTGCATCTTAATTCATTTTGATTTCTTTTTGCAGGAAAAACAGTAGAAGGGATATGGAGAAAAATATTTCAATCAATGAGAAGGCTCCAGCAATTAAAGATTGGAATTTTTGAGAAATTAAAATTGGATTGGGCAGATTTTTCTTCAACAAACTCTCCTCTCAAAATTCTTTTGGAAATATTATAAATAGAAGGTTGTAGAATGTGAAAAAGGGGTTGCTCTCCTCTACAATTCTAAACTTCTAAAAGAATTTCTGTAATAGGAATCTAGAGTTTAGGAGGGAGGAGAGAAAATTTCAGATCTGAACATTATTGAGGGTTTTTCTTTATATCTTGAATTATATATGATGGGTAGAGTTTTCATTTCTGTAGCTCTAGTTTTGAAAGCAGAAATTCAAGTAATGTAAATGAGCTACTCTAAGGTCCCGAATTTGTAATATTTTGGTCTTGGACAATACATTTTTGCACTCCTTTACTATCTTATTTTTATAAAGGATCACATCCTGTGATTTCATGGTGAATTATTTTTTAGAGTTGCATTTATGTACCTTGAAGATTGTTCTAAGTTAAAGCGTAGGATTCCTGTAATTTCATGGTGGATTATTTTTTAGAGTTGCATTTCTGTACCTTGAAGATTTTCCTAAGTTAAAGCACAGGATCAGAATATCAAATTGCATCAGGAAGATATCAAATGTATCTGGTATTTCTATCGATTTCGTTTTATTTTCTTTATGTGATGAAATATTCTCATTAAAATTTTCTATCGCTTATATATACTTGTTTCTCAAATATTTCTTTATCATATCATTTCTGAAGATAGAGGGATATCATCTTTCATAGTGTGTGTAAACGATATAAATTTATGAATGCGATGTGTTATTATAACTCTGTTTAATTTCTTAAACAGAGTTATCATTATATGATACTGCATCTTTCTTTTAAGTAAATAATACATTTTCATGGTTATTTGTTAATTGAAACAATCTTTAAGTCGTATTCATATTTAATACCCAGGTTAGTTTTAGAATTATTTGCAAGTCATAGATTAAGTTAGACAGATTAGCTCAGTTAGTTAGTTCCATTATTCACTTGCACAAACACCCCATCACCAATCTTTTTCATTACTAGGAAATTGGTCCTATAAATCCAATCGGAGCCACCATCCTAAACGGATAAGGAGCTGTTCTAAGGTCCGGATCAGGTGGTTTTCCCCCAATTTTTGAAGCAAATATTTTCGAGGCTTCAATAGGTCCCTGATGATAATCTCTCTGATGTTTCCCAGGTGGTAGCATTGGGCTCCCTGCTAGTAGTGATTTTGGGTGGTAGTAGTGGCTCCCTGATTAATAGAGGGTGGTAACTTAGGATCCCCTCCGATATCGAATTCCTCTTCTTTTATATTTGAGAATGTTCAACATATGAGCAGGGACAATCAAGGGATAAGCAAGAATAATCAAAGATGATCTTATATGAACAGTGACGACATTTGATGATAGGATATGATCTGAGGAGAGGATACTTGTGATGATTACATGATGTAGTTGGAATTTATCCCTAGCTAATAGGGGGTGTTAATTTTAAAAATCGGTGACAAATTCCAACCATGGGAAAAGATTCCTCTTTTCGAGAGGACCAATTTTTACTATTGAAGCGCTCAATTTGGTCAAGGGAAAGTGTAGTTTTGAATTAAAGCGCACATGTGCACATTTGATCAGGCTAAACCTAAATAAAGTTGGACACTTTTGGAATTCTATAAACACAAATGACCCTAACCTCATTTGAACATGATCATGAATCATTATTTTATTCTCTTCTTTGGTTTTGGCTCACACAGGTCTGAGGCAGTTTGCAGAGATTTTCTCACACACGTCCAAAATTGTAGGGTTTGAAGCTCACACACGTGTCTATTATTTTGGGTCACAACCCTAGAATTGTCAGAAGAATATTTTAGCTATAACTGCAAGCATGCAAGCCTATGTGCGTGGTTGAAGGGTTTCAAATGCATGCATGACACTCTCTCCATGCAGTTGAGACCTAGGGTTTGAGTTTTCAGTTGATCGAAGATTCCATTAGTTGACCACAAAGTTTGCCAATTGACCGTAGATATTTATAGTTTATCATAGGCTTCTAAAGGTTTTGGATTATTAGCATTATTAGGTTCATCTCATGGATATTTATTAGTTGAATATGCTATATAGTATTATGGTTAATGATATGGATCATTATACTCTCTTTTGCTGAATCATTCAATGACAATATAATAAGAAGAATAATTTAAAAGGGTTTTCCACATAGTGGGTTTTTCTCATGTGGATTAGTATGTTTGAATCTTGTCTTAATGCACATTGAAATTCGTTGGAGGGGCTATATAGTCTCGCTTTGAGGTTAATTAGTACACTGCTAGGATAGTAAGTACCGGAACCATAAGTAATTCGTGAGGAAAACTTTGGGTGCTCAGGGAGATCAGTTTTGAAAATGAGATATAATTTGAGAATTATTGATCAAAGGTCAAGTTCAAACGAAGAGGAGAACCCTTGGAGGAGGATTGGGAATCAAAGTATTATCGCTAAAGAGTTCCAATAATAGCAAGGCCAAAAGGACTCAACTAGAGGACCCATAAAATCTTGTTGGGTCATATATTCTATATTTGAGATTAATGATGATCCAGGTGGATATCGGTAGCCACCCACCTATTCCATTTGGACCCGCAACATCAATTCTTGCAGCTTTTCACTTTGAACATCTTACTATTTTTAGAAGGTTTTCAGGTCCTGCACACCCGAAGCCATTTTGGGGCATTAATGATCTAGGTGGATATTGGTGGCCACCCACCTATTCCATTTGAAACCTCGCCATCAGTTATTTATGTTTTTAAGGTTCATCATAACTTACTATTTTTAGTAGTTTTTCGGGTCCTGAACTTTCGGAGTCATTTTGAGGCCCTAAACAATGTTTTTTTGGAAACCTAGGAGAAACATGGATTATCTTTCTTGCACCAAAATCTGTATTCCTCGGATAGATCTTTCTAACAAGCTATTGAGCACGTCAAACAGAGATCGGATGCCAAAGTTACGCCCCTGGGAAGTTGAACACCAATTTACCCAAACGGGGCCCAAAGTTTTGGTGCCTTATCTCCTAGGGTTAGGTTTTTGGAAGTTTCATGTTTTACATTGTTTCTTAACAATAAATAGGCCTTCGAGCCTCATTTTAACACAATTCAGGGGCTGGTAGCCGTCACATCTCTTCTCGGGGATATGCTGCTAGTACCCTAGCTCATCTATTTCCAATATGTCTATAATAGGCCTTCGAGCCTCAATGTAACATAGTTCAGAGGCCTGCGTATGCCACATTACTTCTCAGAGATATGCTACCAGCACCCTAGCTTGTTTCCATTATGTTTGTAAACCTATTTCAGCCATTCTTTTATTAATAAAATGAAGCATTATTTATGATGCATCTCTGTGCTTATGGTTATTTATGTAATCAGTTGCGTTCCTGCATAAATCCGGATCAGTGGTATTAAAGCAGGGTCTGCTCTTTCTCGGTTTTTCTTTACATGTCCCCAACGCAGTCAGGGTATAAGGAGTTCAGGCTCGATCTAGTTGACCCGTCGCAAGATCAGCCTCACAAACGCCGACGACCCCCAATTGTGGAAGGAAAGAAAGACGAGGGAGCAGAAGATCTTATCAAAATCTTGTTCAAGGAGGCCCTCGAGAAACAGAGGAACCTGATGACAGATAAATTTTCTCGGATCCTTCAACGGCTGCCCACTGGCGGCACATCTACATCCAGCACATCCGCCAACAGGTTTGCGACATCATGGAAAAATCCAATACCGAGTTCAGTAGAATTCCCCCCCCCCACCCCCCCCCCCCCCACCATGGAGGAACTTAACGCAATGGAGACCATTGCTTTCTAAAAAGAGAGGAATGATCCAAGTGGATATCAGTGGTCGCCCACCTATTCCATTTAGACCCGCAACATCAATTCTTGCAGCTTTTCACTTCGAGTAGCTTACTATTTTTAGACAGTTTTTGGGTCCTGCACGCACGAAGCCATTTTGGTGCATTAATTATCCAGGTGGATATTGGTGGCCACCCACCTATTCCATTTGAACCCCCGCCATCACTTCTTTCCATTTTTAAGGTTCATCACAACTTGCTATTTTTAGCATGTTTTCGGGTCTTGAACTTCCGGAGTAATTTTGAGGCCCTAAATGACGTTTTTTTGGAAACCCGAGAGCAACATGGACCATTTTTCATGCACCGAAATCTGTAGTCCTTGGACATATCTTTCTAACGAGATATTGAGTGCGTCAAATGGAGATCGGATGCCAAAGTTACATCCCCGGGAAGTTGAAACACCAATTTACTCAAATGGGGCCCACAGTTTTGGTGCCTTATCTCCTAGGTTTAGGTTTTTAGACATTTTGTATTTTAAATTGTTTCTCAACAATACATAGGCCTTAGAGCCTCATTTTAACATAGTTCAAAGGTTGGTAGCCATCACATCTCTTCTCGAGGATACGCTGCCAGTACCCTAGCTCATCTATTTCCATTATGTCTGTAATAGGCCTTTGAGTCTCAATGTAAAATAGTTCAGAGGCCTGCGTATGCCACATATCTTCTCATCAATACCCTACCAGCACCCTCGCTTGTTTCTGTTATGTTTGTAAGCCTATTTCAGTCATTCTTTTATTAATAAAATGAAGCATTATTTCCATTGCATCTTTGTGCTTATGGTTATTTCTTTATTCTGTTGCGTTCCGGCATAAATCCGGATCAAATGAAATATCAAAGGGCATGGAAAGTTATTTTCCTTTGAGTTAGGTGTGGGTCTACAAGGTAGTCCCATTGAACTTCACTCCACATATCAATGAAAAGAAACGGCTTGATGAGTTGCTTTGGTTGTATCATGATATGAGTCAGTGGAAAAGGAAAAGAAGATGATCGATAGACAAGAGATGAACGCCGACCCCCCTCCCCCCAACCTCAGATGAAATCTTGACCCCCAACTAGTAAGAGAACCTGACCCGACTAGTAGGCTTGGTCAAGCTTGGAGTGAGTCAGTGTAGTCGGCCTACAGGAACATTTTTGTGTGGTGCATTTAAACCCTGACCCTGACCTCATAGTGGGGTTCATGAGATTGAAACATGAGTAATGATATCCTTAGGTATTTTTTCCCAAGTTGAACCATATTTCAGGTTATAGAGGCATTAAAGTGGATTTTTTTCGCTACATATGTGTACTATTTTTTTTTGGAAATTGGCGTTGTTATATTCACAATAGAGAAAATACCTCATGGATTGCTTGGAGTCCTACATTAGGGAGAATATTTATGCTTCTAGTGTGCCACAAATATAATCATCATTTAAGACCCCATGGCTCATACTACAACTTATCTCAACCATAATTGCATTTTTTTGTTCCAATGGGGAGGAAGACAACTTGCTCCTCACATGTTCTTCTTAATTTGGATATCACATCATCATATTGAAACACAAGAGATGTGATTTTAACGCACTACTACAACATGGGATGCCACCTTCTTCCATGAAACATGACAGACAACCTGGAAAAAAGCTCAACCAATTGTTTCTATAATGTCCACCAATTCCTTATTGCTCATCATTATATTGCAACTTTCATTGTTTCCACTACCATTGGTGATAAAAAAGGAGAAGAAAGTCTTTAAGTACTTTCAATAAATTTTGAAATAATTTGTCATATAGATTTTGGTGTTCATCATTCTCTCATATTACTACTTATATTCCCTTTAATAATTTGTGAGGCTACAAAGTTTTCTTCCCTAGTGGTACATATCTTGAAACAAGAGAAAATAATTTATTCAATGCTGAGATATTGTGACCTTAACACACTCTTAGGAACAAAGAGAATGGTTGAGCCTTCCAAAAATAATATTTTCATTTTCCTTTAAATTGATTCAAATACAACATATATATATATATATATATATATATATATATAACTATTATTTCCTCTCAATTACTTTCCCTACAAGAATTCTAATTGATCCTTTGGCACTTTCTTATGATAGCAGTTATATCTTGTTCTCACATTAACTCAAAGAATGGTTGAGCCTTACCAAAACAATCATTTTCTTTTCCTTTAAATTGATTCCAATACAACCAAGATATATATATATATATATATATATAACTACTATTTCCTTTCAATTGATTTCCTTGCAAGAATTATAATGTATCCTCTGGTGCTTCTTTATGATAGAAATTATCCCTTGTTTTCACATTTCTTTTTCTTTATGGGATAAAATGGAGATTCTTCGACTATAAAAAATTCCATCTGTAAGAAGAGTAATGTCTCAAATAACATTCATCTTACTTTGCAACTTTGCCATGCCAAAATTTCAGCTTTAGCTCCCCTCTTATAAAATCTTGGAAACAATTCTTCTACTTGGTGATGAATATTTATGCGAGTTGGTTTGCTAAGGGCAAACCCTTCTTTAAAATTAGAAATTATCCACTAAAAAACAATTTCATATGTTCCATCATGGAGCCTGATAACTTATCCTACCCCACAACGCGTGCATATGTAAGGAAATAAAACACAAATTTGCATAAGTGTAGGGATATCGGTATGGACTCAGTTCTGCACATCAGTATGGATGAAGCTTAACCACCAATAATTGTTTCAACTCAACCATGCTATCATCCATGCAAAATATTATCAATGATCATTAATAAATGTCCTACTCCACCCTTTTATTTCGCTGGTGATAATCATAGATAGAAAAACCATCACAAGAACTACTAACAAACACATTGTTTTAATACTATTATGAAAAACTATAAACTGTGTATTTTCGTGGGCCTTTCCATGAGGGATTCAAGTCTATTCCAAAGCTAAAACCATGTTAAAATGGGAGAATAGAATCATTAGACACACAAATGTATTGAGATCTCTATATTAACACAGTAATAATACAAATGTAAATATGATAAGAGTTTTTTTTAAGATATACAAACTATCTCGGAGACACAATATATCTATTGAGAAAATATCTCAACCTAGGACTATCTTGTTGGTGATAATATCTCACATCCATCTTTCTAACCACAACCTAAAAAATAGGAACATAATCCTTTTCATAGCAAGTAACTTTACTTAATTATGATCAATAATAGCAACAACCCTTAAACATGACCATACCTAGAATGCAAGTATAAGTTACATACTCCACACACACACATATATAAAGAATCCAAACGTTAAGAGGATATATGCTAGATATACACATATAGATTTGATATTTGAATATTTTACTTCATTGAAATTGCAACAATCAGATTGAAATAATTTGTTTATTATTAATATTTTAAAATATGAAATGTCAACTTCATATTAAACATTGAATGCATTAAAATTGAAAGTTCCTAAAAATGAAATAAAAAGTTTCTACTTAAGTTAATATAAAATTATTTTTCTTAACTGGAACATAGAAATATTTAATTTATAAAACACACTTAAACATTTAATTTATTATCAATATTTTTAAATGGAATTTATCAATTCCATTTTTATCATGAAATAAATTACATATATACCTTATAATGAGTACAAAAATCACATTTAAACACATAAAATGCATAG
Organism: Pinus albicaulis; assembly: GCA_034641835.2. Classification (NCBI taxonomy): domain Eukaryota; kingdom Viridiplantae; phylum Streptophyta; class Pinopsida; order Pinales; family Pinaceae; genus Pinus; species Pinus albicaulis. Next base: position 670,322,925 of record CM076581.1, read on the forward strand.
AATAAATTATTATACAAGGCAACATTTCCAAAATCTATCAAACCTCCCTATTTGTACCATTAACTTATGCAACTAAATTATTATAGTATTATATTAATGTAGAGTCCATATTTTATTACCGCCATGAATATCACAAACTATGACAAAATAGTTGTTTGGTAGAAGTTCAGTATTTTTTTTTTTTACTTCTCCATATTTTTTATAGAATTTTGGCTTATGTGATCCATCATAAAATTATGTAGAATTTTTTCCAGTAATAATCACATTCAAATGAACATTGTCGACGAGTTTCGAACCAACCAGTGTGGTTCATCGTCAGGACTAGGTGAGAGATCAGATCCGGATGTTGAGTTTAAATAGATGCAGAAATGGATAAACTAGCCAATAGGATAATGGCTAGTTTGACTATGAAATTTAATAACTGTTAGTTCTATTTTAATTAATCTAATTATTTACTTAATTATTAAATAAAATTATAATGGCTAGTTCTATTTAATTAATTTAAAAGTTTAATTATTTAATAAAATATATTTATAAATCTTTTTATTTAATTTAATTTAGTTAATTAATTATTATTTTTTATTTCTTTATTAATTCCTTTTTATTTAATTATTTATTACTTATTATATTATACTATATTTATTTATTTAACTGTATGTAAATTTGTATTCCTGTTATTCTCCTTTCTCTTATAATAAAAAAAATAAAAAAGAAATAGACCATTATGAATATAGGGCAGATCTAACACTGCTATATTCCAGGTCCGTCATCCGTATTGAGATTTACAAAGTTATCTTATATGGATGTGAGGTTTGGGGTTGTAGCATTTCTAAAGAGTTTTGGAGAAAGATTGAGCAAATCCAAAATCATTTTATAACTTATAACCTTAAAATTAAAAACAACACACTGTATCCTATTCTCCTTATAGAAGTGGGTCTTTCCCCTATCGAGAGCCTAGCTATGACTAGACTTCTGTTGTACAAGCACAAGCTCAATAGCATAGAAGACCATAGACTTCCTAAGCTAGCTTTAAATTCCAGCCAAAACCACCTAAGGCTTAAACGAGGTTAGTATAAAGACACCAGGGCCTGGTTAAACCATTGGGAGATCGACGAGAATGTTGCATTGGAAAACATTAATAACATTAAAAAAATTGTTACTTCTAAGTTCAAAGAAAAAATGTGGTGTGAGAAAGATCTAGCAGCTAAAATAAAATTAAGGTATTATAAGGAGGTCATCAACCCCACCTTAGAAGATCAAAAGTATCTCTTTGTTTTAACTAGCTCAAAGAAGAAAATTAATATAGCCAAGATTAGAACAAACTCTCATGAGCTCCATATTGAAACAGGTCATTGGACAGTTCCTAAAACACCATGGATGGAAAGGATATGCCATCTTTGTAAGAATATGAACATCGAGGATGAAAATCACTTCCTTTTAGAGTGCCTCACGTACAACGACATTAGAGCTCAATTTCGTAATCTTTGTTGCAATACTAACCTTAGTAGCCTTTTAAGATGTCAAAATTATAGTGAGCTCGGGAGGCTTCTCTCCAAGCTTTTTGAGCATAGGAATAAAATCTTAAATTAAATTAAATAACTCTTTTCTTTAGGTCCGATAGACCAAAGATTGGTCTCAGTGGACGTTAACCATCATCATCATCAATAATTAACTAAATTAAATAAAATAAAAAGATTTATAAATATATTTTATTAAATAATTAAACTTTTAAATTAATTAAATAGAACTAGTCGTAATAATTTTATTTAATAATTAAGTAAATAATTAGATTAATTAAAATAGAACTAGTAGTTATTAAATTTCAGAGTCAAACTAGACGTTATCCTAACGACTAGTTTAGCCATTTCTGCATCTATTTAAACTCAACGTCCGGATTTGATCTCTCACCTAGTCCTGATGATGAACCACACTAGTTGGTTTGAAACGCGTCGACAATGTTCATTTGAATGTGATTATTACCGGAAAAAATTCTACATAACTCTCCATATTTTCTCAAGCAAGTCAATATGATCATGAAAATGTGTGATCTCGCATCAATGGTGTAGGATTAATGTGGCCCACCCCACCTTTTAAGCTTCAAGAGAGGGTGGGGGCACATTTTGTCATTAGTGAATGCCAATTTTGGGGACATGGCCACATTATAACAAGTGCAATTTCTCTCCCACCCTCCCCCCACTAACTACCTTGTAAAATTTCCTTCCAATAATATGTGGGAACAATTACATTGTTAATATATGAATGGGGTAAACCAATAAAGTCTCGCCAATTGTATTTCATTGTACGAGGGAAAATAATGTTAAACAATAGAAAACGAACAATGTTTCATTCATTTCAAACCGGGATGAAGTACCAACTATGGAATGTCAGATTCAAAGACTAGTAGTTTTCAACATGGACTTGAACCACATTAATGTTGTTTATTTCTAGTATATATGAATTATTTCCTTCCTAAAGGTGGTCAGATCTTGATATTAGCAATTTATCCACCAGAATTTGGATTGAAATGAATGGAAAAAAAAGTAGTGCATGGTATTTCTTTCTTTCGAAGTAATGAGGAATCTAGTGAACATAATCAAGATGGTTTAGAAAATAAACATCTACGTGAATATGAGAAAGATAGGCTTGGTTATTACTTTGTTGTTATTGAGTGTGATAGTTTTGAAACTTCAGGTTACCTTTACAAAGCATGCAATGGAGTGGATTTTGAAAGGACTTCAAATGTTTTAGACTTGTGTTTCATTCCATATGATATGGAATTGGATCATCCTCCTGAAAATTTTAGGACAAAGGTTCCAACCAATTAGAATTGCAGCATAGTAAAGTGAATATAGCTTGGGTTGATGATGAGCCTTTTCATGTTGAGACTCGGCATCATAAATTTGAACTAGTTGAACTAAATTAAATGGATTTTAAGGCCTATTTGACATCAAATTATGAAGTCTATGGTTAATATATTGATGTTCAATCCACTAGTTGTGAGGATAACATAGGTGCAAGAGAGGAGGTTAATTCTAACACCAAGAAACACTTAGCTAATTCCAAAGCATCACAAAAAAAAACTAGGAATTTATGTGTTGCCATATTCTCTTCAATGACATTGAATGCATCAAATCTGAGTAGGGGATTCCAAGGTGGACAAGAAGCATGTTGTAATACAAACACTGCAGATTTATTGACATCATATTCAAAAGATGCAACTTTGAATTTTATTGTTTAGGAAGGTTGTGATCATATTAAAAGTTTGATGTGATGAAAGTGGTGAGGAATGTTTGGAGATAGAATTGGTGTACCCATTAAAGTGTCACATTTCTCATGAGGTCAACCATTTGCATGAAAGATTGAAAAGTCAAAGGGAAAGGAAAGAGGTACCAAGGATAAAATATGAAAATGTCAAATACATGTCACATCTTGTTGTAATGTTATTTGAGTATCATTGGGTAAAAACTGTTAGAATAGGTGGTATATTTTTCCTGGTTTGTTGGGTAGCTGATACAACACATAACTATATCTATCAAGTCCATTTCAATTCTTATAAATTTGTTTCATGGTTATAGGGAGAGGGCTAGCTTTGTAAAAGTAATAAAATGTCAGTTGTAGATTTAAAAAGGGAGGATTTTTAGCACTAAGAGGAGAGGTTGGTGGCATGAGGGTTGTGTATTTTTTGCAAGCTTGATGGGCATTCGTAATTTGTAAATTTTAAAATACAACTATGTTTCTCTTAGATTCATGGTTTGTAATAAATAGAGTTGTTTTCCCTTTACTATTTTCTATGTTAAGCATCTTTAAGTTTCATATTTGTTCTTTCTTTTTTAGTTGGGAATTAATTAAATTATATGGAACACTAGAGAGGCTAAGTTGTGGGTCATTTTCCCTCATTTCTACTAGAAATGTTATGTCTAGAATTGAGATTTTAATATCAACAAGTTGTTTATATTAATCCTTTACATATGTTCATTTTTGCCCTGATTTCATATGACAAAATTGTGCTTTGTTTTTTATTATTAAAATGTATTTCTAATTTGTTTTCTCCAATAACAAATATCAAAGAAATTTGGTGAATGTCTGAGTTTTTTGTTTTCCTTTTAATTTTTTCCAGCTTCCACTTATTATTTTTCTGTTATATCTTCTAAGACTCCATTCCCAATGGATAGTCTCTTGGATATTTGATATTTTCATTGTTTTGTTCCAAATATTTGTCATCTTGATTCTTATTCCAGTCTACCACATTTCCAAAAATAAATTTGGTCATTGTGATCAAACCCTAAGGTTGTTTTTTAGTGATAGTGAACAATAAATAAGTCATGTTACATTTGAGGGATCCCCCTCTTGTTGAAGTTCTAGTTGTTGAATCTCAGAATTATCCTCTCTCAAGAGGATAATACTTCATATTGAATGCTGGAGTAATCAAACATATATTAGTTGTTTAAAACTAGTTGAGCTTTAACTTTGCATGCTTTCACATTTTCCTTTAGATCCTCATTTAATTGCATCACCAGATGTTCTTAAAGGTCATACACCTACATTACTGAAATTAGTAGACAGATCTGTAATCAAGCTAGATGGTGTGTTAGAAGATATTTCAGTATTTCTAGACTCTTGGGAGTATCCTATTGATTTTATGATCTTAGCTCCTAAGAAAAATCTAGGAGGACATCCACTTATATTAGGAAGACCTTGGTTGGCTACAATTGATGCTTTCATTAGCTGTAGATTTGGTGACATGTATATCTCTGATGGTAACTCAAAAAGGAAATTAACTCTATATCCTCTAGAAAAAAAAATCACAGAGTTATATGACAAAGAATGGATTGATGATGACAATGATATACAACCTCTCTTTACTATTTCAACCATTAGTGAAGATAGTTAAATCTTAAATTCAATAGAAACCTTTGAATCATCTCCAGAATATGAACATAATCAATTTCAAGAAAAATCCAATATTGAATATTTGTCATCTAGACATATGTCTCTTCATTCTATGGAAAAATTTGGTAGCTCTACAGTTGAAATATTTCCAGGAAAAACTTTGAACATAAACAAAAACTTGGAGAGATTATAACAGGAAAAGTTAATCAAAAAATTACAACAACATTCTTCTGCATATGCATGGGAATACACTGACATGAAATGAATTAGTCCTAAGAATTGTATACGTCACATTTATATTGAGGAAAATTGTAAACCTATCAGACAGCCTCAAAGAAAGATGAATCCAAATCTTAGGGAAATTGTGAAAGAAGAATTGCAAAAATTGTTGAATGTGAACTTCATTTACCCAATTTCAGACAGTCAGTGGGTTTCCCCTTTGGTGATTGTACCAAAAAATAATGGCAAATGGAGGGTATGCATTGATTATCGAGAATTTAATAAAGCTACTCTAAAAGATCATTTTCATTTACCCTTTATAGATCAAGTATTAGATACATTAGCAGGTAAGAAGTGTTTCTCATTTTTGAATGGTTTTAGTGGTTACAATCAAATTCAAGTAGCACCTGAAGATCAAGATAAGACCACATTCACCTGTCCATGGAGGACTTATGCCTACCGAGTACTTCCTTTTGGATAATGTAATGCACCTGCAACATTTCAAAGAGCAGTACTAGGAATTTTTTTTGATCTAATATATGATTGTGTAGAGGTGTACGTGGATGACTTTACAGTTTATGGGAATTCATTAAAAGAAGCTTTATAAAATTTGGAAAAGGTTCTTAAAAGATGTAAGGAAGCAACCTGATCAGGTGATCATGTCCTAATTAGAAAAATGCTCAAAATTTTATTTGCTCAGAATTGGTTCAAACCAGAATGACAGGAAATAACTCATTAAAATGATCCAATAGCCGTGAACGACACTCAAATCTGTTACCAGATGAAGAAGTTGTTGCAGTTTGAAATCGCCCAATAACCTCCAATGTTGAAAGGAAATTTTTTTAATTTATGTGTTGGAATTTTTTTTTTTTATTAAGGTTTAATTATTAAATTAAATTATATATTTAATAATATTTTATATGGTTTTAATTAATCATAAATTAGATTGTTTTATATATTTTTTAATTAATTTAAAAAAAAATCTTATTAAAAATAAATACCACACGTGACTATTAAAATAAATACAAATTTAAAACCCAAAGTCGAATTTCAAATACGTGGGTATGTAACATATGTTCACATGTTAAATGGTTCATAAATAAAAAATGTCAAAGGTTTCAAATGGCATACGTTAGTTCAAAGTGTATACATGGCAAGTCAAAGGGTTATGTGGCAACGAAATTAAAGTCACGTGGTATGTAAATGTTGAAGGTTACATGCTGTAATACGTCATTGAAGCGGAGGTTACGTTTGGGCGGGGCTCGAAGGGGGCCAGCCCTTAAGGGCCAACGCCCCCATTCAAATGACCAGCAGCTATAGAACCGTGACCCAAGCCTACAATACTAGCGGGAAATTCTAACCGAAACATTAAATGATGCGGATAAGACTACATATGGCCACGTCTTACACAGTAAATGCTAGCAGTAAACGATTCTACCTATCTTGGAGCAGTCAGCCCAAAAATGGTGCCAGTGCCAAAGTTAGTGGAGCTATCTGCAGTTAGCCCACAATTAGTGGGATTTTTCCCTAACATTGGGCAAAAACTTCAGTTGGACATAACTTTGGCTAGGAGAATCCTTTCTGAGCGAATTTTTATTTTATTTTAGGTCTTCTCAGTATTTTGAAGCCACTGGAGCAGGTTTCAGAGCCATTAGAGCATTTCTTCAGGTGTTTTATCAGCGAGAGAGCTTGAAGAGCCACTAGGGCTTGGGGATTGGAGAGCTATGTTAGGCTATGGTTATCTGTTTAAGGTGAAAATATAGTCGATTCTTATTGTTTTCAGCACTCTGAATCCATTTATAAAGCTAATTTCACCTGTTTAGGATTTCTACACTTTGTATAACCAATTTAAGAGCATAATAAGAGCAAGGACATGCACATTTTGGAGCCATGGACCCGGTAAATGTAGCCCAGGAGGGGTGAACTGCCTCATCATATGCTGAGTTATATGTTGTGTGTTTATTGCTGCTTATTTTCATAATTACATATGTTAAACAGTAAAATGAGGCAAACCTCCTACATGTAAAAAGACACATAAACTCATCAAACATATTTTGTTCCAATTGCAAAACACATTTTAAAGCTTGCATACATTTTTTTATGGTTAATGAATACTTTGAACCAGCAACAAATACTTTCATAACCAGATCATTAGTTTTTACTGATTATTTTTTTAGACAGAGTCTGTTTGTGGGCCAGGTAGCCTCTGGTTTTATCCTTTATTTGAAAGGTGAAATAACCAGTGAATGCCCCAATAGTCTATCTCTGTATTTGAAATAATAAGTTCTCACATTTTCAGATCACAACCATTTCACTAATTCATGAAAAATGTTTTATGATGTTTACAAAAGGGATTGTTTTAGGACATCACTGTTATGAATATAATTCATAATGAATATAAAAAATATAATTATTAAAAAGTCAATTAAGGATTATGTAAGTAGTCATTAAGTTAGTGAAAGGGTTTGTCTAAGAGACATGCCCAGTCATGAAAGGTCACTTGCGTAGGTATATAAGCAGGGCCTCATTGTAACATTTTATCATCTATCTATCTCATATCTTTTATAATATAATATTTGTATCCTCATGGATATCTTTTTATTCCAAGTGTTCTGGAATATTTAACTTAAGAAGGAACTTCGTTCACTTCATTTGGTATCAGAGACGTCGATATTCTGGCCGCTTATGCGGCACAGAGCTACGCTCCTTGATCCAGGTCTTTGACCATAAAAATCGTCAACCTTGTTGTCGTTGTGACTGAAGCATTCACTACAAATTTTGGAGTTTCTCTATTGCTGAGTTTGTCAAAGGCCTTGGCCATAATAAAAAAATTGGAAAAAAAGAAGAAGAAATATATATATACATATTAATAAAAAAATAAGAAAAGAAAAAAAGAGATATATATAAAGAAGTACATATACGTACATACCAAGACAAATTAAAATTAAAAAGGAAAAATAAATAAGGAAGAGTAGGTAAGGTTATTTTGATTATTCTTTCAGTGGTTTACAAGCTCGTGGTTTTGGAAGCCCATGGTAATTGCCCATGGTATTTGCAAGGTAAAATAAGAAGTAAAGGAATAAAAAATCTCTTGTGAATGGTAAGTTTACTTTTACGTGGAGAAATACACATAAGTGGACATATATTTTATAGGTGAATATATGTGAATAGCCACGTTTCACTAGGGTTGTAACCTTTCAACCAAAAAACGAATTAAAAAAAATCAATTGTTAAAAGAATATATATATATATATATATATATATATATATATATTATTTAATTAATTAAATTATTAAAAAAAATTGAAGGAATAATAACCTCATTAAAAAGAAGAGAAAGTTAGGAAGGGTTACCTTAAAAACCCTAAAAACTCAATTCAACAGACAAAATGAAATCAATCATTGATGAAAAGGAAATTAAATCCAATTCGGAAAGGAAAGAAGGAAGATTTCTTGAAAATTATAGTATTTTAACAAATACAAGATGAAGAAATTATTATCCATAAAACTTTGAGGACAAAGTTTTGAAGGAAGGGCCAATTCATAACAAATAAATAAATAAAAGTTGATATATTAAATTGTGACGAAAGCAAATGAAGAAAACGGTGCATGATTGAACTGAAGAAAAGTGTCAACTATAAGCTTTGAGGACAAAGCTTTTGAAGGAAGGGGCAATGTTATGAATATAATTCATAACGAATATAAAAAATATAATTATTAAATAGTCAATTAAGGATTATGTAAGTAGTCATTAAGTTAGTGAAAGGGCATGTCTAAGAGACATGCCCAGTCATGAAAGGTCACCTGCGTAGGTATATAAGCAGGGCCTCATTGTAACATTTTATCATCTATCTATCTCATATATTTTATAATATAATATTTGTATCCTCATGGATATCTTTGTATTCCAAAGTGTTCGGAATATTTAACTTAAGAAGGAACTTTGTTCACTTCAATCACATTTTAGGAGATGGAATTAAAGTTGATTACATCTAAAGTTGAAGTCATCTTCAAACTATCAATTCCATGTTGTCAAAAGGATGTTAGAAGTTTTCTAGGATTCACGGGATATTATAGGAGATTTATAGAAAATTTCACTAAAATAGCATCCCCACTCTTCAAGTTACTTACCAAACATTGTGAATCCAGTTGGAATCCTGATTGCCAATTGGCATTTGAAACTTTAAAAACAAAAATTTCTAAAACACTCATTTTAAGAGGTCCAAATTGGAAACTACCTTTCCACATTTCAACAGATGCTTCAGATACGGATCTAGGCGCTGTATTAGGAAAAAAATATTTGATTCCCTATGCCATCTATTACACAAGCAAAAATTTGACTCCCACTGAGTTAAGTTACATTGTAACTGAAAAGGAATTCTTAGTTGTTGTTCATGCTATCAACAAATTTAGACATTATATTACAGGCTATGAAACCTTTGTTCATACATATCAATCTGCAATTAGATACTTAATGAATATATCTATTACTAATGGCAGAATTACAAGATGGTTATTACTCTTGCAAGAATTCGACATCACCATTCTAGACCGACCTGGAAAACAAAACACAGTTACTGATTTCTTGTTTATAATTCAAAATATAAAAGATGGCACTCCAGTTGAGGATAAATTCCCGATGAATATATTTTTGCAATAACTACTAAAACTCCTTGGTTTGCAGATATTGCTAATTACTTAGTCACGGGAAAATACCTTCACATTTGTTTCCTAGGGCGAAAAGAAAAATGATTCAAATAAGTGCAAGGTACTCATGGATTACTAATGAATTATATAAAACAAGTCCAGATCTCATTATCAGAAGATGTGTTTGAGAAGATGAAATTCCTGAAATTCTTAAGGCATGTCATGATGAACCTTATGGTGGACACTATGCTGACAAAAGAACAGCCTATAAAATCCTTCATTTCGGATATTATTGGCCATCCATCTTTAGAGATATCAAAGAATATGTCAAAAGGTGTGACAGTTGTGAAAATATAGGGAAACCTTCTCCTTTAGATGAAATGCCATTACAACCTCAGGTACTCATTGAACCTTTTGAAAAATGGGCCTTGGATTTTGTTGGACCAATCAATCCACCATCTAAACAAAAAAAATATATTTTGGTATGTACTGATTATGTCACTAAATGGGTAGAGGCTAAAACACTACCTTTTGCTAATGAATGTTCTGTAGTTAATTTTATTTTTGAAGATATCTTCACTTGTTTTGGTGTTCCAAGAGAAATTGTGACAGATCAGGGATCCCATTTTACATCTAGGTTGGTGAAAAGGCTCATGGAAGATTACAAGATCAAGCACAGAAAGTCTACTCCTTATCATCCATAAGAAAATGGTCAAGTAGAGTGTACCAATATAGTGATTGAAGGAATTCTCACTAAAACTGTACATCTACACAAGAGATTAGGCAGAAAGGCTTCTTGAAGCCTTACGGGCCTACAAAACTACATGGAGGAATACAACAGGACATACTCCCCATGAACTTGTTTATGAAAAGCAAGTCCTGTTCCCTATAGAATTTTAGATACGAACCTTCAAGATGGCAGTCCAATTGGGACTTGATTTATCATAAGCACAGAAACATAGATTGGAGCAACTCATTGAGCTTGATGAAAACAGCCAAGATGCAGTTCAAAGAACCAGTATAGTCTAGCAGCAAAGGGCTAAATGGCACGATAGATATATTAAGGAGAAGAAGTTTCAAGCAGGGGATTGGGCACTTTTATTCGATTCAAAATTCAAATATTTTCAAGGAAAGTTTCAAACTCATTGGCTTGGGCCATATGAGATTGAAAAAGTCTTTGACAATGGAGCAGTAAAGATGAGGAAAACTGATGAAGAAAATGTACATTTTCTTGTGAATGGTCATCGGTTGAAAGTGTATCATAAGCCAATCTCAAGAGAAGAGTTTATCAAGATTTTCCAAGATAATACTGAAATGAAGTTTGTGAAGAAGAATTCTTCTTCTTCACTAACTTAGCTTTTTATTTTTTCTATATAAAAAAATATATGAAAAAATAAAAATAAAATAAATAAAGTGTATAAGTATGAAAACCAATCAATGATTGGCATCCTTATACATAAAATATAGGGTGAAAATCAGAGATTTTTGATATCATATATTTTCCATTTCTTTTCTGCAATAAGTAGTAATACAGAACTACATTCATATTCCATTTTCATCCCATTTTATAGTTTCATTCCATTCCACAGTCATATTTCATTTTACAGTTACATTATGTTCCTAAGCTGTTTACATTCAACACCGATTCTACATTCCTATACCGATTCCATTATACCGATTCTGCAAGTTGATTCCACATTCCGCAGCTGATTCCATAATCTGCAACCACATTCCATTTCATTCAACAGCTCTGAAACATTTGTACAACCTACTAAAAAATGATGAATACAGGAAATTGAAGGACTACATTTGAAGACCAACATGCTAAAAGGTACCTTAAGGATCAACACCAAAGAAACAACAACGAAAATGTTAGTTTTAAAGGAAAAGTTGCAAAAAATTATTTTAATAGCAAGGTCAAAATATTAGCATGTATAATATGGATGATCATATGCTCCCTTGACATAACATTATTTGATTTGATTGAGGTTTCCATCATATCATAGATCGGCCACATCATCTGGATTATGTTTCATAACGGTCCACAACAAACTCCCCTATTTATAATTAACGATCATGACCTGTTGACGTGACATATCCATCTATGTTTCTTCAAAACCCCAATCCATACCGCTTATTTATTCCTACAAACCCTCGATGCCATTCATTAGATTCGTAATCCACTTCATTTCATAATAGAGAAGGATAATTCTGAAGGTTAGAACTCGTCATAATAGAAGGCATGGGACTGATAGTCAGATCAGAACCGGTGAGAACAAAATACATGGAAGGATATCCTAAGATCAAGGAAATATTGCAGAAAGCGAGATGGCTCAAATTCATAGAGAAAATTGATGGTTTTCACAAAGAAATCACAAATTCTTTTGCTAGGTATTTTGACGGCACAGAAGTGGAAATTGGAGACATCAAGTTCACAGTTACTAAGGCATTCATAGCCGAAGCTACAGAACTCCCAAGGGTTGGTGAAAGGTGGTTCAAAAACAAGGAATTTCACAATGAATCATGGAAAGTTATCCTCAAAAACCGAGGTATGAATGTTTCTTTTTCAGAAAAGGTATCCCCAGCTCAGCTCTTAAAAATAAATGGGGGAACATGCTCTTGGTTTTACATAAATTTATCACTTGTGAAGGAAGGTTTGGTTGCATGTATGTATATCATATTCAATTGTTGATGAATTTCTTAGAGAATGGTGAAATAAATCTTCCCTTCTTTTTATTGAATAGCTTAAAAAGAATGTCTACAAACGTGTAGAAGAGAATACAGTTTATAGATAACACTATGCACCATCATATGTTGATCAAAATACTTGTTGATTTTCATTTTTAAAAATATAGGAGATTCTTGGGAGAATTTTCTTATTATAAACCATTTTCAATAAGCACCAGAGCAACTTAAAGAAGACAATATTAGAAAGAGCAGAATGAAGAAGACTGATACAAACATTGAAGACAAACCTGCATCTTCAGTTCAGAAAAATGATGAAAAGCTCATCTCTATAGAGCTAACAGAGAACAGAAAGCAAAATAAAGTCAAGACAGGAGGTAAGATAAGAAAGAGGAGAAAGGTTACAAGTGAGGAAAATATAAATCCTCTACAGCTGAGAAGGAGCTCCAGACTCCGAGGTTCGATGGAGAAAACATTACCAAAAGTGACAGAGTTTGTAAGTTTAGATGAAGAAACTCCAATACTGTCTCTTGTCATTATTTCTCCTCCACATAGTCCTCAAAATTCTCCTATTCATAATTTTGAAGGTAGCCCCAACAAAAAATCTCCAGGCATAAACTCAACACAACAAGAAATATATGATTACGTAGAATCACTGGAGAAGAGAAGTGCAACAATGAATCCAGAACCTCCTGTCAATCCACAAGAACCTCTAGTTGATACTCTCAAATAGGAAATTTATGAACTAGAGATATTGAATAGGCATATTAAACAGGATAATGAAGCCTTGAAGCAATAAAACAAGTTGGAAAAGGTAATTAATGACAACACCATTCTTAATTTAGGACTGTGGTATAAAAAGAATGGGAAGTTAAAAAGAAAGAACAAGTCACTAAACAAGGCAGTCATTAATCTCAAATACAAGCTCCTTAGGAGAAAGCCCAGGATGGAAATCACTTCAAAGAAAATCAAAAGGAGGAAATTGGATGTATTAGCAGAAGTGTCTGAACAAATGCAGTAAAAGAGGAGAATTCACATTTTTTGTAAATTGCATGAGGACATGCAATGACTTCTTAGTGGGGGTATGTTGAATCTCAGAATTATCTTCTCTCTGACATCCTTTCTCACCTTCTCCCCTTACTTTCTCATAACTTCATACACTCCAATCAATGATAAATGTCATGTTTTTTCTCAAGGAATTCATTTAAATGATTTCCATGTTATATTCTGATGTTCTTGTTATTTGAATGGATTTTTGTAATTTGGCTACATAACGCAACCTATTATGTAGCTAATCGTTATTTTAGTAGCTACTCTCATGGTCTGACAGGTTCCAGGGATCAAATGGAGAAATGAGCCACATTGGCATTTCCAGAATAATCTACACATGGATTTCGTCCTATCTACTTGATCGAGATCGATAGAAAAGGATGCCTGAGATCGTGGTCAAAGGTTGGTCAAAGGACGTTAGCCGAGAATAGAAAGACTATTAATTTTCTCTATCGTAGCAAATCAAGAGTTAAACAGTCAAAATCCAATTCTATAATTCGGTTAATATTAGCCACCTGTAGGCAGAATTAGCTCATAACAGTTATGTTTGTTTTATTTAAATACTGGTTGTACAGAACCGAGATTAAGCTAAGATTTTGTTGAAACGCTGTGTATTGTTTTAAAACTTCAGTTTATTATAATACAAGGATCGTGTTCATGGTATCAGTAATTTCTTAGTGCATATATAACCAGCTAGGATCTCAACCAAATCTATTGCAGAAGGCCCCTGCACAGGAGGATGTTTTTCATTCATTGTTTTAGTTTAAATCCTTACTCTATTTTTGTCAATTCTGTTTTCTGAATTAGACTAATATTACATTACAGTTTTGATCAACATCATAGAATTAGATCATGAATGTCTTTCTAGCATCAATATAATAATTGTGTAATCATTAATCTTCTAAAAACATTTCGTGAGAATAGATCTATCTATTTTCAAATTGGATTAAGTTTGAAGTGATAGAACTCATAGTTATCTAGTTTCATTTACTTTCTTAGATTAAAACTATCAATTAATTGTATCATTGGATGTTCTTAAAATTCATTCCAAGAAGATAATTTGATCAAACTAAATGATTGAATATCTAATTCATACAGTTATTGAGTTTTCCTCTACATACTTTACTTGTTTTTCTAGGACATTAGAAACAAAAGTATAGTTGGTTGCTTACACATCATCTCAAGAGGATAATACTTCATATTGAACGTTGGAGTAATCAAACATACATTAGTTGTTTACAATCAGTTGAGCTTTAACTTTGCATGCTTTCACATTTTCTTTTAGATCCTCATTTAATTGCATCACTGGATGTTCTTAAAGGTCATTCCAAGAAGTTGCTTTTATCATATGTGTAGACTGAATGATCGAATATTTAATTCATGCAATTACTGAGTTTTCCTTTGCACACTTTACTTTTTTTTTTAGATCATTATAAACTAAGGTATAATTGGTTGCTTACACATAATCTCAAGAAGGTGACACTTCATATTGAATGCTGGAGTAACAAAACATACATTTGTTGTTTTCTTTTTCTGCTTTCACTTAGAATAACATTGCAATTTCAATTTCAGTTATAAGATTTATATCCATGGAATAGCACTAATGTTAAATTAGAAGTCATTAGAATAAGTACTCTGTTTTTCAGATCATATTCTAACCAGTCAATAAATCTTTAATTCATTTTTATGCAAATTAGTTTAACTTATGAACGCTTCCTTTTCTTCCTTCTTAAAATTCATTAAGATTCATTGGATTTCTCTCACAGTTTTAGATTAACTCTCTTAGAAATAAAACAAAACCCCCAAAACAACATAAAAACACATACAACGAAGTAAGAAGAAGGTTAACTAAGCACATATAGTGCACCACACTTCATCAGTTTACAAACCTCGGTTGATAATTTATGGAAGAAATTTAAGACATTAAATTGACTAAACACTAGCTTAGGCCTAAAGTAGGTTTGATCTTACCTTATCATAGTTCCTTAACATCTAAGAATCGTCTACAAAGTGATACAATGTTTGGTGTTGTTTTCGAGGAGTGGAGACATGAAGATATCTTTCCCCGGGTGTATGAAAAATAAAAGTTCTAATTATTGATGGTGAACGAGGATTGTGCATTGGATATTGGTCGCATATCATTCACCTAGTGACTCCATGGTCTAAACACACACTGGAAACTCCACTAGATCTAAGCGATGAACTCAGTTTTTGTTGTGATTAGTTCAAATTTTTCATGTTAAGACTTCAAAAATATTATTGTTTTCCCAAATAATTTTCCTAAAGATGAAAAATGTTTAGAGATGTTCCGACACTTCACTAGATATTATTGAAGAAAAGAAAAAAAATACCTTTTCTATTTTCAACATTTTGTTGATGGCCTCGAGATTGAACATGAGGATGTATACAGGAGGTTATTTTAAGATTCATTAAAAGGGTATTACAAAGATTTGGTTAACAACTTGCCTTCCAAATTCATAAATTCTATTACGAGCTTTTGTGATATTTTTATAGACTTATGTGCAAGTAAGCTAGGAGTTGTGGAAACTCCTATTTTTCCTAAAGCTTTAATAAAGGAGGAGCGAATAGAAAGGTCTCCAATTTTTTCTTACCAAGTCAACATTTCTATAGAAGATATTTTTGGGATTTTGAACACTCAATTATATAGAGACATCTCTAAGAGTAAAAAATTATTATTTGATTATGGTAAAGAATTTTGTTTTCTCGAATTAACTTATTTTGCACCAAAAGTGGAGGTATTTTATCATCATCAAAATATCGTTCCCTATCAATTCCATGATTTAGTATAAATATATTTAGAGGGGCATCATCAGTGAAAATATTTAATCATTTTCAAGCGATACTTTATAGGTTCCTCTGGGATTTAACTTTTTTATTGAGTTGCAGATCATTGTGTTGTTGTTCATATTAATGCAAAAAGGTGTGCAAGAGTTTTTATTAGTAAATCAACTTCCTTCATGGTTGCATTGGCAACATGATATCACTTAACTCAATGAATAACCTGTGTAGAGTAGGTATTTTACAAAATTAAGCTCACTAGTTGAGTAGTAGAGAAATTTATTTTTAATTCACAGTTTATAGAAGTTTGAATTTCATTTTTTTAGTGTGTGAATAATAAGTAAGGGTCCTTCAGGAAATGCAGGGTGTCATATCAAAATATAAAATATTAGAGCAGGTACAGTTTCAAACATATACAGTTTCAGTGATTAACAGGGTTTACTTTCAGATTAATGTATAGGGTCTATGTTCTTAACATCTCACAGGAAGATACTATCCCCACATGGAGCCAATGTTGTAGCTCAAATTGACACAGTCATTCTTTTTAACTTCTCCATATTTTCTCGTATGTCTTCCAACTTGTTTCTCCTTTTGAGCATGAATCATACTTGGGAATTGGGGTTACAAGTTTCTAAAATCAGTGGTGTCTGACTTATTGAAGAAGGACTTGGGAATTGGGGACATAGGTAGTCTAAAATCAGTGGTGTCTGACTTCTTGAAGAAGAGCTTGGTGCTAATAAAGTGATTTAGATATAAGCACATATATCATTGGAGAAAACAATAGAATTACAATAGAGTGCCTCGAATAGAAAAACTACCACGAAAGTCCAAAGGTACAAGATAATAGTGGTGATTTACATTGTGTTATAATTAGAGGATTTTCTAAAGCTTATGGAATAGGTAGGTGTCTTGTCCACAATTTTCTTGGACAGGGATATAAATTTTCAAGGTTAGATATTAAAATTCTTGAAAATGAAACTATGGAAGCTTAAAGTGATTTGAAAATCACATATGCTTCTAAGTTGTCATTTTATTGCTTCCACTTTGTGCATGATGATATTAATCATCTGTGAAAAATTAATATTGTTGTCAAAGAAATTGTATAATGGCTTGGTGGTTTTATTCATGACTTGATTAATAATGTTGCAAGAACAAAGACCATTGTGGATGATGAAGATCCAATAAATGCATTTGTAGATACAGTCGATGCTAGTTTTAATGGAGCTTACTACATATCAGAAATTGTATTACCATGCATGCCACTAGGCCTCTCTATTATAATTAACATCTCAAGCACGTGTTCATTGCAAAGTGAGCAAAACATTGCAGGTTATAATGATTCCAAAGAAGGCTTCTGTGGACTTACACTTTAATAGGAAATAACATTAGCAGAAAGTTGGATAGGAATCCATTTAGAAGAAGCTTTAATTAATGACCTACCAATTCCATCTTCATCAACAAAATACACAAAGATATTCAAAAGTTTTTATAAGGAACATGCACATATGCCTATGGAAATCATCACTTCCTATATGCTTTAGACACTCATGCAGACTATATATCATGCTCATGAGTTCAGAGTTAGAGGTAGAGATGGTTGGACAGTACCAGATTATATAAACATAGAAATCTATGGGCAAGATGAAACAAGATTCAGGTTGGAAATTCTCTTGCATTCGTGTACAATTCAAACAAAGAATTGGTACATCAAGTAACTCATAAGGACTAGAACAGTTGCAGTGCATTGGAGCCCATAGTCTAGTAGGTTAATACGATCACGACGATGTGTGATCTCAAGTCAATGGTGGAGGATTAATGTGAACCCCGTAATCTTGAAGTTTTAACTGAGGGGCAAGGGGTGCATTTTTTATATCAATTTATAATTCGGAAACAGTGTCATGAATATTATGCCACCACACATGAAATTTAATTAGACTAAATTATATAGAGACATATCTGAGAGTGAAAATTTATTATTTGATTATGGTAAGGAGTTTTCTTTTCTCGAATTAACTTATCTTGAACCAAAAGCATAGGTATTTGATCATCATCGAAATATTGTTCCTTATCAATTCCATGATTCAGTAGAAACATATTTAGAGGGGTATCACCAGTGCAAATCTTTAATCATTTTCAAGCAATACTTTATAGGTTCCTCTTGGGTTCCACTTTTTTTGAGTCGCTGATCATTGTGTTGTTGTTCATCTTAATGTACAAATGTGTGCAAGAGTTTTTCTTAGTAAATCAGCTTCATGGTTACATTGGAAACATGATATCACTTAACTCAACGACTAACATGTGTAGAGTAGGTATTGTACACAATTAAGCTCACTAGTTGAGTAGTAGAGCAAATTCTTTTTAATTCACAATTTACAGAAGTTTGAATTCCATTTTTTTAGTGTGTGAATGTAGGGTGTCAGAGCAAAATATAAAATATTTGAGAAGGTACAGTTTCAAACATACATAGTTTCAGTGATTAACAAGGTTTACTTTTAGATTAATGCATAGGGTCTATGTTCTTAGCATTTCACAAGAATATACTATCCCCTCATGGAGCCGATGTTGTAGTTCAAGTTGACTCAATCAATTTTTTTAACTTCTCCATATTTTTTCAAATGTTTGCCAACTTGTTTCTCTTTTCGAGCATGAATCATACTTGGGAATTGGGGTCACAAGTGGTCTAAAATCGGTGGTGTCTGACTTATTGAAGAAGGAGTTGGGAATTGGGGACATAGGTAGTCTAAAATCGGTGGTGTGTGACTTCTTGAAGAAGAGCTTTGTGCTTATAAATTAATTTAGATATGCGAACATATATCATTGGAGAAAACAATAGAATTACATTAGAGTGGCTCGAATGGAAAAACTACCACAAAAGTCCAAAGGTACAAGATGATAGTGGTGATTTACATTGTGTTATAATTAGAGGATTTTGAATTTTCTAAAGCATATGGAATAGGCAGGTGCCTTGTCCACAATTTTCTTGGATATGGATATAAAGTTTCAGGGTTAGATATTAAAATTCTTGAAAATGAAACAATGGAAGCTTAAAGTGATTTGCAAATCACATCTGCTTCTAAGTTACCGTTTTATTGCTTCCACTTTGTTCATGATGATATTAATGATCTGGGAAAAATTGAGAATGTCGCCAAAGAAATTGTACAATGGCTTGGTGGTTGTATTCATGACTTGATTAATAATGTTGCAAGAACAAAGACGATTGTGGATGATGAAGATCCAATGAGAGAACTTGTAGATACAATAAATGCTAATTTTAATGGAGCTTACTACCTATTAAAAGTTGTATTACCATGCATGCCACTAGACCTCTCTAGTATAATTAATATCTTAAGCACGTGTGCATTGCAAAGGCTTTTGTGGACTTACACTTTCATAGGAAATAATATTGGTAAGAAGATGGATTAGGAATCCATTTAGAAGAAGCATTAATTAATGACCTATAGATTTCATCTTCATCAACAAAATCCACAAAGATATTCAAAAGTTTTTATAGAGAACATGCACATATGCCTATGGAAATCATCACTTCGTGTATGCTTTTGGCACTCATGGAGAGTATATGTCATGGTCATAAGTTCAGAGTTAGAGATAGAGATGGTTAGACAATACCAAATTATATAAATAGAGAAATCTATAGGTAATATGGGTAATTAATTCCTGCCACATCACTTACTTTCCTCAACGTCTCTCGGAAAGTTTGACAGATACTTGTCCATATTCTTAACACAAAAATATTGCCATAAAAGCTTTTAAGAAATCACAACCAAAACTTCTTGACGGGAGCTCGAGAGTCAAGATGTAAACCAAAGAAAATACGTGTCACACAAAACTACTTGAGTGGAGCTTAGAGTCGAAAATACATGTCACACGCGCCTTCGTTAATGAACCGCTTTCACAACCTTTGAATGACTCCTCCCCTCGAAAATCACAACTCCCTCCCTCCCTTCTTAAATAATTATGTTTTGCGGGTCATAAACCCAAAATATGGAGACAATTATCACCCAATCCACCGTACGATTATGCAAGATGGAGAATCTCTAAATATATATATATATATATATATATATTAATACGTAATCTCCCATACCATCCTACGTGCCGAACTTACAATCGCAAAAAGATGGCGGCGCTCCGTTCATTTGCCTGCGTCACTCGATCGTATTTTTCGCTCCTCTCATGACGCCAAAAGGTTATGCTCTCCATGCATTTGCAATCGTCCTTTGCTTTACTGTAAATATTCTCTATTACCACTTGGGTTTCAAGGAAAAGCCATCAGAGTGGCGCAGAGTAGAAAACAAAGGCTGGAAAAGTGAATTCTCTATTACCACTTGGGTTTCAAGGAAAAGCCATCAGAGTGGCGCAGAGTAGAAAACAAAGGCTGGAAAGTTAAACAATGAGGTGGAAGAAATGAGCCAAAAATTCGGAGAAACGAAACGGTGACAGGATTTAGAAAACATGATCCTCATATGGGTGCATTATATATCTTTTGCGAAAAAAGGTAAGGATTTGTCTGTGAGATTCTGCGATTGCTTGAGCTAAATATACATTTTGTAATGTGGGAATATCGTATTTTAAACAGTACATGAAAAGTGTAATGTTTTCTCCAAATTTTTCATTTCTTCTTCTTCTGTTTCAAAAGTTAAATTTCTAATTTTGGGCCGGGTGTGTGTAGGCAATGTCGAAAGCAGTAGAATGGGTTTTAGGAATTCTTTTAAATTTTTGAAGGAAAATATATGTAAGTTTAAATTTTGGATTTTTTCGTAGATAAAATTCTGCCGTTGGTTGCTGTTAACAGAGTTTCTCGAATGTGGGCGGTTTTGGGATTATATCAAATAATTTATGAAAAAAGTTTGATGTTGGCTCCAATGTTCGTGGACCAGCCGTGCTTGGTTTTGGTAATTATTTAAATAAAATATCATTTGGGTTCTACCGTTGTGAGCAACACGCAAGAAGGTACAAAGTACTTAATGATCCATGTCTATTCATGGCCTGAAATTGTTTTAGTGCTGCCAAATTGTTGTTCTGTTTTGGGTGAACCTTGTTGATCTGGTATCGTTTGGTTTTTCAGGAGCGTCCATCCAGTGGAGATTGTTTGGGTTTTA
Source organism: Pinus albicaulis (assembly GCA_034641835.2). Lineage (NCBI taxonomy): Eukaryota > Viridiplantae > Streptophyta > Pinopsida > Pinales > Pinaceae > Pinus > Pinus albicaulis. The sequence goes on from CM076581.1 coordinate 670,344,335, forward strand.
AGGAGAAGCAATCAGAATGGTGCAGAGCAGAGAAATAAAAGGTGGAAGAATAAACAATGAAAGAAGAAATCAGCCTAAAATTCGCAGAAATGAAATGGTGACTAAAGATTTAGAAAAAAATGATCGTCATTGGAGAGCATTGTGAATGAAAATCTTTTGTGAAAAAGGTAAGGATTTGTCCCTCCGATTGCTTGATCTAAATATACATTTTGTGGGAATATCGTATTTAGTTTCTTCTTCTTCTGTTTTAAAGTTAAATTTTTAATTTTGGGCTTTCCCATTTTTAGCTAGGATGTGTGGGTAATGTCAAAAGCAGTAGCATGGGTGTGAGGAAATTCTTATATATATGTGTGTTTTTGGTTTTTTTCTAGTGGGTAGGAATATTAGGTTTAAATTTTGTATTTTTTTGTCGGCCTTTGTTTGCCGTAAACAGAGGGCGTTTTGGCTTTATATCAGATAATATTGTGAAAAAATTTTGATGTTGTCTCAAATGTTCGGAGTAGTCGAGTTTGGGTTTTGGTATTTATTTAAATTAAATATTATTTCTATGTTGTTTACAAGTTTGGGTTCTCCAACTGTGAGCCTAGCTTTGTTAAAGGTAGTGCTAAAGGTTGGCAAAACTGTTATGAGTTTTTGGGATTTATATTAGATTATGTATAGATTTAAAGATTAAATTTTGTTAGAATAACTTGGGCGAAGTCTAAATATCAAATTTAGTGTTTGCTACCATAACAATTAAATTATATTTAAAAGATTGTCACGGTAATAGTAAGAGTATATTTAAAGTCTCTAACATCATGAGTATATTGAACAGCTTAGAAGTCAAATATATTAAGAGTATATCTAAAGTCTATAACATCAAGAGTATATTGAACTGCTCAGAAATCAAATATATTAGGAATTTATGATTTAGGAATAACTTTGGTTTTCCACAAAGATGGGAAACCTATTCCTTGAGCCTTATTACAAGGAGAGATGGTTTTGGTAAGAGCGCTGAGGGAATAACATTGTATTGTGCCAACCACATAGTCATCTCACAAAAAGATTACAATTTTTTTAATGTTAAAATATAACCCTAATGAAAAAATAGCCCCATTAAGAAGTATATATTCTTATGGTAATGTAGCCCCAGTAAAAGTTAAATATCCCTTTAGTGTAAAGGGAGGGATAAAAACCAGAAAATCCCAACGAAATTTTTTATATTTTGAAATAGGCAGTTGAGACTTATTTCACCAAAAAGAAATGATAAATATTTGAACTTTAAAATTGAATATCCACTAAGCCCAGAGGCATCTGGCAGGAGTGAAAGTTTGTCCCCTTACAGACCACCAGCGAAATTATTCCTGGGGGAGTGGTTTTCCTTGAATAAGGGTGATGAGTCAGACATGGTTGTCCTCAGTGCTAATTTGACTACTGAGTTATGATAGATTTTCTCACCAAATTTAAAAATAAATAAATAAATAAATAAATAAATTAAAAATTCTTCAAGATAGTTGCCATGAAAAGTGTTTTCTCAGCCCTGTATTTAGAGAGATACTTGATTCTTTCTTGGCTTAGGCAACTTACACGGTTGCCTTTGAGGTCCGCCTTTCCATGATAATTGATAATTACACTCAGAAGCTCTTTTCTGCTGCCCCTTATGTAGGAGATCCCCAATTCCTGAAGTGCTTAGGCGGTTTATGCCACCCGGCTATTAGGAATGCAAAAATCTCATTTACTTTTTTCCCTGGCTAACTAAACTGACAGAAACCACTACCCGAATGATCAAATGGCTTCCGTATCGGTTAGAAACGGCTTATCCACTGTCTTTAGGTAAACTATATCTTGTTAGTCATTCTTTCCAGGGTTGGAATTAAAAAATGGACTCGCTAGTTAATTTTTTTTGTAAGGTTTTTATAATTTTTATAATTCTTTTTCATTATTGCAATAGGAGATTTTGTAAATTAAATTGTATTTAACTGAAAATTCATTTATTTTTAAACTAATTCTTTTTTAAGAGTTTTTATAAATTTTTAATCTTTTTCACAATTGCAAGAGAAGATTTTGTAAATTAAATTATATTTAACTGACAAATTATTTTTTGAAAAAAAATTTAAGTAATTTTTTTGAAAAAAATTATTTAAATCAAATTATTGTCTTCATTATCTTAAGAAAAAATCTTAAATAATTTTATAAATTTTAAATTATACAATTCACTGGTCAAATTCCATCCTTGTCCCTTCTTGAACTAACACATAACACAAAAACACACATTGAAAAATAACTTAACCACGTGCTGTTCGCTATTGCGAAGACCTTGGCTGCCATGCTTTTTGGGCCTTGGCGTTGTCCACCCCCACCTCTTTGCTTGTTCCTCTGACCTGTTTGTAGGGAGCTTGTTTCTCTGAACTTTGTCATGGCCCATAAACTGCGCAAGATGGAGCTTTGAAACTCAACGATAAGAAGTGAATAGTTCACGAGTAACTTGTTTTTCAAGAATTTTCACAAATTAAAATAACTTTTCGTTATTTACAAGAATTTTCACAAATTAAAATAACTTTTCATTATTTACAATAATTTTTAAAAGTTTTTAAAATAAAACTACCTTTAATATGTGTAGAGGCATTGGCCATCGGCAATAAATCCTTGAGTAGCTTCCCTAAATACGCAATGGTCAAGAAAAATTCTAATTCTCTTAAAAACTCCAAGGACTTCACTCTCTTAGCCAAGTAAAAGTGACAACTAAAGTTATTTTCATTGCTTTTTTTTACCATCCTACTTATACTAATATGTGGTTGGAACTTTAGTAATGAGATTGACATAGGTACATAAAAGTGATAATTAAAGTTCTGTTTTTTTATTTACCACCCCACTTATACCAATATGTGGTTAGAACTTATTAATGAGATTGCCACTTTTAATTACTCATGATAACTTTAACTATTTACAATAATTTAAAAGTTTTTGAAAATACAATTTATATTAGTGTTTATATATAGAGTGAGTTTTTGAAAAGTAGATTTCCTAAATATGTTATTGTCGAAAACATTCCAAATTAGCTTAAAAATTCCAACAATCTTCAGTCTCAGTATAGTTATTATCTAACGGTTTCCAATAATTATATCTATCAAGTTCATTTCAATTATTAAAAATTTGTTTCATGATTCTGTGGAGAGGGCTAACTTTGTAAAAGTAATAAAATGTCAGTGGTAGATGGAAAAAGGGATGATTTTTGGCAATGACAGGAGAGCTTGGAAGGATGAGGGTTGTGTCTTTTTTGCCAGGCCGATGGGCCTCTGTAATTTTTTATTTTTTAAATACAAATTGGTTTCTCTTAGATTCACGGTTTGTAATAAATAGACATATTTTTCCCTTACTATTTTCTATGTTAAGTATCTTTAAGTTTTATATTTGTTCTTCCTATTTTAGTTGAGAATTAATTAAATTATATGCAATGCCAAAGAGGCTAAGTTGTGGATCAATTTCCCTCTTTTCTTCTATAATGTTATGTTTAAAATTGAGATTTTAATATGAAGTTGTTTATATTAATCTTCTACATATGTTTATTTTTGTCTAATTTTATATGACAAAATTGTGAGTTGCTTTTAATTATTGAAATGTATTTTTGATGTGTTTTCTACAATAACAAATATCGAATACATTTGGTGAATGTCTGATTTTTTTTATTTTCATCTTAATTTCTTCCAGCTTCCACTTATTAGTTTTGTGCTCTATCTTCCAAGACTCCATTCCCAATGAATACTCTCTTGGCTATTTGATATTTTCATTGTTTTGTTCCAAATAGTCTACCACATTTCCAACATTAAATTTTTCCATTGTGCTCATACCCTAAGGTTGATTTTTAGTGATAGTGAACAATAAATAAGTCATGTTACATTTAAGGGAGCCCCCTCTTTGATTTGTATATGAAAACTTGAGAGTTTATGGTGAAAATTGCAAGTGAAATGATTAGGGTTTTTAGTCAATTAAGTCAATTTAATTAACACATTAACATGTTTTAAAACTCAATTTTGCAAAAAATAAAGAAGACATCAATACCATAACAATATACACAAGGCAACAAATGATGAAGGAGTTCATCCCTCCTAGACTACATCTCCGAGTTTAGCTTCCAATGTTGGGTCTATTTCCTTATGCTCAAAAATATGTGTTTACATCAATTTATAGTGCTCTCAATTCTAAAACAATATCTCTAATGGCTCCATAACAGTGAAAAACTCCTAGCTGGGCTCTTTCTATGCTCAAAATGATTAAAAACTGATTGAGTTATGCTCCATAGTAGTTTTTTTGTAACTGTTCTACAATTCGCATTCTCTTGCAAATTGTTCTACAAATTACGCCTTTTGCAGTCACGTGGAGTGACAAATTCTCCCCACGCTGGCGAGATTCCTGCCGCATCGAGAGAAAATTATCACCTCCTTAAATTGACTATGTTGACCTTTAACCACATAAAAAGAAGTCAAGTGGCGCTTTTGGCATTGTTGATGGTGGGGAGTTTGAACTAATATCTTGCCAATTTTGTATGGACTCTGGTTACTGTTGGGTTTGGTTTTCAGAACTGTGGTTTAGGTTTGCGGGAACCCTGCCCCACGTAGCTTCTGCTCCCAATGTTGAACCCACTCCTATCCACATTAACCATAACATAATTGTTAAAAACCGCGCATGTGTTGACCTAACCTTGCTAATCGTCGGTGTTAAAAAAACACCAAATTGATACCAACCATGACATCCAACCTCTATACTCATCACATGTGCTATGGAGTGGCTAAATCATGTCCTTCGGAGATAACTGGATCGAACCTGCTCCAAATTTTTGGAAATGGTATAATATACAGTTGCGTTGAATATAACACATTGTATGCAACACTGGTTTAAATGGTTCCAGGACTTTGGTTAACGCATAACATATAGTTGCGAACTTTGGTGTATGTGTTCAACATATAACATAATATTTGGGGTCAGGGTAACCTCGAACCCTGTCTGCCTACCACTTGCTTAGGTGGATCGGGGTCTAAGGTTAACCCTGGTCCCCACCCCCGACACTGCTGCCATTTAACTTCAAATAGGATTGTTACCCATAGTATAACAAGGAACACCATGGGTGAGACGGTAGAAGGCTTGGCTAGCATACCATAGGTCGCGGTTTTGAACCCCGTGGAGGCATTTCGACCTCCCACAAAAATTTACGAAAATTAGTGGAGGTCAAGTGGTAGCCACCAATTGACCCACGTGGCTCTCCTTCATTGGTCCAACACCACAAACAATCAGCCAATAAAAAAACACAAAATTCAAACCAGTAAAATGATGACACTTGTTATCCTGCCGTAGGCCCGCCAGAACACAGCCAGGTGCACAGTTAGATGCCAATTCAGTGTACGAATTGTTGAATGGGTGTACTTGCAACCCATAACTTAAAATTTTTAGTTGTTTTCTAATTCGATCAGAATGTAATATCGAGAGCATCCGATGTTGGTTTTGAGTGAAACGAATTGCGTTGGATTTAGGGTAATGAAATATTCACTTTGCTGTTGGTTTCAAGCCAATCCAAACACTTTGAAGTTTAAGCATTAAACTAATCCACTGGATCATTCCTCCCCACTGTAAGCTTTTGGACCTCTAAAAGCTATTTATCAATCAATAAATAGATGAGGGTACAACTCCCTCACCCTTCTAGTATCAATCCATTGAACTTTGCTTTAATTTTTCACTTTGAGATTTTTATGAAAGTACATCATTTTCCCTAATTTTGGAGTCCTTCTCGTGTTGTCAACAATGACATCTTGCTGCAATTTCTCAAAATATGCAGAACAAGAAACTGTCTTTGGAGGAATATTGACATTCCCTCATCGGTCTTCAATCAAAGGACACTTGTGAAATTTCAAACTCTTCTCACCTTGAAAATTGTCGTCATGAAGATGCTTAACATTTCTAGCCTTGCACTTGGCTCGACTCTTGACCAAATGTGTTCGCCATCGCCATGCACCATCATTTTTCATAGCTAAAACATTATGAAAACCACAAGGAGGAGTTTTGGAACCAATGTCCTCTTTGTCAAATTTCTTTTGCATTTGCTTTTTGACTCCTGCATTCTTTAACATTGACATCTTGTTCACACCAATATTCAACAATGATTCATCCTGATGAAAATTCACTTCATATTGTTTACCTCTTTTAGGAGGAAACATGTTAGACTCTTGAAACATCTTCTCACATGAGAAATCTCAATGAAATCAGATTTGAAACTTTATTCATATCCTTGAAAGGTTTCATTCTCAACATCATTGTTCTTGAACATTAACAATGCAAAACTCTGACTAGCATTAACAATTCTCTTCATTTGTGCAACATTCATAAGAGACAAACTCAATTTATTTCTATGCGCTCTCACAATGTACTCACTCTCATTCTTTAAAAAATGATATTTGTTCTCATGGGAATGAAAAATGGCTCTCCTATCATAAATATATGGGCTTCCCAAAAAAATACCACAAATATCAAGCAAAACTACATTAAGTTCAACCTCATTAAGAAAGTTTGCAGTGATTGCAAATATAAGTATGCACTTCCTTTTCACTTGAAAATTTTCATTCTCACATACCCAACCTAAAGGATAAGGTTTAGGATGAGGAATGGTCTCTAAATTCAACTTCTTGACAATGTCTCTAGAGATAATATTTGCTTGTGAACCACTATTAAACAATGTGTCTATATTGATATGTCTTGAAATAACTCTAATATGGAAAAGCTCTATTATTTCTTTTTCACTTTGAGTTTCATTGAGACAATTTGAAGAACTAGTACTTGCAATGTCTTTACCTTTCAAACCCATGGTTGTGATATTTGTTTCATCTTAGAAATTAGAACATAAATCATGGTGTTTAGTTGCAGTTGTCTTCTCCTTCTTATTTTTAAAATTTTTGGGTCTCATCTTTGGATGAAGTTTCCAGCAATGATCTTCATCATGGCCCTCTTTGGAACATTGTTTTCTTGCAAGTTTATATTTCTCCATCTTGATGGAAAAATTATTCTTTTCTTTTCCCTTGAACTTACCCTTACTTTTTTCTCCAGACTCAAAGTAACTCTCACTTTTATCATCATAAACATTCTTCCCTCTTGATTCTATATGTGTGGTATGTACACAAACTTCATATAAACTTGTAGGGTTAAACATGAGAATAGTGTGTCTCAAATAGCTATGCAAATCTCCAATGTATTTCAGCAAAGTATCTTGCGATGACAAATCTACACCCAATATCAATCCTCTCCTTCTAAACTATTGGGTATAACTTTTCACACTTTGACCATTTCCTTGCCAAAGCCTCAATCCCCAAATATCTTTTCTGTGATGTATGCTGTTTGACAAAATGGCCTTTTCTATGTCCTCTTGAGTTTTGGGTTCCCACCAAATAAGTGTTGCACCTTCCAACCTTAATGAAGCAAGATGAATCTTGGTATCATCATCCTTGATACTTTGTATCCTAAAATACACTTAAAGTTGAAGAACCCAATTATCTAATTTCTCAACATTTAACTCTCCATCATACATAGGTAATTCAAATTTTATGTCAAGTTTCAAAAATAGATTTTTACCATGTCCCTTTGGAGAATGTGCAGGTGTTTGTGAAAGGGTTGATGTAGAATATGATGATGGTGACGATGGAGGTGAAGAGAATGGTGGAGTTAAAGGTGGTTTATCACCATTACATTTTGGAGGTTTGTCCCTATCTCCTCCATCTCCTCTTGGAGGATTATCTCCATCTCCCTTTGGAGGATTTGAGCTCTCACCTTGCCACCTTGTATTTATCTCTTCATAGAGAAATGTCACCATTTGTGTCATGTAAAATATTGATTTTCTAAAAGCCTCTGTTATATATTAAGGTTCTCCTTCATGTGCCATGACTGGTGAAGCTTCTAGTGCAACTTGAGCTGAAATGTTTGCTGGATATTGTGGCAAATGTTCTCTCCTTTTCCTTGACCTAACTTGAGGACTTGCAACCACAAATTTTCCTTCTCCTCTTTTGAGCTTCAACCATGTAAGCATCATAACCACTTGCAACAAAATTAAACCTTCAAAGAAAACTAAGAACCAAAGCTATGATACCCACTGATATGTATATGAAAACTAGATAGTTTATGGTGAAAATTGCAGGTGAAATGATTAAGGTTTTTAGTCAATTATGTCAATTTCATTAACATGTTAACATGATTTAAAACTCATTTTTGCAGAAAATAAAGAAGACATCAATACTATAAAAATATACATAAGATAACAAATGATGAAGGAGTTCACCCTTCCTGGGCTATATCTCTTGGTCCAGCTTCCAATGTTGGGCCCTTTTCATTATGCTATAAACATATTTGTTTACATCAAGTTACAATGCTCAAAATTATAAAACAATTTATTTAATGGCTCCAGAACAGTAAAAAATCCCTATTTGGGTTCTTTTTGTGTTCACAATGGTCAAAAACTGACTGAGTTGTGTTCCATAGAAGTTTTTCTGCTAACTTTCCTACAATTCACACTTCCCTGCAAATTGTTCTACAAATTTCGCCTTTTGTGGCCACGTGGAGCGAAAAATTCTCCCTGCGCCAACGAGATTTCTGCTGCACCGAGCGCAAATTGTTGCCTCCTTAAATTGACTATTTCAGCCTTTAATTGTATAAAAATACGCTAAGTGGCACTTTGGGCCTCGTTGATGGTGGGCGGTTTGAATTGATCTGCCGCCGATTTTGTATGGAATCTGGTTACTGTTGGGTTGGGATTTTAGAATTGTGGTTTGGGTTTGTGGGAACCCTACCCTAGGGAGGTTCCGCTCCCAATGTTGAAGCCGATCTTATACGCATTAACCATAACATCATTGTTGAAGACTGCGCATCTTCCGACTCAACCTTGCCGATTGTCGATGTTAACACAACACATGCTACCAACCATGGCAACAAACCTTTATCCCCATCACATGTGCTATGGAGTGGATAAATCGTGACCGTCAAAGAGAACGCATCGAACCCGCTCCAAACTTTAGGTTATGGTATAATATATGTTTGTGTTGAATATAACACATTGTATGCATCATCGATTTAAATGGTTCAAAGACTTTGGTTTATATATATATATATATATATATATATATATATATATATTTGGGGCACATAACATATAGTTGCAAACTTTGGTGTATGTGTTTGGCATATATTATAATATTTGGGGACGAGGTTAACCCCGGACCCTATTCGCCTTCCACTTGGTTGGGTGGACCGGGGTCTAAGGTTAACCTCTGTCCCCACCCCCGACATTGTCGCCATTTAACATCAAATTGGACTATTGCCCATAGTATAACAAGGAAGACCATGGGCAAGGAGACAGAAGGCTTGGCTAGCATACCATAGGTCAGGGTTTCAAACCTCGTCGAGGCATTTCGACCTCCCACCAAATTTTACACAAATGAGTGGAGGTCATATGGCAGCCACTAATTGGCCCACGTGGCTCTCCCTCATTGGTCCAACACCATAAACAATGAGCCAATAAAAAAACACCAAATTCGAACCAGTCAGATGCACAATCAGATGCACGGTCAGCGTATGAATCACTGACTAGGTGTACCCGCAGCCCACAACTTAAAAATGTTAGTTGTTTTCCAATTCGATCAGACTGCGATATCGAGAGAATTTGATGTTGGTTTTGAATGAAACAAATTGCATTAGATTTAGGGTGACGAGATCTTCCCTTTGGTGTTGGTTTCGAGCCAATTTGAACACTTTGAATTTTGAGAATTAAATTGATCCACCAAATCACTTAGGCTTAAAGTAGGTTTGATCTTACCTTAGCATTATTCCTTAACTGCTAAGAATTGTCTACAAGGTAAGACATGAAGATATCTTTCCCCGGGTGTATGAAAAATAAAAGTCCTCATTTTTAATGGTGAATGAGGATTGGGCATTGGATATTGGTTATATATTATTCACCTAGTGACTCCATAGTCTAAACACACATTGGAAACTCCACTAGATCTAAACGATAAACTCAGTTGCTTTTGTGATTAGTTAAAGGTATGCATGTTAAGAATTCAAAAATATTCTTGTTTTCCCTAATCATTTTTCTAAAGATGAAGAATGTTTAGAGATGTTCCCAGACTTAAGTGAAGATTACTGAAGAAAAGAAAAAAATACCTTTCAAATTTTCAACATTTTTTTAATGACCTCGAGATTGAACATGAGGATGTATACATGAGGTTATTTTAAGATTCATTAAAATGATATTATAGAGGTTGGGTTAATGACTTTCCTTCCAAATTCATAAACTCTATTATGAGCTTCTAGGATATTTTCTAGGATATTTTTATAGGCTTATGTGTAGGTAAGGCAGGATTTTTGGCAACTCCCATTCTTCCTAAAGATTTAATAAAAGAGGAGTGAATAGAAAGGTATCCGAATTTTTATTACCAAGTCAACATTTCTATAGAAGATCTATTTGAGAGTTTGAACACTAAATTATATAGAGACATATATGAGTGAAAAAGTATGATTTGATTATGGTAAATTATTTTCTGTACTCGAATTCACTTATCTTGACCCAAAAGCACATGTATTTGATAACAATCAAGATATTGTTCCTTATAAATTCCATGATTCAGTAGAAACAAATGTAGAGGGTATCATCAGTGCAAATCTTTAATCATTTTCAAGTGATACTTTACAGGTTCTTCTTTGAGTTCCTCTTTTTTTTAGTTGCAGATCATTGTGTTGTTGTTCATCTTAATACACAAAGGTGTGTAATAGTTCTACTTAGTAAATCAGCTTCCTGCATGGTTGCATTGGAAACATGATATCACTTGACTCAATGGCTAACCTGTATAAAGTGGGCATTGTACATAATTAAGCTCACTCGTTGAGTAGTGGAGAAATTTATTTTTAATTCATAGTTTGCAGAAGTTTGAATTTCAATTTTTTAGTGTGTGAATAATAATCAAGGATCCTTTAGGCAATGCAGGGTGTCAAATCAAAAGATAAAATATTAGAGTAGGTATAGTTTCAAACATATATAGTTTTCATGATTAACATGGTTTACTTTCAGATTAATGCATAGGGTCTATGTTCTTAGCATCTCACGGGAAGATACTATACTCACATGGAGCTGATGTTGTAGCGCAAATTGACTTAGTCAAATTTTTTGACTTCTCCATGTTTTCTCAAATGTCTGCCAACTTGTTCTCTTCTCGAGCATGAATATTACTTGGGAATTGGGGGAACAAGTGGTATAAAATGACTCTTTGAAGGACTTGGGAATTAGGGACATAGGTAGTCTAAAATCGGTGGTGTCTGACTTCTTGAAGAAGAGTTTGGTGCTTATGAATTCATTTAGATATAAGCACATATATCATTGGAGAAAAAAATAGAATTACATTAGAGTGGATAGAACGGAAAAACTACCACAAAAGTCCAAAGGTACAAGATAATAGTGGTGATTTACATTGTGTTATAATTAGAGGAGTTTCTAAAGCATATGGAATAGGCAGGTGCCTTGTCCACAATTTTCTTGGGCATGTATATAAAGTTTCAGGGTTAGATATTAAAATTCTTGAAAATGAAACTATGTAAGCTTAAAGTGATTTGCAAATCACATCTGCTTCTAAATTACCATTTGATTGCTTCCGCTTTTTGCATGGTGATATTAATGATTCGGGAAAAATTAAGATTGTTGTCAAAGAGATTGTACAATGGCTTAATGTTGCAAGAACAAAGAACAGTATGGATGATGAAGATCCAATGAAAGCATTTGTAGAGGCAATGGATGCTAATTTGAATAGAGCTTACTACATATCAGAAGTTGTATTATCATGCATGCCACTAGGCTTCTTTAGTATAATTAACATCTCAAGCACGTGTGCATTGCAAAGTGAACAAAACATTGCAGCTTATAATGATCAAAACATTGCAGCTTATAATGATTCCAAAGCAGGCTTTCGTGGACTTACACTTTCATAAGAAATAACATTGGCAGGAAGATGACTAGGAATGCAGTTAGAAGGAGCTTTAATTAATGACCTATTGATTCCATCTTCATCAACAAAATCCACAGTGATATCCAAAAGTTTCTACAGGGAACATGTACATATGCCTATTGAAATCATCACTTCACATGCAGATGATATCTCATGCTCATGAGTTCAGAGTTAGAGGTAGAGATAGTTGGATAGTACCAGATTATATAAACAGAGAAATCTATGGGTAACATGAAACATAAATCTATGAGTAAGATGAAACAAGATTGACGATTCTCTTACATTAGTGTACAATTCAAACAAAGATTTGATACTTCAAATAACTTACAAACTTTAATAAAAAATCATATAAATTAAATCAACCTTTGATAATAAAAATGTACCTAAAATAAAATTACCATATATCAATACCATCCCAGCAAAATTAACCAAAATAACATTATCATTATTCTTAATTATTTTCATATACATTTGGTGAAAATAATTAAACTTACCTGTCTCTATATTGATGTCAACAAATTAAAAGCTAATATTATTAATAATCAATGTAACTCTAGTTAAGAGCCAGCTCCTTTATTAAAAGGAAGAAGAATTACTAAGATTATCATCAAAATTTTGTGAAGCTTGATTGAAAAATTAATTCCTGCCACATCACTTCCCTTCCTTAACGTCTCCTGTGAAGTTTGAGAAATACTTCTCCGTATTCTTAACAAAGAAATATTGCCATCAAAGCTTTTAAGAGATCACAACTAAAACTACTTGACCGGGGCTGGAGAGTCAAGATGTAAACCAAAGAAAAGACGTGTCACACAAAACTACTTGAGTGGAGCTCGAGTGTCGAACCTTTAAACCAAAGAAAATACATGTCGCATGTGCCTTCGTTAATGAATAGCTTTCACAACCTTTGAATGACTCCTCCCCTCGAAAACCACAACTCCCTCCCTTGTAAAATAAACCCAAAATATGGAGACAATTATAACCAAATCCACCGTACGATTATGCATGATGGATAATCTCAATATTTATTTAAAAATATCAATAGTATTTTGGAGTTGTCTTTTGATCTACAAATTGGGAGCTAATGTGACAGCTCCCGATCATCCAATTCCGGCGACCCCCCCTCCCTCCGGCACGATGTGGACCCGCGCGACCAAACGATGATGGAGACTGAAAACGCTCGGGCAACGCCGTTAGCGGACCCCACCAGCACTGCCACTCCTCCCGCGAGCGCTGCTCCTCCGCCACCCGCCGCTCCTCCCCCACTCGCCACCCCCAACCGCCTACTCGAATTTAATGCTACGGGTTTTTTGAATTTGAAATTCAAATAGTTCTCGGTGCTGGAAACCCCGTCATTTTCCAAGCAGCGCTGCGACAAGCATTAGCTCCGAGGTAAATTCCAGTGTTCTAGTGTTCACAGGTTCCTTCTTTTGTTCCTTCCCCGATGGTGACTTACAGTTTGTGTTTACGTTTTCTTACATTTTAAGTTTGATTTACCAGCTATCTAAACTCATCAGTGGGTCAATATATATAACCCCACTGCTCCCTTGTTCTTCCACGCTTCTTCCTCGACCTACTGCCCTGTCCTTCAATATTGGGCTCTTATTTTTATGCAAGTCGTCACTGTTAATTCGTCAAACTATCTAGAAGTTCTCTGCATTTATTTCTTATAAGTTTCAGGAGTCTCTATTGTTATTCCATTGTGCATAGAATCGAGTTCTGAACAGAGGATCCATCATAATTGTGGTAGGGCTATCAGCCAAGAGAAAATAGCAGTTTAATCTCTATTTTTTTGTTTGGTGTTATTGACATTTGTCCTGAGACAAAGGCAAATATGGTTGCTGCAATGTTGACCCGTGCTCTGAGCTCTCGAGAGTGAGTTCAGGACACGCTCTCCAAACATCGCAATGAAATAATTGCTCTGCTTTCAAGGTAATTCCCGTTTTTCTTCCCTGATGAATGATCTTATCAGAATGCCCATGCCCATGAAATATTGATAAGTGTTTAGTACCTGCATTTTTCTACATTAATTCAACTGTGTCGCCTGAGTATTTAAGTATTGGATTCCCAAGGGAGGAGGGGAGCTTTAGGGGTGTACACTGTAAGGTGTATTGGATATTTTATGTGTTTTTTGGAAATATGATTTGTGTTGGATGTTGAGTTTGTGGGTGCTCAGTATTCCTGACAGGTTTTGTGATTTTGGTTGGGAATTTCAGATTGTAGGCTTGTGAGAGTGTGTCGCAGAGAGAAGGCCAAGGTGTATATGGTGTAACGTTAGTGGGTGTAGTTTAAGAATTTTGGTCTGATATGACCCTTATCTCGGAAAATGGTATGATCAGTTCACCTTGATGACCTTGGTCGCATCTGGTTAAGATGGCTATGCCCAAATTTCCCAATCGTGTATTATATGCTTTCTGCAATTGCTTGGTGTAACAGGGTGGGGTGGGTGATTCAGATTGCCAGGGTTACTTAGTTGTACTTACGAAACTTTTTACAGAATCATCTCTTGGGTGGTGAATTTTTTTAGTTGGGTGATGTTATCTGCGATTCGAGAATCTCCATATTTGTTACTTTGCAGAAGTCTCTTAGAAGGTACTAATAACTCAGATCCGCACAAAAACAGGCTTGATACCTGCTCAATGGGCATAAATCCCAATGATTTTTATCCACAACTCATCTACCATCTCGTCAACTTGCATTTTTTACTTGACATTTTTTCACTGCAATTGATCACCACCCCTGCCTTGGACTTTAAGGTTCAGTTATGTGTGAATTTAGCTTCAAATTTGTAAGATTGGTTCTTATGAGTGAAAAAATCAGTAGGATGGGCTTCAACTTGTCAGGATCATTGTTTCAGTTCTTTTTCTTTTGGTGGGTTCTTGAATCTTTCCTTTCAGACTGTCTTCCTTGTTATAGGCATATAATTTTTTTTTCTTGTAGTCATTTTCCAGCGCCCACAGGAAAAAAAAATTGTATGCATAACAAATATCCAGTTACCAAATGTGTCTTCCTATTTGATACTACCTCTGTACTATGTATAGTCTTTCTTTTGACCGTTGAGAAACATCTGTCCCAATAGTCTTCCTTGTTATAGGCATATAAATTTTTTTTCCTGTAGGTGCTGAAAAATCATTTCCAGCACCTACAGGAAAAAAAAAATTATATGCCTATAACAAGGAAGACTATTGGGACAGATGTTTCCAGTGCCTACAGGAAAAAAAATTTATATGCCTATAACAAGGAAGACTATTGGGACAAATGTTTCTCAATGGTCAAAAGGAAGACTATACATAGTACAGAGGTAGTATCAAATAGGAAGACACATTTGGTAAGTGGATATTTGCTATGCATACATTTTTTTTTTTCCTGTGGGCGCTGGAAAATCATTTTCCAATCCCTATAGGGAAAAAAATTTATGTTTCTTGCTCAAGGATGTTGGTCCAAAAATTTAAATTTTTTATGTATCCAATCCCATTTCTTATAAATCCAAAGAATCTGTACACAACCATCATAAATAAAGGGTGCTTAGTTTTTTTCTAGCATTCAAAAATCTATTACTGTTGCTATTTAGATAGCTGAGATCTTTAGCAGTCATAAATTGCTGCATAATCTCATAGGACCAGGATCAACACTGGAAAACCAATTCAACTTAGTTCACTTATACTGAGCATAGGGATCATAATTGATATTAGAACCTGTGTGGAATGAACCTTCCATGCACAAAAATTCAGTTTGTTTTATTTGATTGTTGATTGTGCAGAAGCAGAAGCAGGGCCTGGGTGGAGGTGGTCTATCATATTCCTGTAGTGTATCATTTCTATCTGCTTATTTTACGTTAATGAGGCCTCCAACAAAATACATGTTAGAGTTTTTATTGAATTGGAAACTTTCTTATTCGAATTATTTGTAAATCATATCCCTCACTTCTTAGGCCTTGACATCTTCGGTAACATGTAGCGTGTTATAGTGTTTCTCAGCTTGGACAACCAGTTAATTATTCTTTGTTTGCTAGGCTGTGGGTTTCGAGTCTGGACTTGGTCCTGGTTATGTCTGGATAGTGGGTTTGGTGGTATTGTTTGGATTGTGATTTTGTAGAGTTATGTCTTGATATTGTTTTTATATGTTTTCACAGTTAAGAATATAATGTTGATGAAAATTATTGGAATATTGTGTATTTATTTATTTAATAATTTATTTTTCAAGTTGATTTTAAATTTAAAGTTAAATTCTGGTCTACAACTTTTCCTATCATCTGTTACAGCTTTTTGCTTTTGAAGATATGTGAAATTTTCATCTCTCTTCTAACAAAACACAGAGAATTCTCGAAGTTCTCATCAACCTCTCATATGTGTTTGATAACATGAATATATGTGTTAAAAAAACTGATATAATTTTAGTAGATCTATTTTTTAGCTCTGTTTGTGGCCTTGTTTTAGTGCTCATTGTAAGAAGGTGCCTCTTGCACATCGTGTCACCTAGGCAACATATGCACAATAGCGGGGGTGGGGGCTGCAAGGTTCCAGGGTCATCATAGGGCTCATTTATTTGTGCAGGAATCAGTTGCAAGGTTCCAGGGCTATTATAAGGCTCATTTATTTTTGCAGGGATCAGTTGAGGCTTACTTCAATGTTGTGGCCTAGAAACTCAGCTAGAAATCAGGAATCTCAAAACCATGATGGGTGTTGAAAGGGCAAGGATTTTTTTAGTATGAGATCTTGGAAGAGGTCTCCTATTTCCCAACTCTCCTTTGTCACACTAGTGGTTGGATAAAACGACATGTCAACTCAATTGCATTGCACTACAAAACGAAGACTCTACTGGATATAGTATTGAAAGACAAGCAAGCAGAAATTAATAATGTGTTTGCCTCTTAACTAGAAGACATCAAGAGAACACAAGATTTCTTCATGAACAGATTGGATTGCAAAGTTGGTCCATATAAAAATTCATATTCAATGTAATTTTGATCCTACCATCGAGGTTGAAGCTCAAAGGACCTAACTATTGTTTTCTCCTGGGATTCTTAACAGTGTGCGAGCTGCTTTTGTGGTTTTGTGTTATGTTTTGTACTGTTAGGATATAACCAGAATGTGTAGGTTTGCTTTTTGAATTTCCGTGTAATGAATAAGTGGGTAAGTCCCCTAGGTGATAGTGAGAAACCTCCTAAGTGGAATGATAAATCAGCACTGCATGAATGCAAAATGTAATCTGGTTTTGGAATGTTGAATTAGCACTACATGAATGCAAAATATAATCCGGTTTTGATTTCTGTTTAATGAATAAGTGGGTAATCTGGTTTTTTATTTCTATAAATGCATACATGTTTGATATTAATTTATTGTTTTTTTAGGTTGTAGGTTTTTTAAGTGTGGACAATGGTCGAAAAGTGGACATTGTGTATCGAAGTTTCCTGTCGTCCAAATCCTGGACAAGCCACAGTTAAATATGTGCTTTACAATCTGGTGCGAAATCATGTAGTGCACAGAAACATAGATCTACATGGGAGGACAACTAATAATGAAGCCTACTATATCGCCCTTATTGAGGGCTTAAAAGAGGCAAAAAACAATTTTGTGAATGATATTGAAGTTTACATGAACTCGCAACTCATTTGCAATCCGCTGATTGGCATCTTTGAAGTTCGAAAAGCAAATTTAAAACCCTTATACATGGAAGCAAGAATGTGGAGCTCTCAGTTTAAATATTTCAGCATACAATGGCTTTCAGACATTCATAGGATGTCCACTGATATACTGGTGGCAGGAATGTCAAGTGTAGATGCAGGTGTCAGAGATGACACCAGATCACGGTTTATTGCAAGTGAAGTCATCAATCATCATCAAGATAACTCTCAAATAAGTGGATGTGTTATTCTTATAATTTTCCTTGGGAATATGATGGCATGGTTCTTTCACTAGAGAAGAACCGATTATAATTTTGGATGGTTTGCGATATAATACATGAATCGTTTTGAGGGTATAATTATTTTATGTTGTGTTATTTTGCCATTTTGCTATTGGGTAAAAATTGTTTTTGTTTTTACTTCCTTGGGATCTAATACATGATAGATTAACATGGATATTTTTTAGAATAGTAAAGTTATCAATTAAAAACAAATTTTACACTCTATAGTAGGTATTCTATATAATCAAACAACTGGGCAAAGCAGCTCAACAATTCTATATAATTAACCCTGTGCTCCATTCAACAATTGTAAATAAGTAACTCTAATTGATGAGCTGAACTTGAAGATTTGAGAAGCAAGTCCTACCTCTACCACTACCATTCCTGATTTGATTTGGTTATGAACTTCAAAAATCATGAGAAAAGTCAGTTACCACTATCTCTCATGGAAATGGTCATAGAGAAATGACTTATGTACGTAGTTGAATCTGAAAAAATGATATCTAATATAATGCACTTCGAAAACCCCTCAATACTTAAGTAAAAAGAGTGAAGGGAGCTCTTATTGAATGGTTCATGAGGCACAATACTTGCTAAGGTTTTGCAAATGGGGTAGCAAACTAAGTGGACTTGATTGTGGGGAAAACTCCATAGTTAAGAGTGTTTGAGCCAGAGCCGATCTGGGATGAGTGACCTCTCGGGAAGTCCTGGTTACCAAGTGCAAGCCTCGGAAGTGATTATTGACGCTATGTGATTCAGTTCACTAGTTTCAATCCCACTTCTTCACCCTTGCGAGCATCACCTGATGCAGTGAGTGCTAAGTGGACTATTCAAAAATCATGAAAAAATTTAATTACAACTACCTCTCATGGAAATGGATAAGGACTTAAAGTTCTAATTACTAGGACAGTGCCTAGCGAGTTGAGTCCCTACATGTGCACTGAAATTATAAGGTAACAATCATATAGTAGATATTTATTTTTATATATGGAACAAATAGTTATGAAAAAATTCAATGGCTCAATTTTTTATACGCAAGAGGTGAAGGTGCAAATGAATTTGATGCATCAAACAGCGTCGATACAGAGTGGCTCCAATAGGGCAACACCTGCTCACCTGTTCATGAAGCTAATCTGTCGGCAGAAAGCTACAAAGGCTCAATCTAACCAGACAAACAGTGACTTCCTACCACACTGTTCTATTTGAGTTGTTCCACTGTATTCATTCAGGAATGTGGTCTCCATATCAAAAATTTGCTTATCAATGCCTGAAATATGATGAGCGCAGTGCTTCCAGAACAGATTGTAGTTGTTGCTTAAAAGTCACATGGAAATTTGTGGCTAATAAGTCACATAGCCATCCTAGTTAGTCTGCCTCTTAGTCATAATGGTTAATAGAATGCAGTGTCAAATTAATCTTAGACATTTAATAGTGATTTTATATGTAATGGATAAAACCTAAAGAGGTATGTTGGTGGCCCCTTTGTCTTTTGCACAATCCATGAACATGAACATGAATATGGATTTCTACAACTCAATGGATTTGCAGCAACAGCAACAACTAAAACATCCACAACAACAACAATTTGCAGATATACAATGGTCAAGTGGGTGCTGTCTTTATTTCGAGATGAAGACTGACCAAATTTGTGTATGGATCCAATGTATCAGTTTAAGATTAAATTACTGCTATTTCTCATGTAGTATATATATGAATAAAGAAAGTGATGTTCTGAATTAACATTCTCCACAATCCAATCTTTGGAAGTAAATGAACGAAGGTTGGAGATAAACTTGTCAGCTCAATCTCTTTACATATTTCATCAGATAATGGAGATAAAATTGTGCCAAACAAGCATTTGAATTCCCAAACCACTTTGATATCTTCAATTAATCTTCTCCTCCATCTAATGTTTCATTCTCCTCAAACACATTTCACCAAAGGATGGAGATAACAATGTTGAGTGAAATTTGAAATCACAAAACAGTTTGAAGCATTTGCAGAAAACACGCCAATTTTTCCACTGAATGAAAATGTGCCTGTGTATTACAGTACTATCAAGCAAATTTATTGTTTTCTAACATAACATTTAAAAGTAAACAACAAATATCCATTAGCTGCATCATCGAATTCCTGATGTTCTCTTTTCATTTATATAGAAAAAATGAAGTACATGTACACAATTGCAGCGTATTAGACGCTGGAATAATTTTAAGGTCTTTGGATGTAGCATCTATGTCGGACAATAAACAAAAAGATGCAATTTCTATCACAACTTTTTTCTGAAGCCAATTTCTGTGTTGTCTGCAAGTTCTGTGATGTCAGTGACCCAATCATCTTCGGATAGAGGGGGGTCCATTGAAGAAGTTGCTGTGTCTGTAACATGACAATGAATTTTTCATCAGAGAAGATAATAAGATGACAAGTAATAAATGCATCAGAATACAAAGAAGATCAATTAAAAGTCTCATCCTAAGCACTTTGACTCATCTGATAAAAATAGTTATAATGTGGCTGTAAACATCCTTCATCTAAAATCACATTAATTGGATGCTCCAGCCTTGCAAACATTTCAGCGCTACATTAACAACATGAACAACAAACAGTGTTAATCGTTAGGAGTGAAGACAATGCAAACAAACATGGAAATTCACCAATTTCGAAGTGATAATAGTATTTAATATTACTACGGTGAGGGGGCCAATGTGTTTGTGTTTGTAAGATGACAACACAATTTCCATCAGAGAAAAAAATAACATGTCAAATAATAGATGCATTAGAATACATAGTAGATCAATCAGCAAGCTCGTCAAATGTACCTTGACTCATGTGATCAAAAGGTTGATTGTTGGTCTGTGTACATCCTTCATCTACAATCACATTGATCGGATGTTGTGGCTCTGCAAACGTTACAACACTGCATTAAGTTAAAATAAATAGAAAAGACCAAAGACATTGCAACAAACTTGAAAAATCGACAAAGCAATCTAAACATAGCAACAAACTTGAAGATCACGAATTTGATCTAAATATACTGATATCGTCTCCCTATAGAACTTACTTGGAACAATAGAGGAAGAATTGTTGGAGGGAGGTTGACCACACCTGTTGAGGTGTGGAAATTGAAATGGTTCATCTTCAGATGCAGAGACATTCAAATCAATATTCAAGGTGACCATCCTTTTCCTTTTTTTTTTTGGACTAAGGAAAATCTTCTTTCTCTTCAAAGATGACTCATAAGCACCCAAATCAACTGTGAAGTCATGATCCATAATATTAAGATTATTAGCATCATCGACAAATTTTTTAGCGAGATCAATCAACTATTTTGTCTTGCTCACAGTGGAAGGAGGACTATTTCTAATCAGGTCTAGATAATCAAACAACTTCTCTCTCAACACACCAAGTTCTTCAACATTGTCATCTTCAATATTGGTTGGGATAGTATCTGCAGGAAGGTTTGGCGCCTCTGTACTTATCTCAAAAGATACATTCAACTGATTGGGTGTGGTATGAAGATCCAATAAAGGGTCTAAATCAACCAAGGAGGAATGAAACCAATCTATCTTTATAGCATGTTTGCAAATGTTCTCCCGAATAGACCATGGACAATCGCAAGTGATAAAATTTCTGCGATGAAAAATGATAAGATATTCCTTATCGGCTTTGCTTTGACTCCTTACCCAATAAGCATGAGATATGCTCTCATGAGGCCTGCAATCACTGTCTGGAATTCTTCTAGCGTTTTCCATTGATGATTCAAGCTGCATTTTTTTCTTGTGGTTGTTATAATATCCTTCTTTTTTCAAAATTGCCTTGAATCGATAACATGGCTCAACATTTTTTAGGAGAGTGTAGAATAGCCAATCCATTCTACGAGAGCATTTCTTTCGCTTATCACATAGAAATGTTGACTTCAAGTAACCGTGGTATGATTCCACAACATTATTTGTCTCCTGGTTTGCATGAGGAAAATCTCTGCAACCTTTAACCCACATGCCTACATGGAAATAATCAATTAGTAAATATCAATTGTCCAACATAAATGACAAACATACAACACAATAGGAATATTATGCAAATTTATGAATCTTGTCACCGACAATTCATGTCTTGTAGAAATAGTCCAAAAACTTCTGCTCAGTTGCATATTTGATGAAAAAAGCATTGATTACATCATCCACTTCATCAGTACAACAATCTTTTATGATATGGCCAAGTTCATTGAACATTTCTTTTTCTTTCTCTGAGCTACTAACCAACCGATTAACATTCTTGATCCATGCCCTCCTTACGTGCCAAATACACAAAATCACTTCACATTTCGTGATTCTCCTGCGACATTTAATTCATTTTTAGAAATTCTTAAAATGAATGCAATTCGAAATGTCAAATAAGAATATTGATGTTACCTCAAAACAATGATTTTAGCGATAGCATCATCAACCATGAAGGCATTGACCTTCCAACCGGGACGAGTCCGAAAACACCTAAGCATCTAGCTCTCCAGCCATACTTTTATATCTTGTGATGTATTACGTGACATCACCACCCAGGCAAGTGGTACCTCGCTTTTTTTCTCATCAAATACCGCAGGCATGTACAACTGATACTGTTATTTTAAATGAAATGAAGTTAATTTTAACATAAATGATTTTATTGAAGCAATCATTGGAAAAAAAACTCACCCCATATTTGTTTGTACTGAATCTTGATTCTATGGCTATCAAACTATTGTGGGATAGATTGACCATAGTTTTCAATATCCATTTTGTTTGTATTCCGGCTATAAAAGGGATGTTCGCGCCATTGGGCTTCTGGTAGAAGAAGAAATCATCCTGGTTTATTTGATACCAAAGATTCACACTCATTTCATCTTTGCTATGCAACTGATAACTTTCTTTCATTAGACGATTATAAATGTTTACAACGTCTTTTCTGCGTAAGAAGAAATACCTGTCTCTGGATGTAGCATCTATGTCAAGATATTTTTTTATATGTATTTTACAAACAGAGTCAATTGGAAGTTCAAGAAAATAACAGCTTTCTAAATAAGAAATCATGTCCTTCGAAAGTCTTGGCTTTCTCTCAGTAACATCATCACTTAAAGTGTTGTCTTTACCATGACAAGGCATCCTTGCCCATCTTCGTGATCATACTGATTGTATGTTATTACTGCTATGTTGGGATCTTGAACCATAATCTTTACAATGAAATGGCATTGACATCCTCTCTTTTTGGCAAATGCCTTCATTCCTTTGCTTTTCCATTCTTCTCCCTTGTCAGCTGGACCATACGAGCAATGATAACTGCAAAATAAATTACAGGAATGTCACCAAATCTAGTAAATATAAAGCATATTTAATATCAACTTCTAAACAATGTAGTTCTAAAATACTTACTATTCATACTGTAAGGCTCTTGCGCTTGGGGGTTTGCTTTATTTACGCAGGAAGGAACATGGAGCATCTGGATTCGATTCCTCTCCTTTATAAAATCATCGACTCTTTCTTTGAGAATTTTTGCAACACGGTCAATATTGATGTTTTCTTTGTAGATTTCAGTCCAAACTAAATATTTACCAGAAAAAATGACTTTGTCTTTTGGGTCTTGGACCCCAAGAGCCATGACTGACTTCCATTTCTTTTCCATGCTGGATGACTGTCTGCAAGAATATGTGAAAAGATATTAGGGAGCTGGAAATGATGAGAAGGTGATTTGTACATATACAAGAAATATAGTAATTGCATCTCCATGAAATGATGTAGTGGAAAATGATTTCTAGTACTCCTGTAGGTGCTAGAAAATCATTTTCCAAGGTGATGGAAAATCAATTTCTAGCACCTACAGGAGCACTAGTACTGTTGTAGGTGTTGGGAAATAAATTTCCAAGGTACTGGAAAATCATTTTCCAAGTAGCTGGAGCACTAGTACTGCTGTAGGTGCTGGAAAATCAATTTCCAAGGCGCTGGAAAATCATTTTCCAAGGTGCTGGAGCACTAGTGCTGCTGTAGGTGCTGGAAAATCAATTTCTGGAGCACTAGTACTGCTGTAGGTGCTGGAAAATCATTTTCCAAGGTGCTGGAAAATCATTTTACAAGGTGTTGGAGCACTAGTACTGCTGTAGGTGTTGGAAAATCAATTTCCAAGGTGCTGGAAAATCATTTTCCAAGGTGTTGGAGCACTAGTACTACTTAAGTCCCCGAAAATCAATGTCCAAGGTGCTGGAAAATCAATTCTCTTCAGTAGTACATCTTGATTTGAAAACATTTGAAAACTCTATCAGTATAATATCATTCTCTTCCATTCATATATGACACCATCAACCTCAACTTCAAACAAATATTCTTTGTCATGTGCACAGAATAGTAATTAATATCAAAATGTTTCATTTGACCTCAGTTCTTTGTCCAATCACAAATTTCAACACATTGGACGCACATAAACAATCACATGCACATATCACTCTCTATATGAAAAATGTACCCTTTCCTTTATATGCACATTTCTGGTGCAGTAATCATTTAGTCAGATATGCACACTATCAAATTTACATTGACTTTTTTTTTAGTTTTGACTATGCACAATATGTCTATTATTTGGTCTCTCTACTCTTTTCTGAACATGTAAATAAAAAACATTAACGAATCAAGGAAATACAATGTTATGACTCAAAAAAATATTAAACAATTAGTAAACAAGAGTCTCCACAGAGACCAACCTGAAGCAATGTTGGAACATTTGTGCAATGGAGATATGGACACCCAAGTCAATAGAACTAAGTCTCAGCTATTGAATCGAATCACATCTTTCATTATAATCACATAGTAACTAAACACACAATAGTCTGCATCCACCCATTTAACAAAAATTTCCAAATCGACATTAACAATGAAATTAAACATATAACAGCAATGTCCACCCATCTATTAACATGATTCACTTAACAACATTCCTATATATCTCATTCATAGGTTAAGAAAATATAATCACTTTTGGAATTAGTTGAAATGGGTATGCCACTATGAGAACTAGAACATTACCCATTTCATTAACAAACATTACCCATTTCATTACCCATTTAACAAACATTACCCATTTCATTAACAGCAATGTCCACCCATTTATTAACATGATCCACTTTACAACATTCCTATATATCTCATTCATAGATTAAGAAAATATAATCACTTTTGAAATTGGTTGAAATGGGTAACCCACTATGAGAACTAGAACATTACCCATTTCATTAACTAACCTTACCCATTTCATTACCCATTTAACAAACATTACCCATTTCATGGGTAACCCACTACGAGAACTAGAACATTACCCATTTCATTACCTATATATCACAAGGAATTCATATTATCATATTGATCACTCTCGAGTGCAAAATAATCACGAATAATACTACAAATTTATAAACCCTTTTCCCGTTGATTACGATGGGGAAAACCATAGATCTGTTGATGGTATAAGGTTAGAATCCCAAAATTGAAATTATAATAGTTCATAGGTTAGCTCACCTTCATCACTTTTTCTCCACGTGGTTGGGACCGGTCCTTATGGAGGTCCAAGTCAGGTACGGATGTCTTACACTGCTCCTACGTGCTCCAAAGTGCCTTTTGTTTAACACTGCCTCAGCCACTGCTTTTTTTGTGAATGTTTTATGCTATTTTTCCTTTTTAATTTCATAGCAAGCCTTGCATATTGTGTTTTTGAGGACAGTGTTTGACTATGTTTCTGAGGACATCTGTTTAACGGTGTTTGCTTTTCCTTTTGTCTGGGAAACTGCAGCAGCTCTCATAAGCAGGTAAATATTTATTCTCTAAGGTTTTGATCAAGAATAGTAGATGAATAATTAATGAATAGTCTGCCTTGCAATGGCTTATGTAGATTAAGTTCCCATCATTTTCATTGTTCACATGTGTTGTAGAAAGCAGTGGATAATATACTTCCCCATTTCCTCTGGGCGATGATTCATAAATCCTTTTGAAATGAATAGAAATGCACTGTTTCCGCCATTGAGTGAAAATGAACCAGTGAGTGAATGTGGCCACTCATCTAAATCCAATAATCTTATGCGAACAATTAATAGTATAGCGGGAGTAATTCCTTTAATTAATAGTACATGAATAACAAGTTGTTAATACATAGATAATATACCCTGAAAATTTTGAACCACTAACCTGTTGTTTTCTAAAAAAATCACATTTAGCAGGATGCCTTAGCAGTTATCATTATGGTTTATACTTGGCTTGGTCAAAGTGGGGTGAAGCAGAAGCTTGTCTCTCGAGGGAATCACTGCTCATGTCCTCTATTTCTGCTTCTAGTTATTGCACCAATAACACAGTGGAACCCATCATGATGCCTGACGATAATGCACCCACTGATCATTTCTTAAAGATATGGAGTTCAGAAGCTGGGAAGGTCTTCAGGAAAGGGTGTAGCAGTAGGAATACTAATAAGAGATGTAACAATTCATGTGATGTGCTTGATATAAATCATCAAATTAACAGAGGACTAGACTATCAGGTTTTATACTCTAATATTCTAGTCCAGACCCCTACATCCTTTGGTTTGGTGTCTTCCTTGTATTGTGCTTCATCCCAACATAGTTGTGATTGGACCTTGAACCTAGATAATGACCCCCATCACTGTAATTTTGCATTAGCTAAGTGGATTGGAGACTGTAGTGTTAAAACCCTTGATGTACTTTCATGTTCTGTTGATATGACCATGGGCCAGACAGAATGTATGGTCCATGAGGATTCTTCTAGCTTTGCAGAATTAGGCATTTCACGTGTGTATTACACAGGTTTTTTGGATCTTCTTCTGTATTACCCGCATAACAATAACAACAACAGTAGTATTGGTTCCATGACTCCAGAATTGAGTACAAATTTTCAGCAGCAGTCTGCTTGGCCATGGTTCGAATTAAATCTCGAAGATTCCAAGGAACACTGAAACGATGTCTCCGTCAGTGCTTGTGCATCTGCAGATGGTTGAGCTTTCTTTTTTGTTAAACATCATCCTAGTTTATGCTATATCTTATACTTTAAGCTCTCGACCTCATTTTTCTTTGTCCAAGAATTAGGTCATAAGTTTTAATCTGATATGAGCTTTCTTTTCTGTTAAATATCATCCTAGTTTATGCTAGATCCTATACTTTAAGCTCTCGACCTAATTTTTCTTTGTCCAAGAATTAGGTCATAAGTTTTAATTCGATATTTTGGGCTCTCATCCTATTTTATCTTATGCCCAACACTTACCTCTCATAAGTTGTATAATCATATGTATCGACAGTTACGAGCTGAAAATAATGTCCCTTGGTTTTTCAAATAGAGAAAAGGATATATCCATGTTGATATTCTATGAATAACAAGAATTTGAATTGATGTATTTGGAATGCTTTTAGTTGTATTTAGAAGCGAAGAAAGCCACTGCTTGCATCAATAAGATCAATTACAAAAGTTTTGATAGGATCCCTTGACAAAGTTCATATATCCACTTCACGCCTAATAGTTTTTGCTGTTTAGATTTATCTCTACCAGTTCCTCTGTAATGTTACAGAGTATGTGTTTCATCTTATTCTCTGATAATGAGAAATAGTCACAACGAAAACACAATATTAACGAAACACTATATTAATTGAGAATCTGAAAACGACCATTTATCATTATATTCCAGTGAAAGTTCCATAAAAACTGCGGTATCTTTTGAAAGTTTTCGAGAGTCTAAGTTTGCTACCTAGAGTTATACAGCACATATCATCTGTGTTTCATTTACGGGAAGATGGGATTGGAGACTGTAGTGTTAAAACCCTTGATGGGAAAAGTCCATTAAGTAGTATCTAATATTAAGTTGATCAAAAGTTGGTTAAAAGGTAGTTCATTTCATGGTATTAATTTATTAATATAACTGTGCATATGAGGGCCAGGGCCTGATTTGAAAAACTCCCATATACCATTATAACAAAATTTCTGTTAAAAAAAAACACAAATTCATGATATAAAACAGAGTAGACGAACGCTTCCTAGATAGGATAGGCTGTTATGTTTCAAATAAATAAATTGTGCACAAACATTACACCTAGGCGCACACGACCAGTAAAACTCCTAGCTATGGCAATTAATTTTCTTATATGACATAAGGAAAGTAACAGATAGACACATGGCTTATGTAGATTGCAATTGAATTAATGTATTTGATTGAGATAACATGTGAGAATTCTTGGTGATGGTTCCTTTGTTTACCATTTGACAGGAAGCGCTGCATACTGTGTTTCTGAGGTCTTCTCCTTTTGGTCGCCATCTTGTTTGTCTGGGAAACTGTAGCAGCTCTCATAAGCAGGTGAATATTGATTGTCTAAGGTTTTGGATATGAATACATGTGTGTGATAGGTCTAGTCTAAAAGTTTGTAGGTCACATTTGTTAACCTTGATAAAGTTTTGATATCAGTATTAATGCTCTGCTTTTGTTTAGCTCTTGATAAATTCTATGGTAGATTGCAATTGAATTAATGTATTTTATTGAGATAACATGTGAGAATTCTTGCTGATGGTTCCTTTGGTCACCATTTGATAGGAAGAGTTGCATACTGTGTTTCTAAGGGCATCTCCTTTTGGTCACCATCTTGTTTGTCTGGGAAACTGCAACAGCTCTCAGAAGCAGGTGAATATTTATTCTCTTAGGTTTTGGATATCAATACATGGGTGTGACAGGTTTGGTTTAAAAGTTTGTAGGTCACATTTGTTAACTTTGATAATGTTTTGATAGCAGTCTTAATGCTCTACTTTTCTTTAGCTCTTGATAACTTCTATTGTAGATTGCAATTGAATTAATGTATTTGGTTGAGATAACATGTGAGAACGTTGACAGACAGCGTGAAATGCCACCATCCACGCCTTTGAACTATAACCTAGTAGACAACAAACAAAATGGATTGAATTTGAAAATTTCTCACAATGTGATCATCAGTAAAGTGCACTGCCTTTGGAGATAGTAATGATGAAATACATTTTCGAAAATTTTCCTGTAGGCGCTGGAAAATCATTTTCCAGCTACTACAGGAAAAAAATTCCAACATTTTGGAACTTTTAAGTTTTTTTATAAATCTGCCATGACTAAGATCTGCCATATAATCATGCTTATTTTAACCACCTCCTCCTTGGGAGGCCTGTAGTAGAAGTCATATAACTCCCTAGAGTGCCCCTTTTGAAAGGAATTTGATATGCATTTGTAAATTGCAAAAACTATCATTGCACTGGTATTTTATAATCAAAACTTACTATTTGGATCAATAACCTATAATTATTCTATAACCATTCTTAGAACACAATTATATATGCTCACGAGGTGTTTATTTGTTTTAGTTTGTTTGTTTGGAATGTAACATCATCGGGTAGAGTTAATGCACATTATGACTGTCTTGTTGCATTAGTTAAACTATATTTCTGATAACTAATCATGTTTTTGTGACAGATGGGCAAGAGTGGGCACCTATATCGTTATGAGCCGGATGGAGCTTGTGCATTCGAAATATATGGCGCTAATGAATTTCCATATTTCAGCGAAGCAGGCTCGTTGCCCATCATTAAGTTGTTCAATGGACATAAAATGAAATATTCTTCTGATTTTGTTGATACTTTTGATGGTAACAACGCGAAGGTTGAGGGGCTATTGTTTCCTGTAACAGAGGAAAGCATTGCAAAAGCAACAAACATAGCAGCTGAGGGAGAAAGGTGGTTCAAAAGGGAACCAGTACAGGGTGTAAACCTGAATTTTTTCCTAAAAGACAATTGTCATGACCCTTGCTAGAGCGTTGGGGTCCACTCTAGCATTTTAAAACCAGAGTGGGAAAAACCA
The DNA here is from genome assembly GCA_034641835.2 of Pinus albicaulis. NCBI lineage: Eukaryota > Viridiplantae > Streptophyta > Pinopsida > Pinales > Pinaceae > Pinus > Pinus albicaulis. The sequence continues at coordinate 670,374,106 of CM076581.1, forward strand.
ATGCAGTAGACTCGACTTTATTTAACATGTGATGGGCGTTTTTAAAAGGTCTTCTTTTATCACATGAGATTTTTGGTACTAATGGCTGGGTTCAATAAGATGAATCTCCCTTATTTCTTATATCAAAGCTTAATAAAAATGGTTGCTTATGCAAGAAAAAGGAAGATTTTATATCCCCATGATGTCTACCACCATGGCCTCATTCAGATCCTGTACCTTGATGCTTTAAAGAATCAAGCACAACAGTCAAGTGAGAGGGTAAATTCCATAGCCACTTCCTAGAAAACATAGGAAGGAAAGGGCTTTACCTACAGAGGCCGAGAGTAGTCATCAAGCTGCTGCAAAAGCCACTGACAACCCTAACAGGAGGTGTACATGGCAGCAAACACAAGTCGAGAGAACAACAAAAATGAAACAGTTGCAGAAATTCAGCATGCAACAGAATACTGTAAGAGGTCGTGAACAAGGCCTACAAACAAATTGAGGTTGGGCTTGAAAGCCAAGTTAAATCCCAAACTGAAGGAACCAATTGTGATTATTGATGAGCTTCTAGTAGAAAGTGAAAAAAAATTGCAAATAGTTTAGAAAAAGCGTAAAAGAGGGAGGAGCGCAGTGGCTGAAAACAACCCCCTCAAAATCCTTGCAGAAGCAACACAATTTGCTGCAATCTTAAAGATGTGAAGATTGGAGTTTTACAAATGCAAATTTCTAGAATTTCATGATTTTCTGGATTGAATTTTTTAAAAAACTTCTCTATATTCTTAGGTAGATCATGAGATTGGATTGGTAGTGAAAAACTACCTAATGTTAACCGATGTCTTCTTTGATTTTGAACACTAGCCATCATTCTAGGTGGTGACTGTCTTGGACTGATTTTGGGAGAATTTTATGGACATTGTCTTTGAGTAGATTTATAAGAACGTTTAGGACTACTCTTACATGATTCACTTGGAAAACCTTGAATATATATATATATATATATATATATATATATATATATATACCCTGTTGTTAATGAAGGTGCAGGGCGATGGTAGGAGGATTCTATTTAAATTAAAACAAAACAAAAAAGCAGTCTGAACAACTTATTCCACTGTAATTTTAATGAATCACAACCATAGTGGGAAACAGAACGTTGGCACAGAAGCACTAACAAAACTTTGCATCTAACAACAAAAACGAAAACAGAAAACTGCACAAGAAACAAACAATATTGTATAAGATTTGAAACAAACAAGAAACAAACAAATTGTTGTATAAGATTTGAAATTTTGTTGAGAGGTTCTATGAGATTTGAATTTGTGTTCAATATTTGTGAAGTTATGAACCTGAATTAGCATTATATGTGAACATTTATTACGAATGTAACTCTGCATTAACACGTCCAGTAAGAAATGGTTGTATAAGATTTGAAATTTTGTTGAGAATGTGGGAAGTTATGAACTTGAGTCAGCATTATAGGTTTGTTTATTTATCTAGATATGCATTAATAAGTTCAATAAGAAACAGGTTTTATGAGATTTGCATCTTTGTTTTGTATGTGGGAAGTTATTAAACTAAACCACCATGATAAGAAATGGTTTTCTGAACTTGAGTCAGCATTATTTGAATAACTGTTTAGTTATGAATGTAACTATGTAGTAATGGTGACAAAGATGTTATATAAGAATTGAATTTTTGTTGTCTGTGGGAAGTTGTGAGCCTGAGTCGGTATTGTACATGTCAACATTTAGTTATGAAACTAACTACGCATTGATAAGCCCAATAAAAGAAAGGTTTTTATGAGAGTTCAGGAATTTTGTTTTAGCATGTGGGAAATTATGAATCTGAACTAGCGTTTTAAGGAAGGGGGTTTTCTGAGATTTGACTCTGCATTGTTAAGCCCAACAACAGAGGGGTTGTATAAGATTAAGGAAGGGGTTTTCTGAGATTTGACTCTAGATTGTTAAGCCCAACAACGGAGGGGTTGTATAAGATTTGAATTTTTGTTGAGTATGTGGGAAGTTATGCAACTGAGTCAGCATTATTTGTTTATGAATATAACATGAGGGATTGTATAAGATTTGAATTTTTGTTTAGTATGTGGGAAGTTATGTACCTAAGTCAGCGTTATTTGTTTATGAATCTAACATTAATAATTTAATAAGAAAAGGTTTTTCATGAGATTTGATGTGGGAAGTTATGAAAAGTTTTTTTCTTGAGATTTGATTGATATGGTAAGTTATGAAAAAATATGGTAAGTTATAAAAATATTTTTTCATGTGGGAAGTTATGAACCTGAACCAGCATGATAAAGAAGAGTTTTTTAAACATGAGTCAACGTTATAGGTAAACATTAAACATTGGAAGATGGTCATCTTCCATTAAACACTGACGGGAATCACTAATAATAGGAGAAATCTTGATGATGATAAAAGAGAATCATTTAAATTAATAGAGCTTTAACAGAGCTTTCCTTATGGGTATATGCTCCCACAAATCCAAGAGGCGGAGGTTACATTCATAGTTTGGTCAAGGCTGAATGCAAAAACATAAACACACAACAAGTAACAGCAATGCAAAAACATGCATAGACGAAAACATCAACACACGTTAAATTATATGATAATTACCAGGATAATTACATGCAATGCAGTTGCTCCACTCCAAATAACCAATTCCACTGCTCCCTGGAAACCCTGGCGCGACGATGCAAATTGACAATGAAAACCCGACGATGAAAACTGATTATGAAAGCGCGTGAGTGATGAAAACCAGCAGTAAATTCGGGTAGGTGGCCGGGGTTCATGGGGGTGGCGGGTAGGGGAGGAGTGGTGGAGGAGGGGTGCTCACGGGAGCACTGGCGGAGCTGGTGGGGCCCTCTAACGGCGTTGTCCCGTTTGTTTTCGGTCTCCGTCGCCGTTCGGTCGCGCGGGTCCACATCGTGCCAAAGGGAGGGGGGGTCGTTGGATTTCTGCGATCGGGAGCTGTCACATTAGCTCCCGATTCGTAGATCAAAAGAAAACTCCAAGAAAATACATGTCGCACGTGCCTTCGTTAATGAACAGCGTTCACAACCTTTGAAGGACTCCTCCCCTCGAAAACCACAACTCCCTCCCTTGTAAAATAAACCCAAAATATGGATACAATTATAACCAAATCCACCGTATTATTATGCATGATGGATAATCTCAATATTTAGTTAAAAATATCAATAGTATTTTGACGACATCACATTGGAGTTGTCTTTTGATCTACGATTCGAGAGCTGATGTGACAGTGCCCGATCGCAGAGATCCAGCGACCCCCCCTCCCTCCGGCACGATGTGGACCTGCGCGACCGAACGACGACGGAGACCGAAAACAAAAGGGACAACACCGTTAGCGGGCCCCACCAGCGTCGCCACTCCTCCTGCGAGCGCCCCTCCTCCGCCACTTGTCGCTCCTCCCCCACCAGCCACCCCCACGACCCCCGGCCACCTACCCGAATTTAATGCTAGTTTTCATCACACGCGTGATTTCATAATCAGTTTTCATCATCAATTTTCATCGTCGCGCCATGGTTGCCAGGGAGTAGTGGAATCGGTTATTTGGAGCGGAGCAACTGCATTGCATGTAATTATCCTGGTAATTATCATAGAATTTAACGTGTGTTGATGTTTTCGTCTATGCATGTTTTTGCATTGCTGTTACTCGTTGTGTGATTATGTTTTTGCATTCAGCCTTGACCAAACTATGAATGTAACCTCTACCTCTTGGATTTGTGGGAGCATATGCCCATAAGGAAAGTTCTGTTAAAGCTCTATTAATGTCAATGATTCTCTTTTATCATCATCAAGATTTCTCCTAATATTAGTGATTCCCGTCAGTGTTTAATGGAATATGGCCATCTTCTAGTGTTTAATGTTTACCTATAATGTTGACTCATGTTTAAAAAACCCTTATTTATCATGTTGGTTCAGGTTCATAACTTCCCACATGAAAAAATATTTTTATAACGTACCATATTTTTTCATAACTTACCATATCGATCAAATCTCAAGAAAAAACTTTTAAATAACTTCCACATCAAATCTCATGAAAAAACTTTTCTTATTAAATTATTAATATTAGATTCATAAAAAAATAGCAATGAAACCTCAATTGCATAACTTCCCACATACTGAACAAAAATTCAAATCTTATACAATCTCTCATGTTAGATTCATAAACAAATAATACTGACTCGATTGCATAACTTCCCACATACTCGACAAAAATTCAAATCTTATACAACCCCTTCATTGTTGGGCTTAACAATGCAAAGTCAAATTTCAGAAAACCCCTTCCTTAAAATGTTGGTTCAGATTAATAATTTCCCACATGCTAAAACAAAATTCCTGAACTCTCATAAAAACCTTTCTTTTATTGGGCCTATCAATGCGTAGTTAGTTTCATAACTAAATGTTGACATGTATGATACCGACTCAGGCTCACAACTTCCCACAGACAACAAAAATTCAATTCTTATATAACATCTTTGTCACGATTAATGCATAGTTACATTCATAACTAAAAATTTATTGAAATAATGCCGACTCAAGTTCAGGAAACCCTTCCTTATCATGGTGGTTTAGTTTAAGAACTTCCCACATACAAAACAAAGATGCAAATCTCATAAAACTTGTTTCTTATTGAACTTCTTAATGCATATCTAGATAAATAAACAAATCTATAATGCTGACTCAGGTTCATAACTTCCCACATTCTCAAAAAAATTTCAAATCTTATACGACCCTTTTTTATTGGATGTGTTAATGAAGAGTTACATTCGTAATAAATGTTCACATATAATGCTTATTCAGGTTCATAGCTTCACAAATATTGAACACAAATTCAAATCTCATAGAACCTCTCAACAAAATTTCAAATCTTATACAACAGTTTGTTTGTTTCTTGTTTGTTTCAAATCTTATACAATATTATTTATTTCTTGTGCAGTTTTCTGTTTTCTTATTTGTTGTTAGATGCTAAGTTTTGTTAATTCTTCCGTGCTAGCGTTTCTGTTTCCCACTGCGGTTGTGATTCATTAAAATTACAGTGGAATAAGTTGTTCGGACTGCTTTTTTGGTTTGTTTTAAAAATAATCCTCCTACCATCGCCCTGCACCTTCATTAACGGTAGGTTATATATATATATATATATTCAAGGTTTTCCAAGTGAATCATGTAAGAGCAGTCCTAAACATTCTTATAAATCTAATCAAAGACAATGTCCATGAAATTCTCCCAAAATAAATCCAAGACAGTCACCACCTAGAATCATGGCTAGTGTTCAAAATAAAAGAAGGCATCGGTTAACATTAGGTAGTTTTTCACTACCAATTCAATATCATGATCTACCTAAGAATATAGAGAAGTTTTTTCAAAAATTCAATCCAGAAAATCATGAAATTCTAGAAATTTGCATTTGTAAAACTCCAATCTTCACATCTTTCAGATTTCAGCAAACTGTGTTGCTTTTTCAAGGATTTTGAGGGGGTTGTTTTCAGCCACTGCGCTCCTCCCTCTTTTACGTTTTTTCTGAACTGTTTGCAATTTTTTTTCACTTTCTACTGGAAGCTCATCAATAATCATAATTGGTTCCTTCAGTTTGGGATTTAACTTGGCTTTCAAGCCCAACCTCAATTTGTTTGTAGGCCTTGTTCGTGGCCTCTTACAGTGTTCTGTTGCATGCTCAATTTCTACAAGTGTTTCATTTTTGTTGTTCTCTGTGACTTTTGTTTTCTTCCGTGTACGCCACCTGTTAGGGTTGTCAATGGCTTTTGCAGTAGCTTGATGACTTCTCTCGGCCTCTGTAGGTAAAGCCCTTTCCTTCCTATGTTTTGTAGGAAGTGGCTGTGGAATTACCCTCTCAATTGACTGTTGTGCTTGCTTCTTTAAAGCATCAAGGTACAGGATCTGAATGAGGCCATAGTGGTAGACATCATGGGGATATAAAATCTTCCTTTTTCTTGCACAAGCAACCATTTTTATTAAGCTCTGATGCAAGAAACAAGGGAGATTCATCTTATTGAACCCGACCATGTGTACCAAAAATCTCATGTGATAAAGGAAGACCTTAGAAAAACGACCATCACATGTTAAATAAAGCTGAGTCTACCGCATTGGTTTTTCCCACTCTGGTTTTAAAATGCTAGAGTGGACCCCAACGCTCCAGCAAGGGTTATGACAGTTGTCTTTTAGGAAGAAATTCAGGTTACACCCTGTACTGGTTTCCTTTTGAACCACCTTTCTCCCTCAGCTGCTATGTTTGTTGCTTTTGCAATGCTTTCCTCTGTTACAGGAAACAATAGCCCCTCAACCTTCGCGTTGTTACCATCAAAAGTATCAACGAAATCAGAAGAATATTTCATTTTATTCCCATTGAACAACTTAATGATGGGAAACCAGACTGCTTCGTTGAAATATGGAAATTCATCAGCACCATATATTTTGAATGCACAAGCTTCATCCGGCTCATAACGATATAGGTGCCCACTCTTGCCCATCTGTCACAAAAACATGAGTAGTTATCAGAAATATAGTTTAACTAATGCAACAAGACAGTCATAATGTGCATTAACTCTACCCGATGATGTTGTTAAACAAAACATTTAAAACAAATAAACACAAATGATATCTAATTGTGCTCTAAACATGGTTATAGGATAATTATAGGTTATTGATCTCCAAATGTAAGTTTTGATTATAATGCAGTCTTGTATTTTCGCAATTTTGCAAATGCATATCAAATTCACTCAAGGGGCACTCCGAGACTTATATGACTTCTGCGAGCCTCCCAAGGAGAGGTGAGGCAAGATTGTGAATGTTATATAGCGAATCTTGTATCATGTGAACTATAAAGTTCCAAAATGTTGGAATTTTTTTTTCTGTAGGAATTTTGGAAGTGATTTTCGAAAAATACAGCTACTATCTCCAAAAGTAGTGCACTTTACTAATGATCACATTGTGAGAAATTTTCAAATTCAACCCATTTTGTTTGTTGTCTTCTAGGTTATAGTTCAAAGGCGTGGATGGTGGCATTTCAAGCTGTCTGTCAACGTTCTCACATGTTATCTCAACCAAATACATTAATTCAATTGCAATATACCATAGAAGTTATCAAGAACTAAATAAAAGCAGAGCATTAATACTGCTATCAAAACATTATCAAGGTTAACAAATGTGACCTACAAACTTTTAGACCAAACCTGTCACACCCATGTATTGATTTCCAAAACCTTAGAGAATAAATATTCACCTGCTTCTGAGAGCTGCTGCAGTTTCCCAGACAAACAAGATGGTGACCAAAAGGAGATGCCCTCAGAAACACAGTATGCAGCTCTTCCTATCAAATGGTGAACAAAGGAACCATCACCAAGAATTCTCACATGTTATCTCAATCAAATACATTAATTCAATTGCAATCTACCATAGAAGTTATCAAGAGCTAAACAAAAGCAGAGCATTAAGACTGGTATCAAAACTTTATCAAGGTTAACAAATGTGACCTACAAACTTTTAGACCAGACCTATCACACCCATGTATTCATATCCAAAACCTTAGACAATAAATATTCACCTGCTTATGAGAGTTGCTGCAGTTTCCCAGACAAACAAGATGGCGACCAAAAGGAGAAGCCCTCAGAGGGTCTGGACTAGAATATTAGAGTATAAAACCTGATAATCTAGTCCTTTGTTAATTTGATGATTTAGATCAAGAACATGACATGAATTGTTACAGCGCTTATTAGTATTCCTACTGCTGCACCCTTTCCTTAAGACCTTCCCAGCTTCTGAACTCCATATCTTTAAGAAATGATCAGTGGGTGCATTATCGTTAGGCATCGTGATGAGTTCCACTGTGTTATTGGTGTAGTAAATAGAAGCAAAAATAGAGGACATGAGCAGTGATTCCCTGGAGAGACGAGCTTCAGCGTCACCCCACTTTGACCAAGCCAAGTATAAACCATAATGATAACTGCTAAGGCATCCTGCTAAATGTGATTTTTTAAGAAAACAACAGGGTAGTGGTTCAAACTTTTCGGGGTATATTATCTATGTATTAACAACTTGTTATTCTTGTACTATTAATTAAAGGAATTACTCTCGCTATACTATTAATTGTTCGTGTAAGATTATTGGATTTAGGTGAGTGGCCACATTCACTCACTGGTTCATTTTCACTCTATGGCGGAAACAATGCATTTCTATTCATTTCAAAGGGATTTATGAATCATCGCCTAGAGGAAATGGGGAAGTATATTATCCATTGCTTTCTACAACATATGTGAACAATGAAAAGAATGGGAAATTAATATAAATAAGCCATTGCAAGGCAGACTATTAATTAACTATTCATCTACTATTCTTGATCAAAACCATAGAGAATAAATATTTACCTGCTTATGAGAGTTGCTGCAGTTTCCCAGACAAAAGGAAAAGCAAACACCGTGAAACGAAAGGAAAAGAAAACATCGTGAAACATATGTCCTTAGAAACACAGTCAAACACCGTCCTCAGAAACACAATATGCAGGGCTTGCTATGAAATGAAAAAGGAAAATTAGCATAAAACATTGACAAAAAAGCAGTCGTTGAGGCGGTGTTAAACAAAAGGCACTTTGGAGCATGTAGGAGCGGTGTAAGACATCCGTACCTGACTTGGACCTCCATAAGGATTGGTCCCAACAACGTGGAGAAAAAGTGATGAAGGTGAACTAACCTATGAACTGTTATAATTTCAGTTTTGATATTCTAACCTTATACCATCAACCGATCTATGGTTTTCCCCATCGTAATCAACGGGAAAAGGGTTTATAAATTTGTAGGATTATTCGTGATTTTTTTGCACTCGAGGGTGATTGATATGAGAATATGAAGTCCTTGTGATATATGGGTAATGAAATGGGTAATGTTTTAGTTCTCGTAGTGGGTTACCCATGAAATGGGTAGTGTTTGTTAAATGGGTAATAAAATGGGTAAGGTTAGTTAATGAAATGGGTAATGTTCTAGTTTTCATAGTGGGTTATCCATTTCAACCAATTCCAAAAGTGATTATATTTTCTTAATCTATGAATGAGATATATAGGAATGTTGTAAAGTGGATCATGTTAATAAATGGGTGGACATAGATGTTAATGAAATGGGTAATGTTTGTTAAATGGGTAAGGTTTGTTAATGAAATGGGTAATGTTCTAGTTCTCATAGTGGCCTACCCATTTCAACCAATTCCAAAAGTGATTATATTTTCTTAACCTATGAATGAGGTATATAGGAATGTTGTTAAGTGGATCGTGTTAATAAAAGGGTGGACATTGCTGTTATATGTTTAATTTCATTGTTAATGTCGATTTGGACATTGTTGTTAAATGTTTAATTTCATTGTTAATGTCGATTTGGACATTGTTGTTAAATGGGTGTGTTGAGGAGGTAAATCCCCTCTGCGGACAGAGGCGATCCCTACTAGCCCAGCAGGGGTCTAGCAACAAACAAACAATGCTATGACGCAAGCTCCTAGTTACGAATGAAAGGCTTGGGATAAGAGCCTACCTGGATTCCAACGCTAGATCTGAAGAAGAAGATGTCCCCGTCCTTCAGCCTTGGCAGATCACAATCCTTCCACGATCTCCATGGATGAACACCTGCACACAGAAGAAACAAACAGATACATGCATAGGAACCAGCATACGTAACTAAACATCGGTCAGAAAAGATATTACTCGCATTAACATGATAGAAAAAGGAGTGGAACCATAATCATAGTCATCTATTAAAGTGATAAACGAATAGAAGTTACAACCAAGTTCTGACGTCGCAGCTTCCTTCGAACGGGTCTCCGGTCGTCCACGTCTCGCAAAGCTCGCCAAGGGAAAGGGAAACCTCTCCCGAGTCTCGTAACAATGGTCTCCTCGCTTAAATGGGCCTTAAGGGAAAGAAGGGATTCTTTACAACACAAAGGCACTTGGGAATAGGGAGATGCAAAGCTTCAGCACTTCAAGACTAGCTTGCCATGGATCTGAGCAAGCTTTTATAGATGGGGAAGGAGGGAGTTGGGATCCCTATTGTTATGGGATTGGCCCTATCAACAAGGAAGGTTCCATAGAAGGTGGCAAAACTACTTCCCTTCCATAGAACTCCCGCAGCCAAACCTCCCAACTCAAGATAGGCAATGGTTGCGAGTTTGTTTGAACTCAACTTCCGCCATCCATATTTAAAAAACAGTCCCTAAAATGGGTGGCGCGATTGCTGCTCTATGACAGAGCGCCAAGTGGCGCGACCTCTTTACGGGATTTCCCTGATTGGCGCGAGCACTGAACTGTCTACCCGCGCCAATGCAAAAAGAGCTGTTTTTCATGGATTTTGCAAGGAGATGTCTCAAGGGGAAATGAAGCTCATACTCGGAGGGATGCATTGATGATGTTTTCAAGGCATGACAGTGTTCACAGGTCACATAATGGGTCCTCCATTGTGCGGGACGGGGAATGGTAGGGACGGTGACAAATTACTGTGTAACAGATGCCCCCTAAAACATGAGGCCCGAGAGAGAGAGGGGTGAAATGCTTTACGAGAACATGTCCAACTGAAGGCCCGCCGTCGGAAAACCTGCACAGAAAGATACAACTGATATCTCAAGTACATGATGTGTATATATGGTATGGACGCAGCCATCCGAACAGAGTATGCTATAATCCGGATCTAGGGTATGGGCGCAGCCATCCAACTAAGATCAAACAAATAGACTCAGGTATGGTCGCAGCCATCCAATCATTGAGTCATGTACATAATGACAATAATCCACAATCGCGGCCTGGATTACAACAGACACAATCCAGGGTCTTGCGCTCCATCTCGACCCAAATAAGTACAAGTTCTAGCACGCGAATATGTGAGCTGATGTCGAACATGCAAGAACATCGCCTGATTACGAGCCAATGATGAAAGCCGTTAACAGACGCGAGAGGAACCACCAATAATGACAATGGTCCTCAAGGTACTACAGGTACAATCCACGGCGTGTGAATAAATGAGCTGACGTCGAACACCCGCAGAATCATCCGATCGGAGGTCAATACTGAAAACCTCTCGTCGAATGCGACGAACCTGCCATTAAGGCATGCAGGCCCCAAGGTACCATCAGGAGTCTCTAGACCAACTTCCTGGATAACGAGTTGAAGTCGACAGGAAGTGACCTTGATCGAAGGTGGGCCATAATGATTCCCACATCATCGACACGAGACAGAGGAACATAATGTTTGTTGTGAATCAGGACCATATGAGAAACAGAGGAAGGTTGATATTTGCAGAGGCCAACTTCTCTTGAACATATGAACGGCACGACAATGGACTTGGCAGTATTTGACATCAACGGATCAAAGGTCATGGCGACGAGGCGGTGAACAGATGAGAGGTCAAAAGAGATTACCCAAACCCATGGAAGCAAAGTGAAGCAGCGAGATGAGATGTCCCCAACCCGACACGAATGCAGACAAGTGCCATGTTCAAGAGCGACATACTGCCGACGACAACGACAATGGTTCCATTTTCCCCCACCATTTACGCGAGTCCATAGGGCTTCAACGGTAGAACCTCCCAACTCAAAATAGGCAATGGTTGCGAGTTTGTTTGAACTCAACTTCCGCCATCCATATTTAAAAAACGGTCCACAAAATGGGTGGCGCGGTGCTCTATGACGAGCGCGCGAGTGGCGCGAAACCTCTTCTGAGGATTTCTTTGATTAGTATGAGTACGCAGTGAACTGTCTACCGCGCCAATGCAAAAAGAGCTGTTTTTCATGGATTTTGCAAGGAGATGTCTCAAGGGGAAATGAAGCTCATACTCAGAGGGATGCATTGATGATGTTTTCAAGGCATGACGGTGTTCACAGGTCACATAATGGGTCCTCCATTGTGCGGGACGGGGAATGGTAGGGACGGTGACAAATTACTGTGTAACAGATGCCCCCTAAAGCATGAGGCACGAGAGAGAGAGGGGTGAAATGCTTTACGAGAACATGTCCAACTGAAGGCCCGCCGTCGGAAAACCTGCACAGAAAGATACAACTGATATCTCAAGTACATGATGTATATATATATGGTATGGACGCAGCCATCCGAACAGAGTATGCTATAATCCGGATCTAGGGTATGGGCGCAGCCATCCAACTAAGATCAAACAAATAGACTCGGGTATGGTCGCAGCCATCCAATCAGTGAGTCATGTACATAATGATAAAAATCCACAATCGCAGCCTGGATTACAACAGACACAATCCAGGGTCTTGCGCTCCATCTCGACCCAAATAAGTACAAGTTCTAGCACGCGAATATGTGAGCTGATGTCGAACATGCAAGAACATCGCCTGATTACCAGCCAATGATGAAAGCCGTTAACAGACGCGAGAGGAACCACCAATAATGACAATGGTCCTCAAGGTACTACGGGTACAATCCACGGCGTGTGAATAAATGAGCTGACGTCGAACACCCGCAGAATCATCCGATCGGAGGTCAATAATGAAAACCTCTCGTCGAATGCGACGAACCTGCCATTAAGGCATGCAGGCCCCAAGGTACCATCAGGAGTCTCTAGACCAACCTCCTGGATAATGAGTTGAAGTCGACAGGAAGTGACCTTGATCGAAGGTGGGCCATAATGATTCCCACATCATCGACACGAGACAGAGGAACATAATGTTTTGTTGTGATTCAGGATCATATGAGAAACAGAGGAAGGTTGATATTCGCAGAGGCCAACTTCTCTTGAACATATAAACGGCACGACAATGGACTTGGCAGTATTTGACATCAACAGATCAAAGGTCATGGCGACGAGGCAGTGAACAGATGAGAGGTCAAAAGAGATTACCCAAACCCATGGAAGCAAAGTGAAACAACGAGATGAGATGTCTAACTTGAAACACGAGGAATGCGAGACAAGTGCCATGTTCAAGAGTGACATACTGCCAGAAAGCGACAACGGCAATGGTTCATTTTTCCCCACCATTTAAAAGCGAGTCCCGCCGAATTCATGACCCGACCTCCCAACTCAAATAGAACGACGTTGCGAGGTGTGAACTCCACTTCCTTATCCATATTTAAAAAACGATCCCTAAAATGGGTGGCGCAATTACTGCTGTAATAGAGCTGATAAAGCGCGACCTCTTTGAGATTTCCCGATTGGCGCGAGGCGGAAGCATCTACCGCGCCAATGCAAAAGAAATGTATTATTTTTCATGGATTTTGCAAGGGAATGTCTCAAGGGAAATGAAGCTCATACTCGGAAAGGGATGCAATGAAGGTATTTTCAAGGCTTGACATTGCTCACAAGTCACATAATGGGTCCTCCATTGTGCGGGACGGGGAATGGTAGGGACGGTGACAAATTACTGTGTAACAGATGCCCCCTAAAGCATGAGGCCCGAGAGAGAGAGAGGGGTGAAATGCTTTACGAGAACATGTTCAACTGAAGGCCCGCCGTCGGAAAACCTGCGCAGAAAGATACAACTGATATCTCAAGTACATGATATATATATATGGTATGGACGCAGCCATCCGAAACAGAGTATGCTATAATCCGGATCCAGGGTATGGGCGCAGCCATCCAACTAAGATCGAACAAATAGACTCAGGTATGGTCGCAGCCATCCAATCAATGAGTCATGTACATAACGATAATAATCCACAATCGCAGCCTGGATTACAACAGACACAATCCAGGGTCTTGCGCTCCATCTTGACCCAACAGAGTACAAGTTCAAGCATGTGAATATGTGAGCTGAAGTCGAACATGCAAGAACATCGTCAGATTACCAGCCAATGATGAAAGTTGTTAACCGACGTGAGAGAAACCACCAATAATGACAATGGTCCTCAAGGTACTACAGGTACAATCTACGGCGTGTGAATGAATG